>BMAU01016984.1:0-600000 GCA_019973935.1 Trichonephila clavipes | reverse complement strand
TGTGGAATAAAAGGACGTGTATGTGCAGACACAGGATCTTCACATTCAATTGCTGGGGAAAGGATGTTCCAGATATTTAAGGATAAGGGACTCCTTTTCCAGAAAACCACATTAGCAATGAGTTTAGCAGATGGTCAACAGACCACAGGTGAGGCCCTCACAACCCAAGTAATGGTAGAAATTGAGGGGAAATCAGTCTTGACCAAATTCATAATTCTCCCAAAGGCAAAGGGAAATAGAACACTTCTAGGAACAGATTTCCTTAGTTCTTCTGGTTTGGTTCTAGATGTGAAGAATACTTGTTGGTACTTCTGGGACAATCCTACCCACAAGTATCCATTTGGTGAAGAATTGGACACCCCGTCCATAGTTGAGAAGATGTTTAGCAACACCTGCCAATTAAGAGAAGGGGAAGGTGAAAATTTGACCTGTGTGTGTGCCCAAAAGGAGAAACTTAACCTCCTGTTGGAATCCTTCCAAAATGTGTTCGATCCAGGGGGAGAAGCAACACATATCTTGGAGCACCACATTAACACGGGAAATAGTCCTCCTATCTCTGTACCCCCATACAGAATGTCTCCTGTAAAGAAGGAAATATTGAGAAAGGAAATTGAGGACCTTCTCGAAAAAGATATAATTCAAGAATGTGAATCTCCTTACGGAGCCCCTGTTGTACTGATTCCAAAGCCAAACAACCAGTTTCGCCTGTGTATCGACTACCGGAAGTTGAATGAAGTCACGGTCCCTGATACTTACCCACTTCCACGAATGGATAATTTACTGCAGGAGGCCAAACATACTGCATACATTTCCACAATTGACTTAAAGTCTGGCTACTACCAAGTGAATGTTAATCCTGCTGATAGGGATAAAACCGCTTTTGTTTGTCCATTTGGAACCTACCGGTTCAAAAGGATGCCCTTCGGACTTAAGAATGCCCCCGCAACCTTTCAGAGACTGATGGATATTTTCCGAAGAGGGTTACCTGTACTTGCATACCTAGATGATATTATAATATTGTCCCCTACATTCGAACAGACTCTAGCAGACTTGGAGGCCGTGTTTAAGCGCTTGATGGATTTCAAGTTACGAGCAAACAGGGAGAAGTGCCAATTTTCCTGCTCACGTGTTAAATACCTGGGCCTATGGATTACACCCCAAGGAATAGAAGTCGATCATGAGAAGACTTCAGCTATTTTAGGGATTCCACCTCCTAAAAAATATGAAACAACTGCAGTCCTTCCTGCAAACCTGCTCATGGTACCGAAAATTTATAGCCAATTTTTCTGAGATTGCCTGATCCTTGAGCAACCTTCCTAAGAAAAAGGCTTCCTGGGAATGGTCAGAGGAAGAGGAGAAAGCATTTCAGACCTTGAAGCAATGTTTGGTGTCTCCACCGATTTTGAAGCAAGCAGACTTCTCTAAACCTTTCCTAATAAGAACTGATGCCAATAACTATGCTCTAGGAGCAGTCCTTCTACAAGGAGAAGACAAAGAAGAACATCCAGTTGAATTTTCTAGCAGGTTGTTAAACCCAGC
The DNA here is from genome assembly GCA_019973935.1 of Trichonephila clavipes. Taxonomy (NCBI): domain Eukaryota; kingdom Metazoa; phylum Arthropoda; class Arachnida; order Araneae; family Nephilidae; genus Trichonephila; species Trichonephila clavipes. The sequence goes on along the minus strand of BMAU01016984.1, from coordinate 598,461 downwards.
TGAAAGAAACTACTCGACCACTGAACGAGAAGCTCTAGCTGTGGTTTGGGCCCTCAACAAGTTTAGGGGCTACATTGATGGGGAAAGCATCACTGTAGCATCTGACCACCAACCCTTAAGGTGGCTCATGAAACTGAAATCTCCTACTGGAAGACTAGCCCGTTGGGCTCTGCAATTGCAATCTTTCAACCTCAACATGGAGTACATCCCCGGAAAGAGTAATGTGATTGCAGATATGCTATCTCGTCCTGCGTTTAATGAAGAAAATGAACTGTGTGAGGTCTGCACTGTAGCCATTGATGTCCCATCCAGGTCTCCCAAGGAGATACGTGATGAACAAATGAAGGATGAGGAACTGGTCAAAATTATTTCTGGCCTCGAAGATCCTGACAAGAATGTTAATTATGTCAATTGGGTCGAACGAGGTTATTTAATGAATCAGGGTGTCCTATTCAGATATGCTCCAGACTCTGAGAGTGAAGAGGCCCAGTTAGTGGCACCTAGCCATGAAAGAACTTTGATCCTCAAAAACCATCATGATGCCCCAATGGCTGGTCATTATGGCACCGAAGGCACCTATACTCGAATAGCAAAGAACTATTATTGGACTGGTATGAGGAAATACATAACTGATTATGTAAAGAACTGTCCTGACTGCATTAAATACAAAGCTTCAAATCAGAAGCCTTTCGGGCTATTACAGACACCTGTGCCAGCCCAACGTTTTGAAACCTTGACCATTGATCTCTTCGGGCCCCTACCTGAGAGTAAAGATGGTAAAAGATAGATCCTCATCATTGAGGATTGTACCACCAAGTGGGTCGAACTGTTTGCACAACCCAATGCCACAGCTAAAGAATGTGCCATTACCTTGATTGAAGAGGTTCTACTGAGGTATGGCATTCCTCGCCGCCTTATCAGTGACAATGGAACCCAGTTTGTGTCAGCAGTGATGCAACAAATATGCTACCTATTAAACATCCATCAATCCCTGATCCCTGTATACCATCCACAAGCTAACCCAGTTGAACGAAAGAATAGGGATCTGAAACCACGGCTGTCAATTCTCGTTCAAGACAAGCATGACTGTTGGTCATAGAAGCTACCCTTCATCCGCTTTGCTCTCAACACAGCCAAATGCGAAACGACAGGACAGACGGCAGCCTTTCTGAATTTTGGTAGAGAGTTACGCACTCCAAGTGAAGTTGTTAATGATATCCGAGTCGTCATCCAGAACGATAATTTTGTGCCAGAGATAACTCCCTATCTCTAGAAATTTTCTAAGTTTCCCACTCAGATTAGAGAGGTGGTTGAAGAGCAACAGGATAGTAGGAAGTTTTACGCTGATAAAAAGAGAAACGCTGCTCCAACATATCAACCTGGAGAACATGTCTTTGTAACATCACATCCGCTGAGCAACGTTGCGCGAGGAAGAAGTGCGAAACTAATGCCACGCAGAGACGGTCCCTACGTGATTTTAACACAAAGGTCACCATCATCTTACGAGATTGCTAGTCTTGATAATCCTCTTGGTGTTTACCACACCTCTGCTTTAACTCCTTGTAATAATGACAAAGTGAAACCCCTTATTCCTTTTCGTAAACGTGGCCGTCCACCAAAGTTCCCACAGACTCCTGGTTCCTCGTCGGAACGCCGTCGAAACCAGAGGGGGAGGATGTAACAAATAGTAATTCTTTATCTCTCTCGTGCTTTATATTAATGCCTTTATTAATGCTTTATATTAATGCTCGCGCGCGTGCTTTTATTTATAAAATTAACTGTAATTTTAATTATGGAAAGTTCTGGAACTTTCGATGGCAATAGATAAGGAGATGGAATATTCAGTTTTTTGTAAAATAAAGTCTTGAGTTGTATGTGGCAAGAGTTGTTGACATTTTTTTATTTCGTGTTAAAAGGTGCTATTATTATTATTATTATTTCCTTTTCTTTGAAGGTCTGGAAAATAGAACCTCTGTCTTCAAGAGGCTTTGGATTTATTACGAAACCTACTATCTGAAATCAATGATGTACTAACAGATGATTTTTGAGATGAAGTCCCAGCAAATTATCTGCTAGAATTTTCGTTAGATTCTTAGGATGACGATCAAGAGACTGAACTCACAATGTGCAGTACTTCATAGAAGGAAAATACATCATTTCTTAGCCCAAGATGCAGAGCATTAAGAAATATTCACTCGAAACCTCGCCCAAAATGCACAACATGTAATGTTATTTTGTGCTGTAAAATATTAGTGTTTTGTGGGTATTTAATATTTTTAAGAGTTAAATGTCATTCGACCTATTCGTATAATGAGAATATTTGAGACCTTTGTGGACTGACGGTACTTTAAAATACCAATTTAATTCATTAGCTTTAATGGATTAAATTTCACAAAGTTGAGTATCTTGTTTATGTATATCTCTTATTTTTCAATGTAGTGAATCTAAAGAAAAATGTTGCACGAAAAAAATTGAAGTAAATTATATTGCGGTAGGTAAAGGGTCAAGCGATTTTTGTTTCGTATCAAGACTTAACTTTTCGAAAAGCACAGTGATGCATTACAGCGTCAGTGCAGGTTGTTTATGGGAAATATTTGAATTCCCCAGAAAGGCGTAAATTTCTTTAATCTACCGACATCAAACATGTTTTGAGTAACTATTGTAATTTGTCTAGATAAGCATTTGATTACATGTTTATTACAGATGAAAGATTTTTTTTGTTTTTACCTCATCATAAAATGCTTGACGAAATCTGATAATGATCTTTTTATTCCATTTTAACGAACTTTTCCTCAATATAATCCTTTATTACTTCATCTACAGTTGAACCCTCTTGCTCTTGATTCCTCTAAGCATTTCGTGCTTTGACTGCCATGAATGATGTTCCTCATTGAAACTCATTATTTCTGTTCATTTAATTGTTTGTGTATTATAGGAATACACACAACTCATAATCAGCTAAAGTGCTGAATAATTTTTATACCGATGCGATGGCACTCATGATGTAGCAATATCATTAATACTCTCTAATGATCCAAGGAAAATAAAAATATATATATTAAATTAAATTGTTTTGAAGATTTTCCTGGAAAACGTGCATTGACTCACAAAAGCATTCTCAAATGAATTGTAAATAATTATTGAAAAGATTTTTTTCTTGGAAATGTACTTGTGTGTTGCGTATCATGTTTGCATGTCTGAGCGATTGTTTTTTTAGAGTATTTGTTTATAAGTAAGGTTAATTGGCCATTAAACGGCTTGCCAGCATTATTTGGTTGGAGATTTATTTTTTATGCAACACAAAAAATTGTAAACAGAGTTTCTGGTTTTTAAGATGACTACGTTCGAGGCCGTGATTTTGCCAGTGGCGTAACGAACACCACCGCATTGCGCGGGGGGGGGGAAGGGCAGGATTCTAGTGGCCCAAACCCTGACTGATGCCAAGTACGTATTATTATTGGCAAAAATATAGTACGAAATATTATAGGCAAAACCTAACTTTGCACGGGGGCACTAATATTTTTCGTTGAGCCACTGGATTTTGCAAAAACATATAAATTAAATGTTTGACATTTAGCGTCAGTTGAATTGGAACATAGTCAGCAACCTTGGTAAATTGCCCCTTGTCAATTTGCCAAGGTTTGCCTTGCCAGATTTGGCACGCGGTACAATTGTCAGTGGTACACTCTATACCAGTGATTCCCAAAGATGTCCATATAGACCTCTAGGGCAGTGTTTCAAAAACTGTGGGGCGCGCTCCCCTGGGGGGCGCGATCATATCGAAAATAAAAGATTTAAAAATAATTAATTTACTGGAATGAATTAAAACAAAATGCTTTCAGACATAATAAAAAATGCACTTTTACTCTGATGTAATTTATAGGCGCGCTCGCGTGATATTAAGTCAACAAAAATAAAAAATTCTTCAATACCTAATTAGCTATCTTTGATCCTATAACCAAATAAAAAAACTTTTATTTGATTTACTGTAATCCCATGATGAGAGATTTTTTTATTACGCTTTCTGTTTAAACCTAACATACAACTCTTTCAGAGAAAAAACAGATCCCAGACGCAGAATCGAAAAAATTTAGGAACGTAAAAAATTCATCACTGTCATTATTTTTGAAATACTGCATATTATAGCTGTAATCTGTTTAACCTTCTAAGTTATTGGTACAGTTAGTTACGACCCCTCTCTGATGTGTTTGTTTCTCATTTAGGGAAGATGTAAGTAATGTAAAGGGTGTTTTTTTAGAGGTATAGAAATTTAAATTGCAATAAAACAACAATGTATTATTCGATTGACATGAATTTTTTTTATTCGAAAGATAATCTTGTGGCATTACATTTTAAATATGATTTCTGGCATAGGACTGCCATGGCTGGCTCGGATGTAGTCCAATCTAGACGTCCAATTTTCGATGACTTTTTCCAACATTTGTGGCCGTATATCGGCAATAACACGGCGAATGTTGTCTTCCAAATGGTCAAGCGTTTGTGGTTTATCCGCATAGACCGATCAATGACTTTACATAGCCCCACAAAAAATAGTCTAGCGGAGTTAAATCACAAGATCTTGGAGGCCAATTCACAGGTCCAAAACGTGAAATTAGGCGGTCACCAAACGTGTCTTTCAATAAATCGATTGTGGCACGAGCTGTGTGACATGTTGTGCCGTCTTGTTAGAACCACCGCTCCTGGACATCATGATTTTTCAATTCAGGAATGAAAAAGTTAGTAATCATGGCTCTATACCGATCACCATTGACTGTAACGTTGTGGCCTTCATCGTTTTTGAAGGATTCCACCAGCCCATAAAGCGCACCAAACAGTCAGTTTTTCTGGATGTAACGGTGTTTCGACATACACTTGTGGATTAGCTTCACTCCAAATACGGCAGTTTTGTTTGTTGACGTAGCCATTCAACCAGAAGTGCGCTTCATCGCTAAACAAAATTCGCTTATGAAAATCGGGAAGAACGGCAATCTCGTTTTGGGCCCATTCGACGAATCTACGTCTTGCTTGATCATATTTAAAATGTAATGCCACAAGATTATCTTTCGAATAAAAAAAAATTCATGTCAATCGAATAATACATCGTTGTTTTATTGTAATTTAAAGTTCTATACCTCTAAAAAACACCCTATATTTCTCTGTTACGCTTTTTTCCATGCAAAAGAGTTTTATGATATTTGGAAAACCACGGAGAGCACACAATTTGAAGGACTACTTGGCCAATACTTATTTTTACGAGTATTCATTACATATAAAGCATAACTCGAAAAACGTTTTACACAGTTTCATATAATCATAATGAATACACTTTTTACCCGAAAGTGGTCGCGCAGGATGCACAGATAACGAAATCGTTTATTCTGGCAAAACTGTGTATTTGTTACCAAAGAAAAATTGAAAAGTCCTTGAAAGTAGGTAAGTAAACTTTCTCTTAATTAAATTATTGACTGGAATCACGATTTGTATCGAGTACAATAAAATAATTATATAAAAAAAAGGATTAGGGTGACTCAATAACCCCGCTCGACCGTATCGAGTGCGTGCCTGCTCCCGGGTTAACATATGTTGAAGTCTTTTCGCTTTAAATATTAAAAATAATACAGTTATTCTTCATCGGAATTTTATATTATTGTTCATTATTTAACATCAAATATAAATGCTAATTCTGTGAGGCTTAAAATTACCATTCGCTTAAAACTAATTATAATTTGAGCAACCATTTTTAAAAAATCATTTTACATTTTTGTAAACATTGTCGAGCATTTGGCTTTGCACTCCTTACAATTCAGCTATTATATTAATAATGTTTTTTTTCTTATAAATGAACTCGTGCAAAGAGCGGGCACTTCAGCCGGTATACTTTTAATGTATCAGTGCTGCCCAGAGTATTTTATAACTAATGAATTAATACTAAATTAAGAACAAGTTTAATAAGTATTAACGACTTCCATGGGCTTGTCTTGCAAAGAAAAGTTTTTATAAGGAAAATGCTTATGATGAGAAATTCACCTTCTGTGTTCTTTTTCTATATTTAGCAGATATTTATATTTTGTCTTCTAAGCAGCCACCGCATTTTGCAATATGTTCAATTTAAAAATTATAGAAAGGAAAAGTAACATAATAATTATCCTATTATTTTATTTATTTTTTGCTTAAAAGTAGTATACAAAATTTTAATACTTATGTTACTAATTTGTATGGTTTATAATTAAGATCGCCTATTGTAGCTTTAGCGTCAAAGAGCATTATTATTGAATTCAGTACATTATTAATGTATAAGGGGGTGCGATAAAAATTCTGATCGAAAAGGGGGTTGCCAGTATTGAAAGCTTGAGAAGCACTGCTCTAGGGGGATTATGATGACTTGCAAGGGGTCCACGACAGCAAGAAAATAATTTGGGGGTCCATGAGTTGTAAATGGGGGTCTACGCTAGTTGTCACTAAACCAGATCGGGATTTTAATTTCAAAAAAAAGAAAATTTAATAAAATGGAAACCAGATTTAACCTTTTAACACATTTATTTACTATATTTAATGAGGCTAATTTGCACAGTTATGTGACAGCATAAATTTTATTTAAACAAGAACCATCCTATCCGCATTTATTGCCAGAATTAAGCTAAAGGAGTATAATATTGGACGTAAACGAATTTTTCTAGTCCCTTTATTCAGATTTGGAAACTAAGTTTGAGAATGCATTTACTTGGTCATTACCACACAAGGCAATGAATTCCTATGGACACATTGAAAAAAAAATGTCATATTATAAGAGGAACTGATCGGAATAGGAAGTAACGAAGTACAGTTTAGAAATGGATGTCAGCAATTTTGGCTTTAAAGTTATTGACCTGTTATTGACCTCGAATTATGGAGTATTGGAGAAAGCTTTTAATTGCTTTTCCTAGTGAGAAGTTTCAGCGCGGTTGTGAGCTGGACACTACTAACCGAGGAAATTTTGGGCTAAACCTGATAAAATTGATAACAAATGTTGAAAATTTGTTATTGAAACACCAGAATCATCCTTATCATTATAAATTTTAGTATCATATAACATTTGTTTTTTAATTAGTTTTATTTTGTGTATCACTTAAATTTTAAATTAATTAGTACAGGTTTGTTAAGTTTTAATTTCTATTCTTCACTACAATTAGAAATTTGTATCATTTAAAGTAAGTAGCCCTGTACCAGCTGTCATAAACACATTTAAGCTAATAAATTTGCAAAAATTCCATATTACGTAAGCAGGGTTGTACCGCAAACCGAAAAACATGGCAAGGGGTCTAGGAGACAAAAAAGTTTGGGAACCTTTGCTCTATACCACTCCCCAATTTTGTCAATTCTTGAGTGGATGGAAGTTGGAAATTTAGAAATGGAATTAATATCTTCAGAATTATGGAAAGTGAAATTAACGGAATTATGAACAATTTGAAAAATAACTTTAATGCTAAATCGACTGCTATTGTTAGTTTTCATTCCAGAAGAGATTTATTTGAGAAAATGGCATCTACTCTGCTCTCCGCTTTTGATTCTACGCAGAGGCGTACACGTAGCCGGGGGAGGAACTCTCCTAGAGACCAACTTAGTTTTGATTTTTTCCATCAGATTATCATTTGGCGCTTTCATCAATTTATTTTTTAGAATATAAACCCATGAGACGTCTGCATGAGCTAATAGTTCTGCATATCTGCGATCAATCATGTATCAAATTGGAAGTCATCAATTATACCCTTGCTATAGTGATATGAAGTACAGCAGTGCAGGGACATAGTTGCAATAAATTGCTTATGTTTATTTCCTATTTTAGTAAATATTTAAAACAAAATGCATAATTTATACACAATTTTAATTTGCTTATTTTTATGTTAATAAATATCTTTAAATGATGCAAAATTAATAAATAATTATATTTTAAATCTGTATATTTGTGACCTCTACTCCTAAGCTCTGCATGCATTGTCGAGGGAATCGAGTTGTTTCATATGTATCCTATCACGTGGCACCCTGAATCGTATCGAACCCCCCCTCACCCAGGTACAAGGTTTACCACCCCTGAATTAGAACATACATATAAAATTGTTTTAGACTATTATTATCAAAAAAATTATTCAAATGCATTCTTGGAGAAAGGTGAAGATAAACGTGACATTTTTTAAAATTCTCCCTTAATGAAAAAAAATGCTTCTATAATAATATTTTTCTTACATGTAGCTAAGACTTCTTTGCAAACCCTAACTGGGATTTTTGAAATGTGTAATTTAGAGGGGGAAGGGAGATTTATTCATATTTTATGAATCATAGTAGAGAAATTTTGACAAAATGACACATCGATTATTGAAAAAAGATCTTTTGTCAAAATTTGAATTCTCGTGAAAAGACACTTAACGACATGCGCATGTCTAAGCATTGCTCTACTAATTAAATTATGTCAGGGCCGGATTAACCCATTTTGGAGCCCTAAGTGTTTTCTTTTTAGCTCCCTCCTTCTCTCCAACAAAAAAACAGCACAAAAAATATAAAACAATAAATAACACGATATATTGTGAAAAACTAAAAGAAATCTTACATTTGTTTTTATTAAAAATATATTTAATTTATTGTTTATTAAAAATATGTAGTAAACAATAATTAATTTAGCTTTTCAGAAATGTTTGAACAGTTTGTTTATGAATTAAATTTTTTTTTAGTTAATGCCGTGTGAGGGGGGGATTGGACTAAACCTTGTAACTACAAAAAAAAAGCAATATATTTTTGTTTAATTCGTTTATTATATACACGTGTCCAAGAAAAAAGTAAATTAGAAACCTTTTCGAAATAGAAGTTTGATCGACGCTGAGCGTTAAATATGTCGAGGCTAAACGTCCTCCCATTGGTGTGGTATGGAAGTTGTGAGAGGGAGTGCCACCTCAGGTGTCGTCCTCGTCACTTGACCATGGTTCAAAACGACGAGGTCCTCCGCCAAAAGCCCTCAAGTAATTCAATAGTACGATGTTAATATTTAATCAATCGGGCCCTAGACATTTGCCAATGTAATAATTTGGCCCTGAATATGTGTAAAAACGGTTCTGGATTTGACTTCCCTTTGGCAAATCATTATTATTATTGTAACCGATGCATAAGAATATAGCGTCCTGAACAAACTTGGCCTACTCATGCAATGTAAATTAAGAGCAGAGCTACCTGTTGATTCCTCAGTACTTAACACAACGTAGCTAAATTTGGCCATTTAACTGTTCCACAAGGATGAATGTCAAATGCAAAAAATAATGGAGTTCCCATTCCTCAAGTGTTGGAACATTATGTCAACTGTGACCTTTTAATGCCCTACATTATCTCCCAGAACATGTTTGGTCTCGGCACCACAGTTTACATCTTAAACGACATGATTTAATCAGATTTTTTTTTCTATTCCGAGATGGCGATTGGCTGGAGCATCTCTTGCAAGAGTTCCATCCTGACATTTGATTAAAGTGCTTCCTCATTGAGTGTCCAGCGCACGTTATTGTTGCTTTTTATCGGCCTTGATGTCACTTGCGAATGTAGCCCCATTCTTCACGCTCTTCTTTACATCGGGTTCTTTTCTTTGCTTTACAAAAACAAACCCCTTCATCTAACTTTTTTAAAACGGTCACCGAAAGAAAAGAACGACGCATTTCGAATCGGAGGGGGTGTGGAGGGGTCTTGTTTTGATAGCGAGTTTCCAACCTTGATGCTTTTTCAAGCCAGAAATAACAAAAGACTCCAATTGAGGGAAATGAGTAATATTTGAAAAGGCTGATTTTTTTCCTTTCTCTATTTTACATAACTATATTGTAAACTTCGTGCAAATAACTCTAATTGAATATTAGCTTTTTTTCCCCTTCAGCTTGCATAATCTATTCTGCAATCAAATTATTGGACAGTAATACTATTATCCCCCTGCGAGATTTGCTATGGTTACAACGATGGGATAACGAACTCTCCTTATTTTAAATAATTCAAACAACCTTCCTGTTTGATTCAATTAGAAGAATATCATAATAATGTGTCTATGACGAGCCACAACGTCAAATCAGATCTGTAAATTAATAAACACATCGACTGTTATAAGTCCCACAGAGTTATTTTCTTTTTCAATACACATATTCTACACGAACTTGGAACAATGTAGTAGGCTTTTTGTGAACTACGAGGGTGTCATCCAGAAAATAAAGATAGTTTAGTTATACAAAACAAAAAGCACACTATTTATTGGGAGGGTGGAATTTCTGTTTTATACCTAAAGCTTCTTCACTTCTCTATCAATCCCCTTCTACACTTAAACATGTGTCCTATCTGTTCACCGGCTTCAGAATTCCCCCCTCAGATTTAGGGGTGTGTTAAGGCATGGACCAACTGGGCCCGTCTTGTTCTCACAACTCAGCCTTAATAAGATCATAATTCAAATAAATTTAATGGTCAAATGTTATTTACGGATGTGTTCTCCGAAAAACTAGGAATGTCGGTCCATATGTCAACTGGCTACATGTGATGACCGTCGTCAACGTACACACTTAGCCCTACCACCATACACCATCATTCAGTCAAAAGTCGACAGTCGATCGAGCTGGTCTGTGCGATTTTAAGTCATGTACATTTATTTGTTTCGGGTTATTGTTTGTACGAGTATTTGACAACGTATGCTATGGACTGTATACTTTTACAGGTCATGGGGGGCTATATTTGTGTAGGGGCACAGGGCCTCAAGGAGTCTTAAGACGTCCCTGATCATACACTTTTACTGCCAGTGCATTAAGCCGGCATTAGCATTCTCTATATGATATCAAGCAAAGAGAGACGTTCTTCTTAATTGGATTGTGATTGGTGATGAGACCTTGATTCTTCACATTACCTCTAGAGAGTAAGCACTTGTGGCATCATTCATCATCACCCCCCTCCGCCAAAAAACTCGAGAAAATTTAAACAGACTGTCTCAAAATGAATGGTCATGACAACTACTTTTTGGATTGTTTAGATTTTTTTCAGTGAATTTCATGCCAAAAGTAGCTACGATCAATACAAAACGTTATTCTGAGATTATAAGAGTTATACAAAATAGGATTCACAGAATGCTTTCTGGAGGAATCGTGCTTCTTCTCGACAATACCCCCCCCCCTCACACTGCTGATATAACTCAAGAATGATGGGTCAGTTCGGATGGGAAATTTTTGATCATCCACCTTGTAGAGTTTAAGTCTTTTATTACTTTCTTTTTTACTCCACGACACAGCACGTCGTGCCGAAAGAACAGAATTCTATCTTTCTAAATACAGCAAGAAACCAAGCGCTATCCACCACGCTAAGCGCAAAAACCAATAACTATCTTTTCTGGGTACCAATTTCAATCCAGTGTCCAGACAAAGGAACTCCTTTTTCCCCGTCCATTCCGTTGCGAAACCAACGCCCTCTTCCTCCAAAATAACAACCCTCTCCCCGCACATGCGGGAATGTCGCCAATTCTCAAAGAATCTACCGACATCAGTAGCCAGATACTACAAACCTTGTATTGCAGACCTTACTCCTGCCGATTGCAATATTTTCACTAAGCTGAAAGAGTTGAAAGAGCACTTGTGGCTGAAGAGTATAACAAGGGAATTCTGAAGCTCGTGAAAAATACGACAAATGTCTAAATCTAGGAAAAAGAATTTGCTGGGAAGTGAAAGAAGCTTTAGCTTTTTTAAATAAATGTGTTTTTCATTTTTTGTAACTAAATGGCCATTGCTTTGTAGATGACCTTCATATTAATTTTTTTCAATCAAGTTAGACTGTTATTGATATTACATAATGGTTGTAATCAATGATTTAGAATGTATCTCGAAGAACCAGGTATTTTTTAATGCTTTTATTATCCACATCCCATGGCAAGTAAACCATTATTGTTCAATCGAAAGTAATTATACTAAATACATTCTGGGATAAATAAATAGTGTTTTTACTCATAGGAATACACTAAAAAGTTTCTGAGATACGCATTACAATTGATATTTTTGACTCTACAGAGATATATTCACTTATTGATATCCTTATGTAATTGCTTAGATATTATCAGATATATTTTATTTATGGAACATATTTTTTATGTGTTTGCTGGATTTTTCTAGTTGAAACATATTTATTGCGTTCGATTCCATCTGGCATTTGAAGAGAGTGAACTTTAAAAAAAATATCATTATCACTTCAAATCTGCGATGCATGTTGGTTATCCTCAACAAATGCAAATGATGAAATTTTAATGACATAGCGGAAGAACGTTGTTCATCTTTATGTTAATGGCGTAATGTGCACCCCCCGCACCGCGGTGGATTCCAGGATTCTAGGGGACCCAAAACCTAAGTGACGCCAACTACGTATTTAACCAATTTTTAAAATACTAAGGGCAACACCTGACTTTGCAGGTGGGGGGAGGGGGATAATAATCTCCGTTATGCCACTGCTTTCTGAAATACGATATCATGCACTTTGTGAAAATTAACTAACTTCTTCAGTCCTGCCCCCGTGATTATTCTTTCTCACGCAAATTGTTTGTTGTTTAAGTTCATTTATCGGAGCAACCGATCAACGGGAACAAATTCTATTTAATTTTGATGAGGGCCAGCAAAACATAATTGAAATCTATTGTGACAGATTTTCGTTTAATCATATTCTTTTTTAAAAAATCTTGCATGTTATGTTCTCTTTACATTTATAAAGCTATATAGTAACTAATATAATGTTAAGTTATACCGGATGTCAGAAAAGTATGACTTGGCTTTAAAATATGAATTGCAAAAAAACTAATAAAGACATTCACTTGGGTTTTTTTTTCTTTGTTTCACGAAGAAAACACTAATGTTTTTTTATAAAGTTTAGTTGCATGATTTTAAAGTGCGCACTATTAGTTGCACGCCACACAGCGAGTCTCTACGAGATTTCTAGCCACATTCTGTGAAGCCTTTTAAAAGCCAAAAAATTGATTCGACTTTTCAATTCATCCGTGTCCCTGACGGAAGATTAGTAAACAATGTTTTTCACGTCCTCCTCCAAAGAAGTTCCAAGGTATTATGTCTCGTGGGGGTCCACGTGATTGGACTTATTCAGAGTTTTTTCTCGCTTCCCAACTCCAGTGTGGTGGCACCCCCTTTGCGCTGTATATGTGTTACAGATTCAAATTTGATAAACCATGCTACAACTTACGCTTGCTCTTGCGATGAAGTCATTTTGAAACGAAAATGTTGTAAAACGTAGGCATTGCACCATCTTGTTTGCATTTCACACAACAGAAACTTTAATCTTTACTTTATGGAACCCAAAAAAACGGTTGGTTAAAATCCTTGTCTATTTATTTTTGAAAGTGTGGACACCCTACATTTATATCAATAAATATAAGTAAATTCAACATAAAACAAGCAACATTTTTTTGCCATATACTTAAAAGTGTATCGTAATCGTTATATTTGTGAATTATTTTTTTTTTTTATGAAAAAATTACATTTTGTATAAGGTTCTTTTATATATTTCTCGGTATTTATCGAATTTAGTTTAAAATTTCGTTATTGGAAATCTATTGTAATCAGAATTCACGCATACCCAGCCAATGAAGAAAATTCTTCAGTTGAGAAACCGCTAATCGTAATCGATTCCGAATGAATTGAGCACCCAACAATAAAAAATAAATTTGCAGACGATGATGGTGCACGTTCTTTAGTGACGTAAGGCTATTCGAACACTGACTGTACACCTGTCGCGAGTTCGTGACATTCCCCTCTGCTATCAACGTAAATGTAAAGTCAATAAAATAATTCTTTTTTTTTATTAGAATTTAAATGAAGTCAAAAGGCAGAAAGCGGTTTCAAATGCTCGTTGGAAGGACTTCTGACTATCCCTGAATCAACATATCATTTCTCGTAGAACACATTCATATAATTTAAATTTAAATTAAATTTTCAGATCGTTAGCTTTCTCTATTTACAGTAGTTAATATTTGTATTATATATATATATATAACATGAAATTATAGATAGTTTCATTCTTAAAATTAAATTGTTTAATTTATAGCAATCTTATAAAGCATGGTAAGTTTATAAACGCATCGCAAGTTCTCACGATTCTCTCGATATAGGCGCAATACAATTTTATTCAATTTATGTTATTACTCTTCCCAGTAGTTCCACTGCTCACTGAATTTTAAGTTTTTTAGAAGTTGAGGATTTGACGATGTTGTATCATACCTATTTTAATATCAAGAATATTAATTTTTAAAAAATTCAAAAATATACAAAAAATAGAAAATAGAAAGCAATTTCAATAAAGTATTTAATTTTTAAAAAACATACGTGACTACATTTAACTTAGTAAAATATACATTGGACCGTGGCATTTTTTAACAAAGCTTATCTGATGAATTAATTTGGCCACAGTAACAGACATTTTTTCAAGTCCTGGTATCATTAAAACTCCACCATGCAGAGCGGCTGATATACGTTAAATCTATAGACTCAAAGTTCTCACGTTTGAATGGTTTGAAAGTTTGGAGAGTGGAGTGCTAACTCAAGTATCGTCATAATTTATGTAAATTATTAACTAAAGAACCAACAAATTTATTTTTACCCAAGTTATTTTAAACGTCATTAAGTTGTTTAAAATAATGTCTTATTGCAAATATTCTCAAAATTTGCTATTAAAATGTAATTCATTTGAAATGTTATTTTTCCTCCATGGGATTTTTACTTTCAATACTTTCATAACTAAAATAAATCTAATATTTCTTTAATGTTAATATTGCCTTAGAATAGGGTTTTAGCAAGAGGGGGGTAAGTTGATCCTGAAGAGTAAATATATATTTCGAAATCTTTATTACTGAAATTTTCCTTATTCGTATAGGTTCGATAAATGAATAAATATCCTGTCGATGTCTAAATATTTTTGAGCCTTATAACTCTTCGATGGCCTTTTTTGTTGTTGAACGATTCTATTCGATGTGCCAAAGCTCTGAGTGATTTCAAGAAAGCCACACTTTTTCGAAAAATGTTACAGACGCCTTCCAACGATGGCCAACATTTCCGTGAAAAGATATCAACACCACCAGAAAAGAGGGAAAGTTATTATAGACGAAGCAAAGCAACACGAGGGTTGGTGACGTCATTTTGAATCTCAGTCAAGTGACGAGGTTGACACCTAAGCTGCCACACATTCTCCAAACTATCACACCACACCAACGGGAAAATGTTTGAGCCTCGACCTATTTAGCGTGCAACAGCGCCATCTGCATGGTGGGTCTTCAGTGGCACCAGGACTCGAACCCTCGGCTCACCAGTCAGGAGTTCGTGACCATAAGTTGTAGGCAACCGTGGACACAGTAATGCGAGGAAATAAACACAATAGTGGAAAACTAAGTATCTTTTACAAATAAAAATAAATTATTTATTTCATTAATCTTGAAAGTGAATTATATTTCTTTTTGTGTCTCTTTAACTGCTTCACTTCTACAAATTTAAGTATCACCCTTCTCCCCACCCCATTATTTTTTCTAAAAGATTTTTTAAAAATTTCCGATTTTTTAAAAAAACCTTTTGCATGCTCAACGTTTTATTATTAGTGTTACCCATCCTATCTCCGCTACTTTGCCATCTTATATATATATATATATATATAGAATTCTTTTTTATATATTCTTATATATGAATCTGTACTGAAAAATCTTAATAATAATTTCCGATTAATCAAACGGGTTATTTCCTGTTCGGTCAAGCTGCATGGTGAGCAGTTAGTTCAGAAAACCTATTCACATATTGCTTTTCATCCACAGTACCTTATATCCAATTGTGAAAAGAGGGTATTTACATCTCTGATCTAATTTTTACGCATCCAATAATAAACGTTTTTCTTCCGTTCGATGCCTAGAGCAGTTCACAACTTTTGGTTTTCAGGTCGCCGTCCTGTCCTGCACAGAAAAAGTGAGGCGTGCTGCACAATACTCGTGCAATGAACTATTCCTTTGAACAACTCACTTGAACGACAGGAATGGAAAGAAGAACACGGAATTTTATTTTTCAATTTGTCGACACTCTTAAAAATTCTGTCTGACTTGAAAACGAAAAAAAATTATAGTAAGGCGTTCACTGGATATTTATTTCCATTAAACATGACTGGCAGGTCGTAATCTCATTTCTGTGGTTCAAAGAATGAGACTGCAAGGGCGGAACTGGTCTACTAAAAATATAATTAAAATATACAAATTAGAAAGCCAAATAAATAAATAAAAATGAATGATGGACTAAATTAAAACCATTATCTAGAAAAATCTACTTTTTAATTACATAAAAGGGGATAAGAAAAAATATTAAAAAATGGATGAAAGTTTAATTTAAATCGATGTGAAAAATAATAAATTATATATCAATGCAGATTTGAATTAAAATCTTAAAAGAATAGTTCAACACGCTCCAAAAATTAATGAAATAGTAAAAGGAATTAAATTTTTTATTAATACTTGAGGAGTGTCTTCTGTCCGCTTGATGGTGGACCAATGCCATTGTACGAATTATACAACTGTTCATGCTCACTGCACAAATTGTAAAACTATAATTTAACATGTATTATTTAGTTCTATTTATTTGTTCTTTTTCCCGTACAATTCGTTCTTAGTACTTCTCTTGTTAAATTCATCACAGAAGCTGCATCGTCCAACACTTCATTGATAAAGTCCTCAGATTTGGATAAACCTACAGCTCCCTAGAAAGTTGAGTATTTATCTCGAACTTTTGCATTGATGCGATAGTACGCGATAAATTTATCACAGTATTTCGAAAAACTTATATACATATATATATACAGAGAAATTATCTTAAAATTTTCAAACATTTATTTTTATTTCAATTTAAGCTATTTTTATTTCAATTTTAATTTCAATGTGAAATGAAGCATGTTTGCGTATTATTTTGAAATGAAGTTTATTTAGTGAAAAAAATGTGCCTGTGACACCGACCTTAACATAGATCTGAATTGAAATTAAATAATTAAATGTGTAAATAAGGGCCAAGCAGTGGTTTTAGCCTAAGGAGATTTTGGAATCATTTTTCATAAATGCTGAGTAAAGCTATTTGTAAATTAAACAGCAATTATTTTAAAACTAGCTGCATGGCCCGGCGTTGCACGGGCTTTCTCTACTTTTAAAAATTTTCACTTTCCTTCACAAAATCAGCACTTCTAATACTCTTTTTTCAAAATGACTTCCAACCCCTTCCACCACTTAGCCCGGCGTTGCTCGGGCTTTCTCTTTTCCTCATGACACCAGAATTTCTGTGTGTGTGTTTGTACGGCCACAATGTGAGTGATTTCTAAAATTATGTCAAAAAATTTCCCTTTTTCGAAATTTGTTCAGTTCCACTTATTTTTGATTTAAGACAGGGTTCTTTCCCCTCTCTATAGCCCGAACACGGTTTTTTTAGTGTGAAATTATTGTTCTATCTTCCCTTCCTTCTCACAGATAAGATATAGCTTCAAATTTCGATGTATGACTTATAAAAAATAATATCGCGTTATAAAATTATTAATGTGAAGCAATAAAAAGAAAACGATTCGGATGCTCTAAGAGTCAAAAAAAAAATGTTATCATTTTTTAATAATAGTTAGTTTCTAAGAATCTAAAATAATAAAATAGATTTCAGATTTTCATGAATCAATCAATCGTTACATATAGTTAGCTTAAAAATGTCTCTAAAATGTATTTTGATCCCAAATAACAGATGATGTACTTTTTAATTAACACAGAATTCATTTAGTAATGAAATAATAGAAATAATCCTTTTAAAAAAACATATATATATTTATTAAAATCTAATTTCTATAAGTAATAAATAAAAGAGAAATTTACAGATAGCTATTGAAACGATTGATTTTTTTAGAACTTTTGAATGTTTGAATAAACATATAAATAAATATAAGTTAGAAAACAAACAGTATGGGGGAAAGTCTAGACATATACATGTAATGAAAAAAACATTAAAAAAAACGATCTGATAAAAACATTTTGATATTTTATTTTAATTTTAACCTTTTCATTTCACTGTGTTTAGTAAATTATTTAAATACGTATCTGAGACTAAAAAAAAAGCATGTTATTTCTAGCAAAAAGGAAAATAAACGAAAAGCACAATTAAAAAAAACCGTAATTTTTAAGTAATTTTTTCAATATTTGTCAAATTACGGAGATTGATAACATATCTTAAAAATTACGGTTTAAAAAAAAATTGTGTTTTTCCTTTTTTTCCCTTTTAGCGAGAAATATTTACGCATTATTTTTGTTACATTTTTTGTTAAAAAAAAAGTACTGTTGTTTGCAATTGATATATGAAGTTTCAAGACATTAAAAAAATCATTTTCATATAAACGCATCGATATTGATTCATTTTAGAAAAAATGTTAAATTATGTAAAGTATCGTGGTTTTGTAAAAAAAAAAAAAAAAAAAAAAAAAATATCGTGTCGAAATAAATTATCTTTCCAATTACAAACTTGCTGGCGAAGTTTTTAAATGCGCAAATAAAATTTGGAGTGTTTTTTCATAAAATTTAAATGTCAGTTCCGAACCCGGGTACTATGAAGGAGCGCCTTTACCGATTGTGCCTCGACTCCTTGGGGGCTCAGCAGAGAAAAAGACTTTCAAAGTAAAAGAAAGAAATGTTCAATTTCACATTGCGTTATTTGATAAAGATACATTTTTTTTTCGGGCTTCATTTTTAAGTTGATGCATTCAAACTTCATATATTGATTGCAAACAACGGTAATTTTTAAGCAAAAAACTTTAAAAAAAATAATGCTTACGTATTTCTCGTAAAAAAAAAAAAAAACACATTTTTTTTTTTTATAAACCATAATTTTTAAGATATTTTATCAGTCTTTGTACAGATTACGTATAATATTGTTCTACACACGGAAAAAAATTTCATGAGATTATTTTTTTAATAAAGAAGTTATTAAGTATTTAAATAAAATTTTGAATATTTTTTGAAAAATCGTAAAAAATAAAACGGTTTTTGACATTTAATTTTTTAAATGACTGATTCTAAAAGAGAAAAGCACGAACTTTTTCAGTGTAAAATATTTTTTTCATTAGCGCTAAAGAAAATGCAAGCGGAACGATTTAGAAATCATACTCATAAAAACGTATCGATTTCGACTCATTTTAAAAAAATCGTAAAAAATACAAAATATAATTATTTTGTAAAACAAATTATACCATATCGTGGTGAAGTAAATGATCTTTCCGAATCTGTAATTATTTTTGTCTGAGTCTCATCAAAAAAATTAGATCACGTTTTTAAAACGTCTGAAAAAAAGAAGTTCCGAAATTTTGAACTTGGCCAGTGGTGGTGAAAAATGGTGCTAATTACGCGCTTTAAGGTTTTTAATTAATATATTTTTAACGAATTGGAATATCGGAAAATAAATGGTCAAAATGAATTTTTTGGATCATTCCCAAAGTTTTGGTTCCTTCGGCGAGTTTCTGCGGCGTGCGGTTAGTGAGAAGATAGGGACGCATAGATAGATACGTTTTTTTATCTACAAACTTTAATAGTGTAGATTATACTCTTTTCCCTTCGTGACACAATTTCAAAGCAAGATAGTATTTTCATCTCTGGGCACACCTACAATTTTCAGTGACCTATCGTTTAAGTAAAGCGGTCATGGCTATTATACTGTCTAACTGTTCAATGCCATGATGAATAGATTCACACCATTTCAATCGCCCAACAGAATGCTAAGGTGCAAAGAGAAAAATTTTAACCTCTTTCCTTAGTGAATATTCCTTTTTCGTTGTTATTTTGGGGTAGTCCTTCTTCATTTACAATTCTAAATGTTATTATCTACATTTAGGAATACAGTCAGACCTTTATTTAACGAAGTCGCTAATTCCTGAAGAAAAGTTTGTTTTTAAATAGAAACTCATCTTTCAATACATTTTACTCTTGGGTCCGTACAATAGAGGTCCGTCAAATGAAAGTCCAACTGTAGTTAAAACTAATCAAAAATGCATGTTGCCTTATAATCTGATAGTTATAAAGTTACTTCATCGGCGAAAATAAATTAATCTGGAATAAAAATAAAACGTAATTTTTGAAAATTGCATGGTGGTCGACGGACCTCACAATTCTGAATCAAGGTCATCTTAGCTCTGGCACTCCACTGTTATAACTTCCACACCATGTAGGGAGCCTCGGCAGCCCCTGTACATGGCGGGTCTTCAGTGGCATTAAGCTCGAACTCATGACAAGCTGGCCACGAATCAGTGACCATGACCATCAGGTTACCGCGGTCTCGTAAAAAGTATAGAGAAATATTAAACAACAGTCTCTAGGGAAAGAGTTTAACTTTCGCTGTTTTCATTGAAAGAAAAAGTAAATTTTGTATCACTACGGAAAGTTCAAAGAGTCGAGATATTATTAATGCAAACAGTGAATTTTATTCTGAAATGTGTGTTTGTGTGTGATTTAATGGGTTGATTAACTTGTTAAGTATGTATGATTGATTAACTTTCAAGGAATCTCATCATCATGGTTGCCTTATTTCTGTAATTGATTTCTTATCATGGAATATATATAAGCTAATATTTTAGATTTCAAAAAATTCAGATGGAAAGTTGCTGAGTTGTTGAGATTTAATAAAATGTCATTCAATGTTTCGATTTTTATTACTTACAAATCTGAAATTATACTTACACATATATGATGATGATGGTGACGTGTTTTAAATTTATGACGTGACGTTTAAAATTTATATTTAGAGAGAATAGTGACTTAACAATCATTCTCTCTCCTTGTTTCTTCGAATTTCTCCATGAGTACAATTTTTTGAATTCTTTTGTAATTTTATGATATTTTTCAAACTTTAAATTTTGTGTGGTTCACTTCTCATTCATTGGTTTTGTAGTTTTTACTTAACATAATCTTTTTCTGTTAGGATTACTTTTTTGTTAGAATTTTGTCTTATTAGCTTACCAAGTTACAAAGCAAATTGTTGGTACCATTAAACTAATTTAGATCAACTTATTCGGTACTAAGTCCGAAAATGCTTTTTTTTCAACTTGCTAAGCTCCTTTTTAAATTTTTGCTTCACAATGTATTTTCTACTTCCTTTGACACACTTATTTCGGAGTTTTGTATAATTAATTTAATTTATGATTTTAGTGTTTATTTTTTTATATTTTTAACTGTATATTTCGTGTGTTTTTTGTGGGAGAGAGACGAGGTATTTGGGAAAGTACGAATATGATCAAGTAACTACGACGACAGAACTGTTGGAGATTGCAATTATTGTGTGTGATCATTCTCGCACAGTTCTTGTAAAATTGACCCCATCTACTACAAAATCAACTAATACTTTTTAGTAAATTAATTCCGTAATTTTTAACAAAAGAATAATTAAACTAAAAATCATTCATTTTCTATTGTATAATAGAAATTCGGCTTGTGATTGTAATTTAAAGCAATAAAATATTTCCCAAAATGTCTGGAAAATTAAACATAATAATTGTCTTATGTGTGTGCAGACCTATCTCTTCTAATACCATGTACTTAAATAAACATGGGTGAAGCGCCCTCGGAACGCCCTCGCAATCTTTGTCTATCATCGACCTTTTTTCTTCAAAATCAAACCTTGTGCGCGTGTGTATGTTGTGCCTCTCTCTTACTGCATTTTACACCTGAGACCCATGTGTGAGCTTCTATTGATTATTCACTTGATGTACTTGCTTATCAGTAAATTAACGTTTGGCGCAGATTCGCCAAATTTAACTTTTTTATCTTTAAATCAATTAAATAATTTACAAAATTATTCTGTAAATTAGGAATTACTGGGAACCCATTCCGAGGGATATATAAAGATCAGATTCGAACAAAATTAGAAACACATAAGACTTCACAGCGTTCTCTCTAATTCTTAAAAGGTGAGTAAACTAACTCTAAAGATGTAAGGATAAAATCTCTATTATATATATATATATATATATATATATATATATGACGTATAAATATGACTATCATGTCGTCTAATTAGAATTTTAATTACATTCTCTTTGAACTTAAAATGATAGCAATTTTAACTAGCTCTTACGAGAATCCTGCATTTTCTTAGTACTGTTTAAATTGTAAAGGGAATACAAAACAAAAGCCGTTCCTGTTTTGTTTAGTATTAAAATTTCTGTGTGATGATTTCCTAAAGTTTAAATTCCTGCATCGATATATTCACATGACAGTTATTGGATTTCGATCAATACTAGTTGCAGTATCACGAAACAATCAACGATAGGCCACGGGGCTTCCACTATTGAATTCCGACACGTATTGATAGCCATTTTTCTTTTTCATTCAACATATAACACGATCTTCTCACAAACAAACAATATTTAATTTCGATATCCGAATGAGAAGCCTTTAGCGTATATTTTCTTTAAAAGAGTTTGAGATGCCGTTTCTCCTTCCAGCTTTGTTTGATTGCGCTTAATGCTAATCATTTGCACATTCCAGCATATTCTTTTCATGCAAATTTAACATTTGTATCATCCTTCTGTCATGATGTGGCCATCTTAATAACCGACTGAGTAAAAGATGCATAGCGATAATCCTTTTCTTCATCTAGTGCTTCAAAACTAACAAGGGGAGAGCACGACTAAGGAAATTCATTTGGGGTCGACACTTGGTGTAATAGGATGTTCGACCCTCAATGTAATTCCGTCGAATGGCCAGTCAATTCGGAGAAAATAGCTTTCGAAATTCATGCTTAACTTTTATACAATTAAATTCTATTTTCCTCCAGTGATGCGGGGTTCAGTTGGTAAGACGCTTGCCTTCAATGCCGGCGGATAGAGTTCGGATCACGCGATTACCTTTTTTTTTCAATTCCTTTAACTATTTTTTAAAATTAAATAAATTTGTTTATGAAAGGGTTATTAAATATTAGATGATATTTTACGTAATTATTTTGTATTTTATAAAGTAAAAAAATAAGTACTGTAATTTTTCTTTATATAAATATTTATATGTTTAATATAAATAAATATATTTTTATATAAATAAATAATATTTATAATAAAATATTTATAAAATAAATATATATTAAATGATATTTTATATAAAAATTATTTACAAATCGTTTCATAATGTGAAATACAATATACTATAAATAAAATATTTATGGGATATAAAATATAGTATTATTATAATAAATTCGTTATTTTATAATTATATAAAATATTTAAAAAGTCTTTTTTAAATAAATTTATTTAAATAATTTGATAAATATATTTAAATAATTTGATAAATATATTTAAATAATTTTAATAGATTTATTTAAACAATTTTAATTAAAAATTTGTAAAAAAATTAGTTAATATTAATTAATTAATTAACAATTAATTATATTTAATTAATAATAATTTTAAATAATTTGAATACGTAATTAATTTTAATATATAGTAATTTTAAATAATTTTAAACTATAATTAATTTTAATTAATAATACTTTTAAATCGTTTTAATTAATAATACTTTTAAATAATTTAAATTAATAATTAATTCTAAATAATTTTAATTACTATTAATAATTTTAAATAACTTAAATAATAAATTTATTTAATTATTTTTACTTTATAAAATACAAAATAAATACATAAAATATCATTTAATATTCAATAAACTTTTCATAAATAAATTTATTTAATTTTTAAAAATAATTAAAGGAATTGGGGAAAAAAAGAGTTGATCGCGTGATTCGAACTCAATCCGCCGGCATTGAAGGCAGGTGTCTTACCAACCGAGCCACGGCGAAGAAAATTATAATTTAATTGTATAAAAGCAAAGCATGAATTTCGAGGGCTATTTTCTCTTTATTAACTGGCCATTCTTCGGAATTACATTGAGGGTTGAACAGCCAAAAGGAGTACTACTATTACACCAAGTCTCGACCCTAAATGAATTTCCTTAGTCGTGGCCTACCCTTGTAAGAAAATAAAATGGTCATTAAAATTTTAATGTTTTTTTTAATGTCCTACTTTCTTATCACACCATAGGCCAGGGTTGGCCAACCTTTCAGGGAAGAGTTCCACTTTTTGATAAAAACTAATTATGCGTGCCACTTCCAACTTTTCCAAAAAACAAATGCGTAAAAGTGAAAAAATGTTACTTATAAGATTATTATGGGATTTTTACGCAAACAGCACATTTTTTTAATACAAGTCTATGTTGTCGAAATTTAGAAATAGAATAATAAATAAGACGAGCGTGTACAAATTTAGGTTTTATTGTAATAAACTTTTTACAAGTTCAATCAATTATAGGTTGGGAATAAAATAAAAAAATGAGTAACTTAAATTATTTAATTCAAAATAATTACTAAACGCTCTTAATGTGGCTTTTGAATTACTACTTTTTATGCCAAGTCATCTATATTAATATTAGTTCTTACAGATGCCAACAAAATTAGGTTATTATAGGTGCACATCAGCTAGTTTTGTGAATGATATTTATTTTATTATATTCATAGCAAAAAAACATTTATTCATAAACATATTTTGATGCAAATTTTGTAGGTTTTTTTATCTGAGGCAATCCCAATAAATTTGTGAAAAATGGTTAGTTATTATACTTTAAAAAAAATTTCAATAAGTCTTCGCGTGCCAATGTTACAACCTCCCCGTACCACTCTGTGGCACGTGTGCCGTGGATTGGCTTCCCCTACCATATGCAAATGTGTTTTTATTTTCAATCCATCCCATGCTAAAGTATCTTAATAAATCCTTAGAAGTAAGTGTTCTGTCCTTGTTTTGATCACGTCACGATTCTCCACGCAGTTGATTCAATTGAAACATGGGAAATCCTGCAGAAATGTGAGGCAGGTAAAACCATTGTACGTGTTGTTACATGCATTATTTACATACTGATAAAATTCACATGAGACTGTTGTTAAACAACATTACGTGGACAGTGTCAAAGCAGGAAATGTTAGTGAACTCATTTAGGGTCGAAAATGCACTTGGGAGATCCCGAGGAAACCGATAAGCCATTACTCAGAAAAATTTTATCTGAAGACTGACAGACCATAAACAAGTTAATGGCAGGCTTCTTGGGGGAATGGGGGCTTACAAAATTTTCTTAGAATGGAGTGCTTATAGATCTGGAATGTGCATAGAAATCCCCTGGATGTTGAAGGCAGAACTGCCCTCTGACCTTGAACAGACGATGAATGGTAAAATCGTCTGGAGGGCGGAATTTGTGCGGAGGGGCGAAGAAGGTTTGTTGTTGTTTTCTGTTGACAGATTGGTTCTCGGAATTCACAGCGCAGGAGAACACGGGAGTCGAAATAAAGAAAATTTATTTTTCATGGATCAAATGGCTGATCAATTTGCCAAGTTTTCTTCTTTCCATCTTATTACTTTGTTGGCGCGATATCAGTCGTTGGCACAAACACTAGCATTATACTAAGTTATAAACTGAACTATAACTAATTTTACAGAATTAACAATTTCATTATTAAGTATATAATTAAGGTTAATAAAATTTTAAACCAGAGTTCTTTTCGGCTTCAGAGAACTTCAAAACCTGTTCTGAAAGTGACATCAACTCCTTTTTTGATTAAAAAAAAGTAATAATAATAACTTTAAAGTACAGTCGAACCTCTATATCGCGAATTTTCTGTGTAACGAACTTTTTTATTTGTGATTCAATTTTTCTCCTTTTTTTAAAGTATTTCTGAAAAAATTTTAAGTTGTTCTTCCAGTTTAAGTGCAATGCTCTTTTATTTCTTTTTGCAAAGACTATTATAGAATCTAAGATGCATGAAATGAAAAGGCAAATTCTTTTCCACTTACATTTATTTTCACACTGCATAACATATTTTACACTTTATAATATAAAAAGCGATGCATTAAGAAAGAGTTATCCAAATGGAACGATATTGCATATCCTTTTAAGACCCAACCCGCACCATGGTACGGGGTAGATATTCTTATACGTTTTTGCTTCTGGAGTAGTCGTATGTAAGAAAATCGCGAATCTAACGATTGAGCAGGTTTGCAGAAAGTGTAAAGTGTTACTTTTTATCAACAGACGATGGTTGTGTTCCATGTTTTACTTTCAGCTGGCAAATCTAACTTTGTTTTCAAATACAACGAAAATACGTCTTCTTTTTATCTGTCGTAAAAAAGGTAATTATCTATATATTTCTAATTGCTTCGATACAAATTTTTGTATTAATATTTACATAATTGTAAAATAGAAAGAATATAGTAACTATACTCTATTAATGTGGCTTCTAGGACTCGGTATTTCGTTACCTGCACGATCGTGCGGGGGTTGGGCGTTACTTGAGTCACTGCAGCTGTAAAGGTACCATGCGAATTTTCTTTTCTGTTTCAGTAATTTCGATCAAAGCCTACATAAAAATGAAATATATAGTTATGTAATTAATACCAAATTTTCTTGGGGACGCCATGGATGAATGCCTTTTTTCTTTCTCTCTCTTTTGCAATTAATTTTTTTTCCATACATTTGTTGAGGAGTATGGCATTTTTTTCCTATCCACAGATATCTACATATCCATCTCCCCCCCCCAAAAAAAATTTAATTTGTGCGGTGATAGTTAGTATGGTGTGGTTAAAAAAAATATATTTAAATAATAAAATTTTCTGATACATTTTACTATTTTTCATGGAATACTGTGTTAACTTTTAACCAAAAACTTTTTCAGGTGCCAAAAAGGAGAAGAATTCTCACAGAAGAAACTTTTCAATTGATGAATAAATCAGATTGAACTTAAATCAGAACTTAGTGATCTTTCAGATGATGACAATGCTGCGAACAAAACATATGAATCGCGTATACTGGAGGGAGAATCAAGTTCAGATGAGAGTGATGAAGAAACATATGTGAATATTTGAAATGGAAAGACAATTTTGAATCATTTTTTACCATAAAAGGCTCTTGAACATATTCATTACATTGATTTAGCTGTTGCAAATTCTTGGTTTCTGTGCAAACAAAATGCAATATCAAATAAAATTCTTCTAAAAATTAAAATGGATCGCTTAAAATTTGAGTTAGAGATAGTTGAAGCGTTATCAGCCTCTCCACCTACTAATAAAAGTATTTTAACTGATGATGAAGATAACAGTGTTGTAGTTAGACTCGCAAAAAGATCGAAGCATTATAGTCCACATGCTGTACATGTCATGGCTTTTATCCTGGCCATTCCATGATAAAAGGCTTGACATGTATAGCCATTTTGATGTGTTGATGACATTTCAAAGCCTCACAAGTACAGATTTGGAAACTATGAAAGCAGTTCGAACACATGCTGTGAAAAATGCAATATTTATTTATACTTGTCAAAAACGAAACAAAAGATTTTTGCAGTAAATAAATAATGAATTAATAAAAGAGTTAATTATACATCAATAATTTCCTTATTTGTAACAATTTTAGTTGAATTAAGATTGTTTCTTCTATCAACTTAGAGCTAAACATGTATATTTCGTAAAATTTCATAGGTGACTTGTTTCACAGATAACGTCCAATTCGCCCGATCGTGCGGGTCCCGTCTACGTTCCAGGAGAGGTGCGGGAATTTTTTTATTATTTTTCCCAATGTAATGGACTAAATTCATGTGACGTCACGATCACGTGATTCCGTCAACTGGTGAATATGGCGTCGTTTGTTTACTATTGCGTACGATTATTTTGTTCTCAAAGATTTACATTTTACTTTCTAAAATGTCTTATTTTGCTGAAACGGTTGCTCGATCAGTTATAGAAAGGATAATTAGAAAGAAAAAATCATTTTATAATATCATTATAACAAATCAAAGTGCTTTGATAGCATGGTGAAGCATGAGGATCATATAGCATCTTCCCAGTGTTTATGTGTTTGACCACTCTTTGAATAATGTTTTCAACACCGTAAGACAAATGAAACTTCTTCAAAAAGGATTTTGGATAGATGTAGACTTACAATATTTAAAAGCAAATATTTGTTTATTTTACATCAAGTTATATTGAGAACATATTATGTTTAGTTAACTTAAATTTTACTTATGTTACACATCTTCAGAGTAGTTAACATAGGTACTTCAGCATTTAATTATCTAAAATTAGAACACAAGAATCTGATATGTAACCATACATATATCAAAAAAAGTATATATATTTATAAAACTTATTTTACTTAGTAATTTTACAATATTACAGGGAAAAAGAAAAAATAAAGAGAAATGGAAAAATATCTTACTTTATTACAGCTCTGTTAATGTTTACACTAGTTGATGAAATAAGAACCACTTTCAAACATTAGAAATAAAAATTATCATTTACCATTTGTAAAATTACACATAAAAAAATTGTGCTACATTTTAAAAATCTTTATTCGCTGCACTACTTAAGGTAAAATATATGATTTATCGAGAATTGAATTCCAAATATGGTAATAAATTAAGGCATTAAAATTTTTAAATTAGAATGTGTATATAGTAGAATATACATTTGTATCCATATATTAAATATAAAAGTCCTGCTCTCACTCCTACATGACCAAAATAAAAAAAGTCATTTTTGAATTCATAATTTTTTTAGAAAAAAATAAAAATTGTAATATATTTGCATGGTTTCAACACATGCTTTTCAGAGTTTGACTGTATTGTATAAAAACTGTCTCACACATATACAATTTTTTTTACTACATATGTATAACAAATATGCATTTATTGGTATTTGCACAATTTGTAGATTTATCATTATAGATTTATCATTATTTTATACTTTTGAAAAAATAAATCTCATGATATATATTCTGAATAAATTTGTTGCATTGAGTTTGTTGCAAATATTGACCTAAGAAGAGTACTTTGATCAATTTTATGATATTTATCGAAGAGAATTACAGAGAATCTTTTTTCAAAATTATTGTTAAGAGGTTAATTGGTCAAAATCACTGATATTTTTGTGTGACACATGTTTCGAAGATAAATTTTGGGCTCTTGTGTGTGTTATAATGATCAATTTCTTTTTTTTAAAAGTATAATTATATATAAAATGACACTTTAGATACATATTAGTGATAACAAAATAAAATGCCAATACATTTCTCCAAGTAAGTTTTAAGTTTGCATGAAATGAAACTCAAGTGTTTAACACTAAACAAAAATATCTGGTCAAGAGACATAACTAATAGAAATTGTGAATGGAAATTTTATGCAACTATTTATTTCCATATTGTATTAAATTGTTTCTATCTTATTTACAATTCATTGTATTATAAAAAATAAGATTCATTTTCATCAAAGGATAAATATTTATTGTTAATCAAAAACTTTCATAATAACTCTATCTAATATGAGATAAACAATAGCTTAAAGAAGTATGCAATTCAATTAAAAATTAAATTGAATTTGTGAAAATTATAGTATTTTTCCTGATGAAATATTCTTTAATATTATACAATTATTTATAACAAGCTGTTCAACATGTTATAAGCACTTTATACAAAGGCAATTAAAAAATTATTGAATTTGTAATGTAAATTTTTTAATATAGTTCATACTCGCATTAATAATCTGAATTTGTGATCCAAGTATCGCATATCAATGCATAATATTAGTAGCCGAGATATAAAGGTGAAGTTCATATTACATTGAATATTTTTTTAAAATTATATATTAATATGATTTATTTCTTTAACTTAATAGTGAAATTGTATTTTCTTTTATTACTTTATGCAATCATTTCTAAAAAAATTCCAAACATTTTTAAAAGATAATTACTAAGTAAATCAGACAGTCAAAGATAGGAATGTTATTTTATTAGAAACATTTTCAAATAGCTTTAAATGCTTCATAATATTGTACAAAATATATATGAAGTACTTATACGCAATACATTGTGTAAACAAAAAATTCATTTTCAACAAATAACTGTTCCACAGTGAAATAAAATATTCATTTGAATTTTAAGTGTAGGTAGGTAAACTCGAGTAAATATAATATATTTTTTAGAAAATTGTTATTTACCATTTCTAAATAATGAAGTACTGGGGGGAAAATTTCATGCATAACATTATTTATATATATAAATTCACACCTGTGTGAAGAACAGATTTATCAGTTGGTAGCATATAAGTACAAAGGGGAAAAATTAAGAACTTCCTATAGTATTGATAAATCAAATCAAAATTACGGGATTATTTCAAATGTCTGACACTTATAATGCTTCACATAGAGTGTTTAATGTCCCTATTGGTAAGCCATACTATTATACAATTTGCAATTCATGAAGTTGTAAAAAAATTCAATTTTCATCACAGGAGACATATATATGAATCCTATACTCGCATTTATTACCTTTACATGCATAATACTGAGTTTTCAGGAATTAAACTACGAGTATTTTAAGGATTTGTGCAAAAAAGGAAAATAGTTAAATCATGGATAAACAAATACTTACTTCTTAAGTAGCCACTGAGATTTCAAAAAAAAAAAAAAATGATGGAAAAAATACACTTTTACCAAAAGATCATTCTATTCATTTATCTAAAACTTTCATATTAACTAATGTTCTATGTACACAGGCTTCAAGAAATAAACTTTTTTGCAAGTTTGATATGTACTTCAAAAAAATAAGACAATAACATATCAAAATAAATGTAATCATTTGTAAAAATTGTTACCCCCTTTGTAATGGTTTCATTCCCCTTAAGAATATTGTATTTTAATTTAAAGAAAGAAATTACATTAAATTTTAACAGCAAAGAATAATTATAAATAATTTAGAAATCGATAAATTGTGTGTGGAAGGTAAAAATCAAAGAAACATTTCTTTAATTTTTGTAAACATTCCTCCCACAAATTATCATCAAATTGAAAAAATTCAGAATAAATATTTTCTTCTGACTTTGAATTATTAATTAAAATTACAGACATTTTTTATATTATTCGCACCTAACTGACACTATGTTGTATAATAATAGGTGTGAGCTCTTTTTAAAGAAATGATATCAATGTTATTCGATAATCATACAATTTTAAAAAAGTAGCTTTAATTCTATACTGTCAACCATTCTTTCCCAAAACTATATAATAAATAACTACTAAATTAATTAAGAACTAAAATAACTAAAAGCCATACCTATGTGTACCATGAACTATAAATAAATGCTAGGATCCAACCGAACTAGGATAAATAAATATGACAGCTAACACTAGTCGGAAGTAGACAACTACCTAATTAGATAAATAAATTAGAATAAAACAAAAATTATATAAAAGAGTTGTTAAAATTATTTCCTAACAAATATATATACTAGAATAATGCAAAAAATACAATGATATCATATGTTTTTAATTAGATAAAATTAAGACACAAGAAAGACGTCAAGATACGTATAGGAAAATAAATGGTATGAATTCGCACGTGCTGTTTATTGACGTTGGAATCACGTGATTACTGACTGGCGTCAGTCTGTCCATGAAGTTACTCCATTGGGGTACATATAGTATTAATAACCAGAGGAATTTAATATTTGAGGATTAAAAATAATTCGGGTCTTAAAGGGATATGTTTATACTTTACCATAAAATATGGAAATTAATTTTTGGTGGTCAATGGATGACTATCTGGAGGTTTATTGCATTAGAACGGATGAATGGTCTATGGAATAGAGGACATTCCAGTGCTAAGGCATAATTTTTTGCGAATGCGGGCTCCGTAGATCCGCGTCGCCTATACCAATATCTTTCATAGAGACTCGCAATTAGTATGAGCATAAGTCACTATTTTAGAGAAGACATGCAATTTGACAAAAGGAAACAGAGTGGTCAAATGACTCGATGTTCGAGTCGGAGCTATGCTGCCATGCGACAATTCTAGTAAGAATGGGTGAACCACGGCAGCATAGATCTTCAAGAAGATATTGTTCTATACCGAAGATGACGACAGAACAAGAATGTAGAGTGATTATCCGATCGATCTCTGATGCGTTCAAATAAATTATCTGTAAAATCGGAGACAACAGTGTTTTCAATGACCATCGATAGCCAACTCAGCGAACGGGGGCTGAATTACGCCAACCATTGCATCAACTGCACCTCGTCTTTGCTTAGAGATAGAAGTGATTGTAAAGGTGCCGGGTGCATTCGACTGGTAATCTTACTGTCTTAGATTTGAATTGGTGTTACCAATGAATCCCGCTTCGAATATAGCACCGATGACTAGCGAATACAAATCAGGAAATTACAGATATTCTGGAAACTTAGCACTCCAGGACTATGTTGGGATGCTCACCTATCGTCCCACTCACAATCCAAGAAACGAGCATTATGATTTCGGCATACTAAAGTTTGATTCTAATCAATGGGCACGGACACAAAATTAAGAACATGGCGTCTAAATTTTAAATATTAAGGTTTATTTTAAAGAAAAAACATTTAGATAAAAACACTCAAATCAACTAGTAACACTCGGTACATGACTCGAATCCTTCGTACCCAAAGACAGAATGAATTCTTTTCTCACCCCAAACGGGGAAGGGGCTATTAATCCCCTTTTCCAGCTGGCGCTTCCTTGTGCAGGTGGTTTTGGGACCTTCGACTCTATCCCAAAGGGGAGGAGGAAACTGACCATTCCCCTTGGCAGGTGTTAATGGACCCTTCCACTCCTACAGGCATTATTTCATTTGATAACCGGATTCCTTTAATTGACATCCTTATGGTACGGTGATAAGACTATGAAATTCTACATCTCGTAGTGTTGCATTTCCTGTCACGGTCCTATTCGCTTACATTTCAATAGGATAATGTCCATCCGAAAACAGCAGGCCTTTGTGCTTCTCCAACATTTGTCTCCTCGGTGCGACGGCCGAATCTCTACCTAACTGTCCCTTTCGACTCGGAGGAGCACGTTTCTTTGTCGCTGGCGTTCTGAATACGCCCCGGATCAAAATTCCTTTGGGGGCTCTTTTTCAGAAGAGAAAGCTCTATTAGTGGTATTGTATTTACTCATGTTGGGGCCATTGTAGCTTGGGGGCCCCGTATCATTGATACGACGGTAGCTATGCCCCCATTCTTTATCCACCTTTAGATATTACCGATCTAATTCGCCAACGGTACGTGGATGGCAAACAATCCCGCAAGAAGATATCCTACAGCTCTACGAGTTAATGTTCAACCGAATAACAGACTGCAATCGGCCAAATTGTCACCGTATTCTTCGGCCAATGGCCAACGCATTGTTGATTATTTTTGCTCTTATAGCTGTATTTCCTGAATAAAACATTCAATTTCTCATGATACTGTTAGATTTTTGTTTTATAGTACATCACAGCTACCGTTTTTTATGCCATTCGGAAAACTTTTTTTTTTAGTTCGTCCTGTTATAGAGTATATTTTACATACAACGTACGTTAAAGAACTGATTCGTGTTTATCTTTGTTACAGTCCTCTGTCGTCAATTGAAAACAAGATTTCCGCTCACTGGATTAACCATTCGTTATTATTATTTTTAAACACACAACACTATTTGCATTTATACAAGGCATAGAATCTTAAATCTACTACAGACCTCTGTTCTCCCCATCTCTCCATTCCCACTCAAAGGAAAAACCCGTTCCATCGGCCAGCAGCGCCCTCTTTTGCCAGCAAATTCATTACAACCTTATTAAGTACTTATAATTCTTTTAAAATTTGTGTAACGGTATCTGATAGTTTTGTATCTTGTTCCTTTTTTTTGTTATCTTTTATCGATTAAAATAAAAAAAATTTATTTCAAAATAAATTTTAAAAGATTAACTTGACAAAAAATTTAATTGGTATTTAAATAAACAGTCCTATATAGACTTTTACGAACGTCCTATATAGACTTTTTTCTTCTAGACAAACAATAGCAAATGTTTCTTATAATTTTGAGTCGCACTGAGGACGAGAGCTGGCTCTACACTCTCTATATACAGAAGGAATATATATATATATATATATATATATACTCAAGTTGAAAATTTGGAGTCCTGACCGATTTAATTGAAATTCGACAAGTATGCTGTTTTTCCGGCAATAACTCTCTCCTTGAGGGGAAACTGAGTTTTACAGGCGAAGTTTGCTTCCCAGCGTGAACCAGAAGAAAAAAGGGTAATGGAAACCAAAGGAGGTGTGACCAGGATTATCAGATTGACGACTAGCACCGGAATAATCGAGGAGGCTCTGGGATCGATCCTTCTAGAAAATAGCCATGATGCTAGGAAAGGAACCTTTGAGACCAAAGTTGAGTCAGTTCTGAAGAGAGTTTAGTCGAGTGAGAGTTGACTATGATAAGAGTGAGAGAGAGAGTATCTGTTTGAGTTTCTACTAGTGCAGCTGTTATGGAAAGCTTGTTCATAACGAGTACGTTTTGTTCCATTGTAAATAACGTTAAAATATTTCTTTGTGTATTTATGTCGATTTGTTTTCTTATAGTCATCTGTTTGTCCTTGTTCACTAATAAATCTGTTATTGAAATAACTGGAATCGTTGGCTACTTCTTCCTCTCGCAAATTAGCAACAGCATGCCTCAAACCCTCTACAACAGTGGTCTCCAACCCCCAGTCAGTGGATGACATACTACCAGTGTGCACAAGAAACATTAAATTATTTCCCTTTTATTTACTGGGGTCTATTTTTCTTGTGTTTGGGCTACTTTTTATGAAAATCACTTTATATTCCTTGTTAAATCAATTTATATGAATTTTTTGGTGTAGCTTTATTTTATTCTGAAGGCAGGATTAAATACAATTAAATTAAAATTATTAAATCAAAACAGTCTAAAATATAAACATTCAACGTCCTCCCCCTCAGTGGGCCGCGATAAGATTAACAAACGTTGACTGCACCTCGGCGATAAAACGGTTGGTTCGCACTGTTCTATCGCATCTCTTCCATTCCGTTGGATCCGTCGGTCCGAATTTCTGCAATTTCTCTGATTTCTATGCGAATGGCAGTTATTGCACAAACCTTGTCAAGTGAAACTATATATTACTGTATCAACTTATTCTCTTGATAGGTTTAGTCAGCAAATTCTAATAGCAAATAAAAAAATATTGAATAATAATAATAATAAAAAATTTGTATTTAAAAAACTTTCTTTAATTATCCCTCCCTAAATTTAAAAAAATATTCGTGATGCTGTAATCAATTTTTTATACATAAGATATAGTTAATAAAAATGGGTTGTAACAAGTTGAATTTAACTGAAGAGGAGCGCCGAGAACGATTTACCAAGGGGTCCTCTGCAGCACTTTCTCGAAAAAAATCAGCTTACGTCATAGATATTGATGTAATACATTTCTCCAGTAATTTCTAGAAGCACCCATAGGGTCACCAAATTGTCAAATTTGTTTATTAAAAATGATGCGAACTTGGTTGTATCATCAATTTTTCGTCAAATTTCCATTGAAACGTCATTTTAATGTAAGAGACGGCATTTATTGTGAATATTGCAATTTTTATACAAAGTAAATACAACACACAGAAAGTAATATTAGCCTAAATTATTATATAATTATATAAATTATTATATAGCATAAATTATATGTATATATATATATATATATATATATATATATATATATATATATATATATATATATATATATATAATAATAAATTATTATATATGTAATAATAATATTAGTTTAAAATCACACACACACAATCAAATCAAGTATACCAAAACAATAATAATAAAGCATGCCGGTTATGTTTCAAATTTAATTTGTTTTAAACAACCAAATATAAATTAAATTTGAGCAAGGAATATGATCAATTGTATATAATTTGTACAATGGGGGTTGGTCCACCGTTGGGTGGACAGGGGTATCCCCCCCCAAGTTATCGTAATTTTAAAAAAGTTTATGAAGGCTCTCTAGCATTTGCTCGTGAATATTTTTTTTCTCCGGAATAAAGATAGGATGCTAAAATGAAATTTCAAACATGGATTATTCTCGTCTCTCTCATTCTCTGTTTAACTCTAAGGAGGGAAACTTTTTTTAACAAATTGTAATAATATTTCCTTTCTTAGATTCCTTACTTATACTGATTTAGTTAAGTAATGGGTTCAATACATTGGGGTAACGGAGAACATTTGGGCCTCTCTGCAAAGTCAGGTTTTGAGTCCCCAAGTTGGATTTTACAAAGAGTGAGTACTTGACGGCAGTCAGGCTTTGGGCCACCCAGAACTCTGGGCCCCTCCACAATGCGGGTGGTAGCGGGGGTGTACGTTACGCCACTGGTTCATTAACATCATGTTTTGTATCTTTTTGCATTAGTGAGAATGATATTAAACTTTGTCTTGTTGCATTTAGATATACGAAAGGTATTCTGTTTTACCTATTGTTTTTATCACCCTTGATAATTCATTTTGAAAAACACTTCACACTGAAATGTTTTGCCACTGACATTGAATGGTTACTTTAGAGATTAGATTTCTATAACAACGTCTGATTTATAGCCAACATGGATAAACACTTAAATATTTTGTTATCTAAATCTGCTAGAAAATTTGTGTTTTCTTGGTAGGTAACAAACAGCAGGGATCCAATAGGAATACTTTATCTTCGTAAGAACACTTGCTCTCTTCAAGAACAATCCGTCATTCGATGCTTAACTCAAAAGAAAGAATCTAATGTTTCTCTAATCTGAATTGTATGAACAGAGCAGATAAAATATTCCTTATCCATCAGTTTCATTCGGAGACTTATTTCCATTTATTTAAGCTTTTGTTAAAAGAATTCAGGGTGTCGATGGTCATCAGCAATCGACAGTCCACCCTAAGGTCAGTGATAATGAAGGACCGCACAAGTTGCAATGGACCGGCAAATATTACACCACGAGCTTCCAAGGGTGATGAGCAGAATGATAGAGTGTGTCGAAAACCTCCCACGAAGTATATTTTAAACTAGATAATTCAAATTTCATATGAGGCAATTGTCTGAATCGCCTCTCTTTTAATCTAGGCGTTATCCAAACAATCAGACTTCACTTTGAGTTCTCACGCGAACATCAAAAGAATTTCTTTTTAAGTAACACAGTAAGCAATTTTAAGTTCAGTGATTTAAAGAGAGGTATGCAAAGAAGTAAATGATAGAGTTTAACCTAAAGGAGTAGTTATTCCAAGCTACAGGTTCGCAACATGTAATATTTTGAGAGACTTTCGAATGAGTTTTATTAAAGTGCTTACTTTTATTTGTTCTCCGAAAAAGGGCCCCTAAGGAAATGTGGTACAGGGCCAGGACCTACTATGCTAAAGGTTTAAACTTCCCGAAGCCAATTGGGAGAGGGCAGTGTTTCAGTCACACTTCATGCTCAAGTCTGGGGTTCACTAAAGGCCCTCCGTGAGTGGAACTTATTTAAGGTATCCGACTAGGTTGAAAGAGGGTTTTTAGGTATTTGATGTTAGGGCCATTAGGGAAAAAAGAAATATAAATATTGAGAAAAAAGGAATAATACATAAAACTAGAGAGTTTGTAAAGTTTTTGTTTTTTTCGGATTTATTTTATTTAACTTATAAAGAATATTTTTATATTGTTTTTTTTTTTGAAGAATGAAATTT
Organism: Trichonephila clavipes; assembly: GCA_019973935.1. Lineage (NCBI taxonomy): Eukaryota > Metazoa > Arthropoda > Arachnida > Araneae > Nephilidae > Trichonephila > Trichonephila clavipes. Next base: position 560,841 of record BMAU01016984.1, on the reverse strand, counting down.
TTTCACGATAATTTGTGCACAAAAAAAGCGGGATACCTCCAAAACCATCCAATTAAATTCAATGAAATTTATAACGTTTATGTGTGTTATGAGCCCTAGTGTAACAAACTGTAGGTTTTAAGATAGTTGAGTTTAATGACATTTTACAGCCATTTTTAGCTTAGAACATGCAGAAGTGTTTTGACTAAAAATCTCTCTTTCATTTACTCATTTTTTTAATTTAAAAATGCTTATAAAATATTTATTTCTTAAAATATTTCTAACCCTGCGGTTTGTGACACTTGAGATGGACCAAGAAGTATATCAATGAAATTAAAATTGCATATTGTGTCCAATGTATTTTTAGTCCTGGCGTGTTTCTTTACTTCGAAAATTTTGCTAAAATTTCGTAAAAATAATATTTTTTTCAAAACCAAAGTTTGATACATGTTATTTTTTTAATAATCAGGACTCTTTAACTTGTTTGTGTTCTTCAAAATAATAAGATTCTTCTGTAAATGAATTTTTCAAAAATTGGTCTCTGAACTTAATCTAATACTTTAATTGTTTTTAACAATGTCGAAGCTCTTTTTCTGTTGTCTACACTCTTCCTATATATGTGCTTGTTACTGTACTTTCCTCTGTCATGCTCTGGTATATTTAAGATTAATCTGTTACTTATCAAAATTTTTCTTAATTCAAGTATTTACTTTTTACTATATATAATATTCAGTGAAATTGTACATTTATTTTACTTGATAATAAGGGCCGTTTTTAACCTCCCCGGCGTCCTAGGCACATAAAATTGCCCTCCTGTTTCCATAGCACCCTCCTCCTTTAGTTCTTACCGTGCCAGTTTTGCTTCGGGAGGGATTTTCCTTTAACTCTTACTATTTTTCCTTTCTTTGTTTTTGATCTTTGAAGAGTCTTTCCATTATCTACCACCTACAGACCCGACGTGTCTCGGACTGGCAACCGAGAGTCAAATGAAAAGGATAGTGGCATGGTTTGGCAAATCTTGTTCAATTCCTACCCAACGACATCGCGGACCACTCACCCTCCCTTTTTGTAAATTAGTACAGTAAATTAAAGAAATAGTTTGCAATTGCAGTATAGAGTGTTTATTATTGTGTGAACTGTTTTCTTAACTTGTGAATTATTATCTTTTTCTTCGCTTATTGCTTTATTATCTTTTTACTTTAAGACACTTATTCTTTGTTGAGTCACTGTCATTAAACTTGTACAACAATGGTTTTCTTCGACGTTTGATCATTGCAAAATCATTAATGACGTCATTGTAATCAATTTCCATTGTATATCATTTTAAGTACAAAGCAACATCAAACTGTTAAGCTTATATTTTTTTTCTATAGTATGTATCATTTCAGTCTTTACTCTTTTAGGTGCAGGAATGCTTCTCTCATGATTCACTAGGCGGTGGTAAGTTAGCTTTAATTAAATTTTTTTTTTTGCCCTCTAATTTTTTGCGCCCCAAAATCTTCTACGCTCTAGGCACGTGCCTAAGCGGAAAAACGGCCCAATTGATAATAATGTCGTTTGCTCTCCCTTCGCTGCTAAGATGGCAGTCATCCTAAGAGGCCAATATTTAGGATTTAAGCCCTTGAGTCAGATACTCCTTAGATCAAATACATAAAACACCGTCCGTAGTCTACATAGGATAAGGCACTTTCAGTCCATCCAATTTTAAGTCCTCGCATGGATGTGGGGCGTGGATTTCTTCAAGTGATTCTGATTCAGAATTAAAGGGGGTATTCTGCTGTAATTTGTCGAAATAGCTGTCAACAAAACAATTACTTCACGGAAGATTTGTTCAGATAAATTTGACGAGCCGAACATATTGGAGAATGGAGTACGAACTTAAGTACGAGTTCGTTATCTAACTGTGGTTCAACTGATTGGTTGATTATTTATCAACGTTGCACTTAGAAGCATTCCGGGAGCTATTAGAGACGGACCTTGTGATTTTGAGCCACGGTCAAATGAAGAGGACGGCACTTGAGATGTCATCTCTCCTCAAAGTTTCCACACCAAGCGACAAGAACTTTGAGCTGTGACAAGCTTAACGAGTTGAGTGGCATTAAAACCTATGATTCGACTGAGATAGTCCACCGGCTATGAGTTTACAACCCTGACCACTTAATTGTGACAACTGAAAACTTGACTAAAAATTTCTATGCATATTCGCTGTGAGGCTTTGAGTTGGCTAGAAAGACACAATCGGAAGCATTTATGGAATATAATTTATCATCCTGAATAATAACAGTTAAAGCTTGATCAAGGAAAAGAAAGGGTACTCAAACAATATCTTGAAACTTAGGTTTCCAAAATTTAAAAATAAGAAAAGGGGGGACACGGTTGGTATTGTAGGACGAAACAAATATATTCACCCGAAATGAATACAATTAAGTTTTCCAGCAACATCAGCATTTCTATGAAAATCAATTCTTTTATAAAGCTATACAGGATGATTCTAAAATGATGGGATAAACTTTAAAGGGGTGGTAGAGTTAAATAAAGCAGACAACTTTTCTCGTGGAGGAAATGCTGCGTTTTTGAGGCGCCAACAGAAAAAGTAACGGAGACATAAAACGTTCATCAGCAGTGTACTTAATAAATGATTCCGGAGAGAAAAACAGTTTTAGAAATTGCATCCAAAAAACGTCACGCATGCTTGGCGACCTTTAAGGCGTGGTTGGCTGTCAATATTGGGGATATTTGAAGACAGCCAGTGATCTGCTGCACCATCAAACTGGCATTTGCGCTTGAGATTTCGGATGTTAAGGGTGATTTTACTAATAGCGAAAAGGCAGACATACATCTAATGTACGGTGCTGCTAGTGGTAACTGCAAATTTTACTGTTGGACTGTTGTTATCGTTAAGTATGATCATCGTTAAGTATGATGCAAATAACGCTTTATGTTTCCGTCCATTTGTTTCTGTTTGTGTCTCCCAAACGCTGCACTTCCACCCATATCAAAAATTATCTTCACAAAAATTGTTTGTTTTAGTAAGCTCTACCACCCCTCAAAGTTTATCTCGGGATTTTAGAATCACCCTGCATACCATTAATATTTATTTTTCCTAGTAGTTCTGTAAATTGTATAATTATATGTTCGTGTACCAACAAAGTATTTCTGTCACAAAATTTTAAAGTATAAGTGTTTAACGCTAAAATGCATAACATTTAAAAAAATACAGTATAATGAAAACCAAATATGCAACGAACGAATTAAGTTTTACTCAAGTTAAACTTACACCCGTAATATAAGAAGTGTATTGATCTTAGTGTCTAATGAATTATATGTTAAATGAAATAAAATTTCAAACTAGATACATCTGATTTCAAAAGAAACTTTAAGATAAAAAAGAATGAGTAAAACATGAACATTAAATTAATTTCATAATATATCCCTACGCAGAGGAAAAAAACGTGGAAAATTAAATGGAAAAATTTGTTCTGTAAACATTCAAAATATTAAATTATTAGATATACAGCTCTTAATTTCTTACCATAGCTTTTATCAATCTTTGATTTTGTATACTCTAAATTTCTTTCGATGTATTTTTTAAATAAAAATAAACCCGAGAACATATTTTATTTGAAAATACTTTTGTTATCACCTATCCTTTTTTCATGCTAGTAAAAAGTACCCACTTGACACTGGAGATAAATAAATGAAATTATATATACTTTTCCATATCACTCATGACATAAGATGAGGCCGCAGTAGCCTAGGTAACGGACTCGAGGCCAGCGTATTATGAGTTCGAGCCTAGTACCACGAAAGACCAGCTGTGCCGAGAGGGGCAGATATTAGTTAAATAGGACAAAGCTGAAATGTACTCCCGTTGATGTGGTGTGGACGCTAGGTGAGGGAGTGCCAGTTGAGGTGTGGTCCTCATCACTTGACTATGGTTCCAAATGACATGGTCCTTCGCCCTCTAATAGCTAAATAGTGCGACGTTAATATTCACTCCCTCGGGGACTTGAACGGAGATGAATAATTCAAAAGTTCTTTTCTAGCACTCAAGGCGACTTTTCCAAGTGGGAATATATAATTTGGTTGATTAATAATTTAAAAGTTAGACACTCTACAGGGAGCCTTGCATTGAAACAGTTAGGCGTGAGTGAGAATTATATTAACGTCGCACTTTAAGGCGACAAGAGGGCTTTGGGTGACCAACCTCATCATTTTGAGCCATGGTCAAAAGACGAAAACGACACCTGAGAGTTGACATCCCTCTCTCCTATCTTCCACACCCCACCAACGGGAGGATGTTTGAGTTTCAACTAATTTAATGTGAATCAGCTTTGTATGTGGCGGATCTTCACTGGCACCCAGATTCGAATCCACAGATCGATCGAAGCAATGGCCGCATCTATTTCGCGACCCTCATTGGCCATGAACCCACTTGACAAAAAGGCTTCTGCGTTTATTGAAACTAAGCAATAATCAATGGGAATGAATAGAATTAACTTACTTTTGAGTATTTTAAGTTTAAACAAATAAATTTCATAAATATTTCAAATATTTTTCGGAAAAGGTGAAATAATGTCTGTTTTCAATTTGAAAAATAATTCCTTCCTTTTAATATACGAAATCTGGAAAATGTCGTGGTGAGTGAGTGAGGATTAACGTCACACTGTTCAGCTGTACGAGGGCTTTTGGCGACGAACCTCGTCATTTTGAACCATGGTCAAGTGACGTGGATGACACCGGAGCTGGCAACCCCCTCTCCTAAATACCACACCAACGGGAGGACGTTTGAGCTCTCGACAGATTTAACGTGCATCGCTGCCCTACACGACGGGTCTTTAGTGGTACTAGCCTCGAACTCACATGACATGCCTGTCATAATCCGATACCTTGACCACTAGGCTACCGCAGCCCCCTCCCCCCAAAAGGTCGTGTTAGCCTTGGGGATATGAACACGAACTCGTGGCTCCCGTGTCGCGGGTTCGAGTCTTGTTGCAACTGAAGACCTGTGCAAAGCGTACTGCTGCACGCTTAATCTGTTGAACTCAAATTCTTCCCGGCGGAGTAGAGTAGTCATTTCGAGAGGGGATGCCGTTTCAAGTGTCGTCTTTGTCACTTGACCGAGGGTCAAAATGACGAGGCTCGTCTCCGATAGCCCTCGTGCAGCTTATAGTGCGACACACATTAATATAAATCTCACTTACTGGTAAAATTTTAAAACCTGATCATTTCATGAAAATTTTTCAAAAGGGATCTGATTTCTCTTACAAAATGGGAAAATTATCATTTAATACTTGAGAATATTTTTTTATTCATTTTTAATAAATGAGAAAAGAATACTATAAAATGTAAGTAAAGGGAAGGTCAGGCCTCGGAAAGCTCTTGCTGGCTTAAAACAATTTTACGAAATCGGGGTGTTTACTAATCGAATATATATTTACATGATAGGGATGTCGAAATATGTTCCTAAACTTAGAGAAAAGTGGTGTCATCTTTCCATTACCTCATCGCTGTATCAAATCGGATCCCTTCTGACGCCACATCTCGATTGCTATCGCATCTGATGGCGATCCCCTTCGTCTGTGTTCCATCAGCTCGTCTGTCATCCCTTCTGCACACACCCTGTGAAAAGAACGCAGGCCTTAGTTCCGATAACCCTCGAAGGTCAGCGCGATGTAGGATGGCGTCGCCGATTACCATCGCCCACCGAGATGACCTTTCCCTAATCTCGAAGGGATGCGGAGAGATGGCACAGTTACTTATTCCTGCCTCTTTCGATAGGTGAGGAAAGGAAGAATATTCCACATTTTATGGGCGTTTCTCTTTTTTCCAGATTCGAAAAATTCCTAACTATTTGAATTTCATTCTTATGGTCTAATCTCTCTTCTCTTCTCTTCTAATGTGGCCGCGGTAGCCGAGTGGTATAGGTATCGGACCGTGGCTTGCCTTGTCACGAGTTCGAGCCCAGTACCACTAAAGACCCGCCGTGTAGGGCAGCGATGCACGTTAAATCTGTCGAGAGCTGAAACGTCCTCCCGTTGGTGTGGTGTGGTAGTTAGGAAGGGGGTGCCAGCTCAGGTGTCGTCCACGTCACTTGACCATGGTTCAAAATTACGTGGTCCGTCGCCAAAAGCCCTCGTGTAGCTGAACAGTGCGACGTTAATATTCAATCAATCAATCAATCTTCTCTTCTAATCTCTCTTCTCTTTCTCTTCATTCACATGAATGTGAACTAAATAATTAATTTTTTAAAATCATTTATTTATTATAAATAGGGTTCTTTGTTTCCTGTTTGCATAATGTTAAATGGAATCGGTACCTCACTCACATAGTTTTTAAAAATTATTTTTAGTCTCGTAATTTTTTGTTTTTCAGAATGGAATCCCGTTGTTGTGGTAGTTAGGAGAGGGGGCTGCCAGCTCCGGTGTCGTCCTCGTCACTTGACCATGGTTTAAAATGACGAGGTTCGTCGCCAAAAACCCTTGTGTAGCTGAACAGGGCGACGTTAATATTCACTCACTCGTTCACTTTCAAAATGGAAACTTGCGTAACATTCGAATTTTAAAAGTCTGAGGATACTGATTTAACTGTTTATAAACGTAGCATTCTAAGGCAACGTGTTGGCTATTGGCGATAAACGCATCATTTCGAACCAAGATAAAAACGTGAGCTCGCATATATCATTCTTCAAACTCCCAATCCACTCCAATGCTAGTGATAAAAGGCTGGACGGCCTCCGTTTTTTTTTGGTAATTTCTATATTTGCCCATTTGACCCGATGTTGTAACATTCTTTCGAAAAGGGACTTCGCACCCCTTCAGGTCGTTGGACCCATAAATTTTATAAAATTTAACTGTACGAGATTAGGAAATATCCAATCAGAGACTCCACTTGGAAGACAGTAGTAAGTTAGACCCCAGGATTCCGTTCACTATTTCAACAGACGCGCGCCAATTTCGACAGAGATTTTCCTTCAACTTTTTGACTTAACTGTGTAAGCGTGAGAACGAACCAACCGCGGAGACCCCAGTCCAACATGAGCTTCCTCCTCTCTTGACGTATACTAAAAAAGCCAAGTTCTTTAATATTTCTGTAAATGTAAATTTTAACTGTGCAATAATAAATTTAATTATAACGTCTAATAGAGATCGTTTAATCTAGATGATTTAACATTGGCCATGATGCGAACAAAGTCAAATTGAACTTGGATTTAAATATATTTGAGAATTGTAAAAAAATTGCCTCGCATCACTAGAATTCAGAATCTTGGCAGATCTCACGTGCAGCAGCCCCTCTACACTGCTAGTTCATAGTGGCATCGGGACTTGAACCCGTGCCTCGACAACTTCGGCCCCTAGTTCGACCAAAATTCCTCGGCTACAACGAGCCCATTGATAGAACACAGAGTGGTAAATGAACATCCGTATATAACGAGTTGATTCAATTATTTTCATCACCCACACCACAATACCGACGCCTACGTCTGGAACCCGGGAAATCGTGCTCATGGTTTCAAGGGTTTCCAATACAAATTGTTGTATTCGCATTCACCATTCAATGCGATTGACCAGAAAACGTGAGTCATAGGACCATGCAACTTACTTCTATTCTTCTGTAAATCAAAGCTGATGCTATAGGGTCCTTAGCAGGCGCTGTAAGCGATGACGTTGTAAATTTTTAGCGTCACACAGCTGAAAATTCGGCTTCTTTTTTGTGTGGATTGTATAACATTGTTCCTATGTACCCCTAAATATTGTGGAGTTCTGTCATTTGACATCGCTCCGGCAACCGATGACCGTGAAAAAAACCCGCTCCGCCCACGAGCCGGAGTGTAATTCGAGGATAAAAGGGTGATCGCCCTAACGTGGACAGTGCAGAAGAGAGTCCATTGAAAACATCGAAAAGAACGGTTGTGTTGCCTTCTAACCTCACAAATAATATATTCTGAGCTAATGAAATAATCAATAGTATAAATAACTTCAGTATAAATGTATATACTGTAATTAATACCTGTGACGTAAGTAAATCAATTTCTTAATTTCCTAACTCTCACTCTGCCATTAATTTTCTCAAACGCCACAATGTACGATTAGGAAAGTCATTCGAGCGCCGTTTGTGTAGACCCTATGTACTATACTATTCGAATTATTCGAGAAAAACATTTTTTTCTTGTTTGAGTTGGTACGTGATGACCAGTGATGTCCCCAACAACCTCCAATCGGTTCTATAGGCCAAGAAGTAATGTGAAGGATCGCCTTTGACTCTAGTTTACTCCTTTTAGTATATTAGTAATTCCAGTGGCGCACACAAGGGGGGTCCGGACCCCCCTCCCAAAAGCCCTTGATTTTTTCCGATTGATTATAATTCTAAGTATATAGTACGTAAAATTTAATTAAGTATTTGTTATTAATGATTAATTTTATTAATTAATGCTAATTATTTATTCAATAATTAGTTTTTTACTGTGTTTTGTTCCCGAAAATCAACAAAATCAAAAGGAGCATCATACAAGAATGGTGAACTTTCGACCCCCTTGAAAAATTCCTGTGCGCGCTACTGAGTAGTTCAGTTGTGAGCCTTTCAGTGTGATAGCTGGTGGCTATAATTTTGCGTTCCACGTAACACTTGTTGCTTTTGCTTGTTGAAAGAGGGATATTACTCCGAGGAAGCGTTCTAAAATAATCACTCTTAATGAACACACTTCTATGACTGTGAGAGATATAGCTACGGTAGTTGGCGTGGGCAAATCAAGCGTTTCAAGAATTTTAAGAACATTTCAAGACTTCTGATCATCGTCTTCAAAAAGAAAAGGATAATGTGAGCTGAAACGGAAAATTACTCTAAGAACTGATAAAATTCTAATAGCAAAATGAGACAAGCTTAGACCTTCGAATGGATTTATCGGATTATGGTGTTGAAGCGAGTACCTCAAAACAGAACAGAAAAGGGTTCTGGAAGTAGGGCATCAAGACCGAGGAAAAAGTAATTTCTAACTCAGAAAAGGATGAAAAAACATTTAGCATATGCAAAAATACCGATCTTGGACTGTTAACGCCTAGAAGAAAGTGATGTTCAATGTTGAAACGCATCTATTTGTGCAAGGTACAAATCAAGTGTAGTTAGACGAAGCGGTTGAGACTTTGCTGCCAAATCATATTCAACAGATAAAAAACACCCTTTTAAACACATATTTTAAGGGGGGTTTTTACAAGAGGCATTGGAAGCTTAGTTCCTTTTAAAGGCATGATGAATTGTGCCAAATACACTCAGGAACATTGAAAATAGCGACCCAAGAAGGAAGCCAAGTACAATTGCGAAACTTTGCAAATAAGTACCGCGTAATGTGATATGCAAATGATCCAAGTTTTGTGCTAATGCGCATGCTCCTACACGCCAAGGTGGCGCTACAATCAGGAAGAGGGTGCTATATAAGCCAGCGCAAATTCGAAGATTTATAAACGTGACGATTACCCGCTAATTGTAGGAAGACTTTGGTAAGCGAAACATGCCAGGTAAACGTGTTAGAAGACATTTCTCCCAGTTAAGCGAGTTTGAGGGAGGCCTGATCATCGGGATGAAAACTGCAGGCTGGTCGACGCGCAGTGTTGCTGGCCAGGTGTTTCGTTCGGAATGTGCTGTTAGAAATTGTTGGGAGCAGTGGACACGAGAAGGTACCCACGCGCGGAAAACCGGGTCTGGAACGACTAGGAAGACCACGAGGAGAGATGATCGAAGGATCGTGCGGCAAGTACTTGTGGATCCCACAGTGACTCGTTCAACGATACGAGCAGACGTAGGAGTAGCAATTGTTCCACAAACAATTTCCAGACACCTTGCAGAAGCAAATCTTAAATCCAAGCGCCCTTTCCGTGTACTCCCTTTAACACCGGAACATCGGCAACTGCGTCAACAGTGGTGCCAAGCCAGATCAATGGGGAATGTCACAGATTGGCAAACGGTTGTGTTTAGTGATGAATCCCGGTTTGTTTTGGGGACAGATGATAACCGTGTACGGGTGTGGAAGCGCCCTGGAAAGCGGTACAATCCCCCCACACTGTTCTACGTCACACTGCCCGCACAGATGGCGTAATGGTCTGGGGGCCATAGCCTATGATAGCCGGTCCACTTTAATTGTGATGCGTGGAACCTTAACGGGCCAACGTTACGTTGATGATATTCTTCGATCCCATGTATGACCTTTCCTAAATGGTCTCCCAGGGGCAATTTTCCAGCAAGATAATGCTCGTACGCATACAGCAAGAGTTGCTCATGACTTCCTACGTCACTTTCAGACTCTTCCATGGCCGGCCCGCTCCCCCGATTTGTCCCTTGTAGAGCACGTGTGGGATCAGCTAAAACGGCAGATGCCATCGTGTCACTCTGTACATGATTTAGAGGTGGCTGTTTAAGATTTGGGGGCCCATCTGCCTCAGGACAACATAATGTGTCTAATCAACTCAATGCCGGACCGTGTGGCGGTATGTATTGCAGCTGGAGGTGGTCCAACTATTGGAGGCTATTGAAGTTGCCCAGTATTTGTGTCGTCGCACATCCTGTATTCGTTTAATTGTCTTGTTTTTGAGATCAAGTGAATCTCTCATCTGTGTCATTATGTGTATTAAATTTTATTTCAATCCGATGCTTTCTTCTTCGGTCGCTATTTTCAATGTTCCTGAGTGTACATAGAAATATTACGCAGTAGAATTATTCCATCCATGGAAACATTTAACGGAACATTTCAACATGATCTAGCTTCTTGTCACAATTTGATGTTGGTCCAGACTGTTTTGAGGGGAGAAATAAAAATGCTTTATTGACCAGACCTGAATCCTATTGAGAATTTATGATATCTTCTCAAGAATCGTTCAGCTAAGATGAGTTGCACGACAACAGAACAAGTGATAAAAAGTACTCTACAAATGTGGTTCTAAGATGAGGAAGTTAAGAACCTGTGCGCTGCACTCGTGGAGTCAATACCAAGATGAGTAGAAGAGGTCATTTATGCTATAGAAGGACTAATATAGAGATTTTTCTGTCTATTTGAGGCATGTAATGATTAAAAGATAAGGTTTTTCGGAAAATTCGTTTTTTACCATTAATCCCAATTAATTCGAACAGTATAGTAGTATTGTAGGCTGCGCTGTGTATTGAAACATACCTTCTGGGCTGCTGGTATTTTTGTTTTTATCAATCGGTCTAGTGCAGTGGCAAGGGGGGTCCGGACCCTCCCCAAAGCCCTTGATTTTTTTCCCGATTGATTATAATTCTAAGTATATAGTACGTGAAATTTAATTACTTGCTATTAATGATTAATTGTATTAATTAATGCTAATTATTTATTCAAAAACTAGTTTTTTACTGTGTTTTGTTTCCGAAAATCGATAAAATCAAACGGAGCATGATACGAGAATGGCGAACTTTCGACCCCGGACCCCCCCTTGAAAAATTCCTGTGTGCGCCACTGGTCTAGTGAACAATGTGTAACAGTCTTCTCTAGAATCAATGACCGAAACGCCCTGGACCGGCGATTTGTCGTTATACTATCCATGCACTACTTTCTATAAGTATACACAATGGCTGCTCGTGAGCAGTCCACTAAACTCGAGTTTCCTGAAATCGATTCTCCTAAACACCGAACCGTAATGATTTGGCCCTTAATAAAATCTAATCAATCAGTTGTTTTTTCCATTATGTCTGTGAGGAGATAGCGTAAGAAAATTTAGAGCGAGTGGACAAAAAAGAGATGCGTTTATTATCATCAAAGTACATGCGAAGACTCGTTGAAATTAGTAGGGTTGCCAAGTAGGCGAAATTACAGGGTGCGCCAAGAAAGGTGCTCCGTCGCCAAAGGCGTGTTTACAAGTACGGAACATCCCGCCCGGCGTTGAAATATGCAATGTTTCAAGAAAAATATATATATAATTACAGCACTCTTTCGACATATAAATGTAAAATGAAGCACAATAGTTACAATTGACATAATGAATACAATTGATAAAAAAAGTTGAACAGATACAATATACATTTCAATTTAAATCAAAATTATCTGCAATTGGTACAATACAAATTTTAGAGAAATAGGCCTTTTGAAAATTCTCTTGGTGGTTTGGATATCCGCTGCTCGGACATTACCTTCTGGACCTGTATATACCTTAATTATTTTTCCTAGGGCCACTGGTAAGTTGGAAGTTGAATGTCCTTTATTAAAACTAACATACTAGGACTTAGGTTTTGTTTTTTAAGGAGCCACTTTGATCGCTGTTGCATGTGGCTTAAATAGCTGTTTTTCCACAATTTCCATATCGTCTGCACCATTTTTTGAACTATCTGCCATCTATTGAGTAGATTGTCCCTTCTTTCGGTTAAGTTAGGCTCTGGGAGGGAATTTATAGGTTTTCCAATCAGAAAATGACCTAGTGTCAAAACTTGAAAATCGTCAGTGTCAGTAGGTAAAGGTGAGAGGGTTCGTGAGAATTGAGGATGCCTTCTATCTGAGTTATTACTGTTAAAAACTCTTCAAGTGTTAGTCTTGCAGAACCTACTACTCTCTTTAGATGATACTTAAATGATTTCACGCCCGACTCCCAGAGGCCACCAAAATTGGGTCCCCTAAGGGGCGAGAAGTTCCAAGTGATTCCTTCGGAGGAAAGCATATTTGTAATGTTTTCGTTACCTATCATTAATTTGTATAAACGTTTTATTTCTGCAGAAGCTCCAGTAAGATTTGTTGCATTGTCGCTAAAAATGATGGAGCTTTTACCACGACGCGCAAAAATTTTTTTTAATGTTGCTATTAGTGCTTCGGAAGTTAAATCTGAGACAAACTCTATGTGCACAGCCTTTGTTGCCATACATACGAACAAAGCAACATATATTTTTTGAAATGTGCCCTTTCTCTGCCCCATATATTTTATTTCAAATGGCCCACATAAATCGATTCCTACATTTAAAAATGTTGAACTAGAAGTAACTCTTTCTGCAGGAAGGTCTCCCATAATCTGCGTTACGACAACTGGCTTGTTTCGGAAACATTCTACGCATTCGTGAACTACCTTGTGTGCAACATTTCTACCACCAATTGGCCAGTATTTTAAACGAGCCGTATTAAGAAGGGCTTCGGAGCCTACATGAAAATATCTCGCTTATGATAATACTGAAATATTAGTTTAACTAGTTTATTTCCATTTGGCAGAATAATTGGATGTTTCTGATTAAAATTCAGATTAGAATGCGCTAGTCTACCACCTACCCTAATTAATCCTTCGGATTTATCTATGAAGGGATTAAGAAATCTCAACTTACTTGTAGATGGAACTGACATTTCCCTTTTTATAGCAGCAATTTCCGTTGTAAAGTACTTTACTTGTACAAGTTCTAATAGAGATTTTTCCGCATTTGCGTATTCCCTTTGTTAAAGGAATCCTGTTTCCTTAACGGTTGATTTTGAATTTTTAAAAAACCTGAAAATAAAGGCTAAAATTCTGATTAGTTTAAAAAAATCATTAGTGATAGAAAGTAACTCATCTAAAAATTTAGAGTCATTGTTTAAAGACAAAGTTAATTTGGGAACTGGCTTAAGTTCATTAATATAAAATTGATCAGTTAAGTCACTAGAATTTTGCTCAGTCCGATGAGAAGGTAAGCTTAATTTAGAGAAGTCCGGTCCTTTAAACCACAGTTCACTGGTTGCAAGGGTCTTGACGTCGAGTCCTCTTGAAATTAGGTCAGCGGGGTTGAGCTCAGAAGGAACATGTTGCCATTGCAAGTCCCTTGATAGCTGCTGAATTTGAGAAACTCTGTTGCTAACAAATGTCTTAACAGGTTAGATGGAGAGTTTATCCATGCAAGTGCTATGGTTGAGTCTGAATATAGATTAACAGAATTTATTTGCATTTTTAATGCAGCTTTCACCTTGTGAATAAGTTTTGCGAGAAGTAGGCAAGAGCAGAGCTCCTATCTGGGGATCGTCATGGATTTGATTGGTGCTAATCGGGATTTACTACCTACAACCTTGATTGGTTGTCTCATTAGTTTGAACATAAATGACTGCTCCATAAGCCTTTGAAGAAGCGTCAGCAAATCCGTTTAACACTACGAATTTTGTGGGAACTACCAGAAAACATCTGGGAACATGGATGGATTCGATGTCCTTTAGAGTTTGAATAAAGTTTCTCCATTGTGTGGACACATCTGGAGGTTGTGTCTCATTCCAGTCTAGTTTCAACAACCACAGTTGTTGCATAAATATTTTAGCTTTCGCAATGACAGGTCCTAGAAGTCCGAGGGGATCGTAAATTCGGGCTATTTGCGAAAGCACGTCTCGTTTGGTGTAGTTGCAGTCTGTACTGGTGGTTACTTTGTACGTGAAGGAATCACCTGAACTGTCCCAGAGCATACCGAGAGTTTTGACCATTACTTCCTCAGATTGATTGATTGATTTAATATTAACGTCGCACTGTTCAGCTACACGAGGGCTTTTGGCGACGGACCACGTAATTTTGAACCATGGTCAAGTGACGTGGACGACACCTGAGCTGGCACCCCCCTCTCCTAACTACCACACCACACCAACGGGAGGACGTTTCAGCTCTCGACAGATTTAACGTGCATCGCTGCCCTACACGGCGGGTCTTTAGTGGTACTGGGATCGAACTCGTGACCAGGCAAGCCACGATCCGATACCTATACCACTCGGCTACCGCGGCCCTCATTACTTCCTCAGAACTACGGTCAAGCGAAAATTCTCGAAGTTCTGTGGATGGAGCCTTGTTGGAACACCATTTGTGCAGCGTCATGCCTCCTCGTTGGAGTAGCTGCGTTAATTCTGATTTGAGTTTTCAAACTCGTTAAGTTCTGAAGCACCGGAGAGGCAATCATCCATGTAAAAATCCTGGAGTAGTACCTTTGAAGCTAAAGGAAAGTCCTTTTCCTCATCTAGGGCAAGTTGTCGCAAAACCCTTGTTGCTAGGTATGGAGCGGACGCGGTTCCGTAAGTGACTGTTTTTAATTCATAAACTTTAGTTGGTGCGGTTTTGCTGTTCTTCCATAGGATTTTTTGAAGTTTAGTCTGCGAAGGATTAACTTCAATCATCCGGAACATCTGTCTGATATCAGCTGTGAATGCATATGCGTACTTTCTAAATCTAATTAAAATTGAAAATAGATCTTCCTGGATCACTCCTCCCTTGCTCAGTAAATCATTTAATGAAAGTCCACTAGACGTTTTAGCACTAGCATTGAAGACTACTCTGAGACGACTCGTTTTGCTCGATAGACGTAACACCCCGTGATGTGGTAAGTAGTATCCGTTTTCGACATCTGAATCTTCCTTAACTTCTTCCATATGTTGTAATAATTCATATTCATTGAGGAATTCTGAATAAAGCGTTTGCATGGCGGGGTCGCGTTCTAAACGTGTCCATAATTGATCTAACCTTTTTGAAGCGATTGCCTTAGAATTTCCTAATATTCCCTCGGAAAAATCAGGTTTGAATGGCATTTCAACGATGAATTTCCCATGAATTTCCCATACGGTTTCCGTAAATGCGTTTTCTCAAAATGATCGTTGCAATATTTTAGTTCATCACTGTAAACTTCGATTGTCTCTACTTCTTCTATTTCCCAAAAGCGCTTAAGAGTTTTATCAAGAATGTCTAAGTTCTTCGTTAAAAAACAATTTTTAGGTGTATTATAGAAATTATTATCTGAGACAAGATAACCGAAAACACTTGATTGCAAAAATAAATTTTCTGCAATTTTTATTTTATCGTTGTTTAAAAATGAAAAGAATAGTTCTGCACCCAACAGAACGTCTATCTTTGGAATCTTTGGGGGATATGAAAAGATGGATCCGCTAATTTAACTTGCGTGGGAATATTTAAGTTCGAAATATTTAGTATTTAGAAGGTTTAAGATTTGCAATATTCGGAACAATTAATAAATATATCTCCCAAAATGAATCGTTATTTTCATCCGATAAAACAGCTGTCACTTTTTTCTTTACATTTAATGACGATTCATTCAAACCGCAAATTGGAATGTTTACTCTTTCTCTCTTTAAACCCAAAATATGTGCTGCAGCTGAAAAGAGAAATGACTCGCTAGCGATATCCAGAACAGCTCTCAATGCTTTAAATTCTCCATAAGTGTCTCTCACATAAACTATCGCTGTGTTTATTAGAGAATACTTTTATTCCCGTTACAAAAAAGAGAAAGACGGGTTGGCGCAGAAGTCGAGGCAACTGGCGCCTGCGTTTCGATAGATTTTAAATTATTAGTCTGTTGATTTCTTTCCTGAAAGTGTGTAGGCGCCTGGATCATTACTTCGTTTGCTAAATTATGACTATTCGGCGTGGAATATTTGTTGTATGATGATCTAGTTTTTTCTTGCATACGAAACACGAACTTTTAGAGTTACATCTAGTTAAGGGGTGAAAGTCAAATAAGCAGTTTTTGCATAGCCTGTTTCTTTGCACTAAATCCAACCTTTCCGATAATTTCATTTCCTTAAATGCGTTACAGTGATAAAGTGGGTGCATTTGTGTTCTACAAGCAACACATAATTTTGAAAATTTATCTGTTTTTACAAAAAAGGATTTTGATCTCTCGTTATTAAATTTAGATGAAATGTTAGCTTGAATGTTGTTTAAAATTTGGCACCTTCTTTCTAAAATTTCAAGAAAATCGTCGAATTCAGGTACATTGTTGTCTTTTAATGTTAATTCGTATTGTTTGCGGCTGTCTCGATCTAATTTATCAAGAATGATATTTAACAACAACGCGTCCGACAATTTGTCTCTTTCAAATTCTAATATTTTTAAGGACCTGAGATTTTTTTAAAATTGTGTCCAATACGTAGCGTAGATCCTTGCCTGATTCATGTTTTAGAGGCTGGATATTTAAAATGTTCTTTATGTGACAGTTCACCATTAATCTTTTGTTCTCGTACCGTTGCTCTAAAGCTTTAAAGAGAGAATGAAAAGTATCATCTGCGGTTTCTACGATTTTTGCTTCTCCCTTGAGAGATCCTCTTAAATAATACAATTTTTCATTTTCAGAAAGTTCAGCATTTTCACTAATTAATTATGCTATTGAATTGCGTTTTAAACAAGCTCCATTTCTCAATTTTTCCACTGAAATACGGAAGTGGAATTTTCGGAAGTTTAATAAGCGGTTTCTTCGAGTGTTCATTATTAATGTAGTTATCGGTTTCCTTCTGTATTTTTATAGATTTTAATTTATTAATAGAGGTTTGAGACTTACTTCTAATTTTTGAATGTCGTCATCAACTTCGTAGATTGATGCTTCCACTTTCTGGAATTCTTTTTCTTTGGAAATGCGGTAATACTCTTCTTTGAGCGCTTTATATTTTTGTTTTATATTGAGCACTGAGTCCAGTTGAGTTTGAAGCTCAGGAATGTCCATTTTGCTTTGTCCTTCTGTGAGAACATTATTAAGTTTGGTTAGCTGGCTTTTGATGCCGCTGCGTTTGCGGTTTAACGTAGTTATGTCCGACATAATCAAATGAAATAATTCTGAAGAATTTTCGATTATTTTAAATCCTTAAATCCATAGGTTCAGGAACACCTCCGGGTCGCTAAGGACCAAATGTGAGGAGATAGCGTAAGAAAATTTAGAGCGAGTGGACAAAAAAAGAGATGCGTTTATTATCATCAAAGTACATGCGAAGACTCGTTGAAATTAGTAGGGTTGCCAAGTAGGCGAAATTACAGAGTGCTCCAAGAAAGGTGCTCCGTCGCCAAAGGCGTGTTTACTAGTACGGAACAATGTCACTAAACACTCTAAATGAAGACAAATGGGAAAAAATAGTGCATAGGCATTTTTTATATACTTCAGCATCAGCCAGCCATATGTGCGCCGTAATTTTGCCTCTTAGTGAGCTAGCTCATTGATTTTGGTGAGGTTAGTTATAATGTAATGGCTCTTCGGTATATTCATTCTAGGTGTCCCGAAACTCAACATCAAGGGGCGCAGGATGAAAGGGGAGGGGCGAATCAGTTATACGATAAATTTTAAAAAATTCCATGTCACTTGGTTAATTTTTGAAAATGTGAAAAATTGACATCTTTTTTCATATCATTAATTACTGTGATCACACACTTTACATTTTACAGCCATTTTTCCCTAATGGAATCTTAAATAGCCGTACTATCAATAACAGTAACAAATCGGGCAAAACACTTTGCTGGTTTAGTTAAAATTGACGTAGTTTGTGTGTTGTGACTCGAGAAAATGATGTCATCTTAACTTTGACTCTATCTGTAAAATGTAAATATTACTTACTACGCCAGTCAAGTTATTTCAAAGATTCTTAAATGGTGCAACACTTGCTACTTTTCTATCCCTAATGATTATTGCCAAGTTATTCATTTATTTTTTGCAAAATGACTTATCATTTTAAAAATTCCAATGTTAGCTGTGTGGATCAAATTAAGCAACAAATTTGAAAATAAAACGGAAAACATTTTTATTAATTCCTTAGTTGTTGATTAAATGTTTGAAGTTTTTGCCTCCCACATGAATTCAGGCTCTACATTTTTTTTTTAAAGTTAAAGCTTGATGAGTCTTGAGTAACTACCTAAGTTTGTTTCTTCCACTGCTTCAGCAATTCCTTTGGCACAGTTCGGTTTCATTTTCGATTGGTTTAAAAGAAGAAATTAGAAGGCCAACACTTCTAATATTAAATTAAGATTTTGAACGTATATCATTAATATCTATTATTATTTATGATCTTCCTTTTAATCATACTTTTTAGTATACGTTCACGTCCAATTTCATTGAAGAATTGGTTCCTCGTGCAGCTTTATAGTGATATCACTCTCACTCACTCGAGAATCGCTTCAGAAGTGTTTGAAATATTCGCGAAAATGTGTTTGCTCTTTTAACTTTTTCGCTCTACTGTATGTAATTATATCACTATTTAAGTAATGAAAATGTAATAAAAACGTTTTCTTTGTTTTATACTCTGGTACTTTATTTTTCTATAGAGATTTCAGAAGCATTATAGGGGGAAAACAATTCGCAAACTTAGTGTTTGCCGAATTCAAGTCGAGTCCTGTTAAAGGGGCGGTGCTTTAAACTGTGGAGCGACAGAAAAAAATTACTATACAGTTTTTATCTACATTCCATGATATACTTGTAACGGGGAGAGAAGTTCTTTATTGAGAATCTTGGAGATATTCCTAGGGCTGTGGTAGCCCAGTGGTCAAGGTATGGGATCATAGGCTTTCAAATATTATAGTAATAGATATGTTTTAGGTACTTGTATATTTTATTCGGAACAAATATTTACTTTTAGTTTCGTTACAATTATCCAAATAAATTATCGGGATGAATGGAATGTGAAATAAGTGCGTTGCCCATAGAGAAAAATGAAAAGAGTTTTATATGAACGATAAGGCAGGGATTAATAATTTGAATTGAAAAAGTTGAATACTGTTCAGTAGTGGATCATCTTTCAAATGTTGGAAGGTCCGTGTAATTTACAAGCAGGTTCCTTTGGAGTAAACCGATATTTTTTTAGGAACTCCTTAGTAAATACAACAGATTTACTTTGAACGGGAAAAAATTGTTCCACGCGTATTAAATACACAACAGCACAAATTCAGAGTGAATACAAATATAAAACACAGCAATTTTAAATTTGCAATCGCAATATCGTATAAGACGAAAAAAATACATTGCCTCAGTTGAATTCTAACTCTACTCCATGTTGCTTCCCCACATCGTCTTTATATAGACAGTGAAGCCATTTTGGGGATGCTTCTAGAGTCTCCCTTTAAATAATCATTCGGAAATCTCCCTATTTTTCGACAAATTTAGCTGTTGGGTGATCAAATGTACCACCAAATCCATCGTCTAGATTAGGAATGTCCAACACGCGGCCCGCCAGTACGTAAGTTGCGGCCCACCGTCTATTTTTAAAAAAATTTTAAATATCAGATTTCAAAGTTTTTCATTTTGAAATTTATTTGAGGGGAAATTTATATATACATATATCTGCAATGTATTTGCCTGTTACCTGTTCTTGTTTTAAAATAAATCCTTTTTGATAATAGAAATGTCCTTTAGATTAAAACAGATTTATATTTTATCAAACAGTTACATTTGATTTTACTATAGTAAATTACTTTTTTAATAAATTTCGAATTGCAGTATGCATATCCTTTACTATGGATGGTATATGATTCTCTATGTATGCGGCATTCGTTTCTCCTCCTTTTCTGTTTGGAGTGCCCAAAAAACAAGAGGCACTCAGAGATGTTTTTTAAAGTTTAAAAAAGATATTCAGGACGGTTAAGATAAAGGGCAATGTAAATTTAATCGTTTGCGAATGACAGCACAATCAATTTTCAACAATGAGTAACGAAATATCAATTCAATAGGAACACCATAATTTTCAAGAAAATGGCAACACACACACTGTAATGTTTTAAACGTTATTTGATCATTGCATTATTATATTATATAAACATTATAATATTATCTATGTCTGTATATATGAAAAATAATGAAAACAAAGCTAATAATTCATTCTGTTTTAAATTTTCACTCCAATAAATGGTTTTTTGTTTCCAAATCTGATATAAAGTTACATATTTTTCTGTGCGGCCCGCAAGATTATATTTTTCCGAAGTGGCTCGCAAGGTCATTTGGGTTGGACACCCCTGCTCTAGATCAGAGGTCGCTAAAGTGGGGGTCCACGGACCACTAGTGGTTCGCGAGAAAATTTCGCTGGTCCCCAGAAAAATGTGGAAGATACTTACTCATTACGTTAAGCTATATTTTAAGATGCATTAAAACATAATTCGATTCATAACAATAATTTCACACTTAAAAAACCCTATTGGTGGTCCGCGGGATTTAAATTATGAATTGACTGGTCCGTGAGATCAAAAAGCTTGGCGACCGCTGGTCTAGATTGTCTTTTTTTGCTCAGATTAATCAATGAGCATTTTCTCTTTTCTTACAAATACTTTTTCTAGCCACAATCAGGTTCATTCTTTCTGCAATAAGACAAAATTGAAAGTTCAAAATTTTGTTTCGAAATAAAAAGTAATCTCACGAAGTTGTTTTTTCTTCACGTTTATGAGTATCTTTTTGATCTTTCACTTGCTGATCTATAGATTTTACTAACTCTTGGGAAATGATTTAAAAACACATGGTATATGTAAATAAGATTTTATGTTTACCCTCTTATCCTCAGCCCTTCCTCCCTCCCCCCAAAATCATGAACCTTATTGCATATCTCATTAAGCACTCATAATGACCTTAAAAAGCTTTACACTTTTTAAGCAGTAATTTATAACCTTTAAAGTAAATATTTTCATTTCTATATATTTCCCGATCTATTTCATTATTGATTGAACATTTTTAAACTCCTGACATTGCTTCACAAAACATGTATTTTTTTCCCCGTAGAAAGAAAAAATGTCAGACGAAAAAAGCTCGTTGCTCAGAAATGATCATTCATGAAAAAATTTTATCAAATCGATACAAAGTGTACATTCTGTTTCCAATCAATTTAAGCTATATATATATATATATGTTTGTGTGTGTGTATAATTATCATATAGCAAATGAATGATGGTTTAATGGTGAATATATCCTACAATTCAGAAGAAGATAAAATTCTAAATATTAGGGCATAGAACATAAAACCTATTATAAGAATAAGAGAAAACAATCAACACAGACCAAAATGCTAAGCTATTACGTTTTCTAAAGCAGTCCTCATTTACTTGTGGCAGTGACGTAAAGCTAAGAGGGCTTCATAGGATCTTAAACTTCCCCTTTCATCAGAAATCTATACAAATTGCTCTAAAAAATAATGGAAAATAAAAACCAACATTGAATATTATTTAAGTCTAAAAATGTTAAGTGTGTATTCGAATAATATGCTAGTAGATCAATATGACTTATTTGAAAGTGTATGATATAAATATAAATAGTAGCACATATGTACAAATTTTAAATTAAAGCAGTCATGAATGTAAAAAAATATACCTTTAAAATTTCCAAAAAGTAAAACCAAAAATAGAACCAATCAACATTGGGAGGATGTATATGCAATTATATATATTTACTAAGAGTAATAAATGTTTTACAAATTTAAATAAAATCATTAATTTTTCCAAAATATGTTTTCGCTTATACCTAGTTTTTCACACACTTATATAATTACAAATAAATAAATAATGAAAAGTGCTATTAAATTTTTTTCGATTCAATTTTTTTACATAAATTTAAACCATTGAAATAGATTGTATTTAAAATAAAAAACTAAAAGTAAGAAAAAAATTTTAATTGTTTAAAAAAATTTTTAAAGAATAATTAGTCTGTAAAGAATCCATACTTTTTTTTAGAATTTTCTACGTTGCATTAAAAATAACTTTATAAAAAAAATATTTACTTTTTTTCTAAAAAATATTTTTCCCATTTTTTCTTATGTGTGTTCGCGTTTTTAAAATTATGCTGTTATTCAACAACTGTAGCATATAAAATTTCCTCAAATAAATATCTTTCATATATTTATTTTTAAATTACAGAACTTTAAAACAAAAAGAAAGAATTTTAAGAAATAAAATTTAACTATGTCGAAAGATAGAAATTCATTTCTTAACCGCTGTTTAAATAGGAAAAATCTGTTTTAAATCCTAAAATTAATCAAAAAATTTTTTTCTCTATCAAAAAATTGAGCAGTTTCGAAAATCTTAAAACCAGGTTAGGAAGCAACAAAATCTTAGTTATGGAGCGGAAAAAAAATTATTCGGTTGGTTTCCGTCATTTCAAGATGACTATCTTGGAATAAATTTATTTCAAACATCTGTATTTAAATTTGCGTCATAGTTATTTGTAGTTAGAATAAACCAGGATTATAACCGCAGTGTTTTTCAATCTATTGTACCTTAAGTTCGATAAAAAAGGATTATCTTTAATCGTTTTTATCGAAAATACAACACGATTGGTCAAAAAACGTCTGAAATCAGGCTTTCAGCATAAGCTCATTGGTTATGAGAATACTCAAGTAAATAAAAAGATTTCGGTTGCCAGATTTGAGCTACGAAGTTTACACAGGTTACTCTTGAAATGAAAAAAGGCTTAAGTAAGCTTTCAAAAGAAATATTAGATTTTATTTTTAAATTTCAGGATAGAATTTGTGTGTTTAACTGTCAGAATATACAGATTTAATCATTTCGAACTAGGAAACAGATGCAATTTTGAAATAAAGGCATCCATTATGTAAATTTTTCCCCTTAGTTTTCGATTCACAAATATGCAAAACGATTGAATCAATGCTTTACCTTCTGTAATTTTCTCATTCAAGAGAGTTTTTCCCGCAGATATAAATCATATATGACGAGTAATTCAATAAATTCTTATTTATTATGAAAATAAGATATTAAAAAACATTGCATATGTATTTTTTTTCTGTCAAGGATACTTTTAAAAATCATTGAAGCGAATTAATTTTTGAGGTAATTTAAAATTTGTAGAAAAACTAAGAAATTTTGAAGTATTTTTCGTCTTTCACAACATCCCTTTTTCTTGATATGTAGAGCATTCTTGTATCAGAAAGTATGCAAATTGTGTAGTTTAATTTGTTTATTTCAAAACTTTTAATAGTTCTTGATAAATTAACATTTCTGTAAAATGCACACAAATACATTTTGTACGTTTAACTTGATATGCAAAGGTTGTTTTAAAATTAATAACAACACAGCATGATAACGTGTTTTAAAAAAAATATTTATAAATGTTGATGTATATATATAAATATATATTCTGTTACTCTTATTGTGTCATTTACATAATCACTTACGGTGAAAATATATTTTAGAAACAAAACAAAAAGTTTTGAAATTGTATTCAGTAAATAAAATTTAAAAAGATGTGGTGATAATAAGATAATTTATTTTACTTTGCTCTCTTTTGTTTAAATTATTTTACTCTTTATAAGAAATAATTTACTACGGATAAATTATAAGATATAATATTTGGCAGTATGGAAAAAATATCTATACATAACCGAATTACAAAGAATTTTTCAAAAGAGTTCAAAATAAAATTTGAGAGAGACTGAGTCACGCTTCAATTTCTTTCAAAGTTAAAATGAAATGAAATGAAAAAAACATTGATTTGATATTAAATAAAAATTGAGTCAGAGCGACATTTATTTAGATAGATGTATTGGCCTAAGATTTTCGAATTAGAAAGTGATTAGAGAAAATATTCTGAGCTAGCATTTGTTGTCATCTTAAAATTCAGCTGTGCACAGTCACTGCTTTAGACATCGATTGGTTTTAAAAAAGAGTCACGAACTTTATTTGATTGGAAGGTCTCCGCTTCGGACTTATTACTCCACCAGATGGTTGAACGGTCTTTTTCGACCCTTAGCACTAAAATGTGTTTTCGAGGAACATTCCACACACACGTTTAGAAGAATATATCTGAAAATGATATTTTTAGATCAACATGTAAAGATAATTTTAAAAATTATCGTGTTTTCGCTTGTAAAAATTTTAATATTTATTCACATACATTAATAATATTAATCTGGGTACAAGTGTCTTCTACCCCTGCACTAAATTTAGGAGCTGGGATTATCTGCTTGTATTTTTTTTTTTTTTTTTTTTGCACAAGTTGTCGAAGCCTAGGTACATCGAAATTATCTGTAGTCACACATTTCATATTCTGTGTGTTTAATTTATTTTAATATTTTTTGTAGCCACACCCCCTTAAACACATTGCTCTGAATGGCATTAAATGTTTATAGCTGCATGAGAAATCCTGTGTATTTTGCATGAATTTACAACAGTGAAATTAGGAGATATTCTTGCTTAAATTTTGGCTTTAAAGTCGAGTATGTTGTTATGTCGACCAGTTGTTCTCTCTCCTTCATTATAGGTATTTTCCCCATAAATGAAGAAAAGGAGCATTTTTTTCATTAGAAAACTATTTAGTTTTGTAAAACATTGTACTAATGAATGCAAAACTATTCCATGAAACCCGGGACAGTAAAAGAAAAAAAAAAGATATTTTATTATTTATTATAATATAAGAAAAGGTAAACAAGTATTACAAAATAAAGTTACGCATAAATAAAATGCTCAGTTTTAATGAATGAGATGAGTTTAAGATATTTGTGACTATACATGAAGAAAAAGTAAATCCATTTTGCATAAACATTTATAAATTTTTTTTTTCAATTTTTTAACTGTATCTCATGAAGCCTCTGGGTTCCGTGGAATATCAGTAGGCTTTGAGGAATTCTAATTAGAAGTTATGAATGAAAACATGTTAATGCAAAATAAGAAACATTTGGATCCATCAGATTTTAGTCTTTACATAGTAGAAATAGGGTCCAACATGGCGAGAGATTAGATTTTCAATTAAACTACATCCCGAGATCTCAAAGATTTTCACAATTTACTAAAACATTATTATATTTTATATGCCCAAATCTATAAAAGTTGATAAATTTATATGAGTAATTCTTCAATGGCTCGACAGCCCTGGGTGGGGCCTGGCCTTCTCCAGAAGTTTTCTGGGGGCATCTCTACTTTTGGAAACTGTTTTCTAGTTTTTGAGCTTTAAAATATTTAGATCTTTTTTGACACAGTCAATACATCGGGGGCTTGCCCCGAAGTCTATTTCCAATGGGGGTTTGCAAGAAAGATTTTCTAGCAGCAACGATCTTCATTCATTCTAGCCAGATGACCAGTCCATTTAAGAGTCTGTAATTTAACTAATTTTACAATAACACACATTGTTTGTAAATTTTGTAAAATTCTAAATTAGATCTTTTCCATGATACATTCACTTGGATCCCACTAAGAATGCAACGCAAGATCTTTCTCTCAAAAATTCCCAAAGCTTCCTTATTACGTAAAGTCAATGGCCAAGTTTCTGATGTATGAGCCAAGACAAATCTTATATGACTTATGTAAAGAAGCAATTTAGTTCTCTTAATTCGAGAAAGTTGGATTTTAAATAACTCTTCGTGGTATAAAAACATCTATTTGTAACAATGATTCTTTTATGAATTTCTGGGGCTAGTTCATTTGAATGATTTATCTCATTTTCCAAATAAGTTACACTGTTAACTTTTTCAAATTTATAATTGCTATTTTTTATATGACTATGCGGTAAGTCGGACTTTAAACAAGAAAAATATTTAGTTTTGTTCTCGTTTACAGATAAGTTAATTCTTTCAGCACATTGTTCTAACGCCATAAATGCCTGCTTAAGAGCTGGTGCTGTATATAAGTTATTTCAGAATAACAACTTTCTTAGCTTCTCACAAAAAATAATATGTCATTTTTATCGACTCGAATGATTAATTGTTAATTAACATCACTCATTGAAGCTGCACAATGGTTACTGATAACGTTTCTCTTAATTCTGAACCACAGTCAGGTGGCAATAACGACATCTGAGTCAGCACCCCACTCTTCAAACTTTTACACCTCGCTAACGTAAGGACTTTGAGCCACGACAAATGTAATATGTATCAGCCCTTCTGTACGGTGGTTAGTGGTGAAAAATCTCGAATTCGGCAAACGACAAAAAAAAAACAGTGTAAACGAGTTCGCGATCATAACTACCCGGGTACCGCGGTCACGACTCGTTTTATCTGTATGAATAATTGCTCGAAAAATGAATACTTTATTTTTTCACATTTAAAATTATTCTTAATTTTGAATATGTCAACGTAGATTTCCTCATGATAATTTTCTAAGTACATCTCGCACTAGTTTGAAGATTAATTTTGTCTTGACCGGATACTAATAGCAAACACTTCTATTCTGCGATCAGCCGTTGAATGAAATCGTGTTTTGGGTCTGCTACTTCTATCAAGTTCCGTTTGTCGCTGTCATGACATCCGCTCTCACTACAACTTCCTGGTCGCCGATCACTTGTTTTTGCTCCAAGATTTTCTTCTCTCGCGAAAAAGAATAGGAAGAAATCAATTCGTTGAACTCTGGAATCAGTTATACAGACACAGTCTAATTTTAACAGTAAATTTTCTTAACAGGTCATCGAAGGACCGAATCCTTGGCCGGATAACAAGATGTTCAATTCAACAGAATTTTATGAAATATAATTAATATTTAGTCTCAAATTGAGAAGGAAAATTAATTATGGGTGGTGGGGGACTTCAAACAAATATATTGACACCATACTTGTAGTTTTTAAAATTTAACAAGTAAATCAAAAACGTAAGAGTCCTATTAGCTGCTTTTATACAACTAAAAATGAAAGATTTCTATAGTTAATTATCGCTTCTATAGAATATGGAGGACGTTCAATGCTCGTATTTGAAGAGAACTGCCATGTAGGGAGTCTTATGTGAGTTGGATTTATTGTGGGTTCTAAGTCTTTTTACTGACCTGATATGGATGTAAAAAGTGAGTGTTGACCTCGTCATCTAACCATTGTTCAAAATTGTTAAACGTGTTGGCTGCAAAAGGCAAGTTTTTTGAGTTTCGTGTAGAAACAGGCTGCCGGAGACATTCGATTTGATTCTTTTATTAACATCGCATTTTGAAGTTGCAAAAAGGCTACTGATGATCGACTTCGTAATTTTGATCTACGGACAAGTGGCGAGACCTCTAAAAATTTACATTACCCCAATATAAGGCTACTTTGAGCTGCGACAGGGGCTGCGGTAGCCCAGTGGTCAAGGTATCGAATCATGGCAGGCATGTCATGAGTTTGAGCCCAGTACCACTCAAGACGCTCCGTGTAGGGCAGCGATGCACGTTAAATCTGTAGAGAGCTCAAACTTCCTCCCGTTGGTGTGGTGTGATAGTTAGGAGGAGAGGGAGTGCCAGATTAGGTGTCGTTCACGTCACTTGACCATAGTTCAAAATGATGAGGTCCGTCGCCATAAGCCATCGTGCAGCTGAACAGTGCGACGTTAATATTCACTCACTCACTTGAGCTGCGACAGATGTAACATTCATTTAACGGCTCCTCTAGGCATCAGATTTTTAGTGTCATCTAGACTCGAACCCACGACTCGGCCAAAACAAAACCGGCCATGAGTTTACGACAGTGATCACTCTGCTATTGCAGCCGCTTATATTCCAGAATAACATAAAAGGAAAACACTCTTCATTTACAGCAAATTGTGTTTCATCCATCGTGTTGTGTTGTTTTTACTAATCCCCCAGAGACTAATAACTTCTTCAATCGCAGTGTACTTGAGATATTTATATTTTTCTACATTTATACAGCCAGGGTTCAATGATACTATTTCTTTATTTTTACTCAATTAAGAGTATAGAAAACATTGAATCGTAGTAGCTGCTTCTCTCTCGGTAAATCCAATGATTTTATTACATTTATATGTAATCGCTGATTTGATGAAAATTTCATCAATTTGTAATATTACCTGTTTCTCATGGTCTTTCAGTTCTTTACACCTACCTCGTAGATAATTTTCATTAGCCAGAGTTGACAAACCTGGAGTAACATTTAATCCAGATGCAACTCTCTGCAATTGTCTCACACTAGGAAGAATTATATTCCCCTTATCTCTTACATAGGAATAACATGTGGTAGATTTAATGTACATGCAGAAAGAAAAAATCATTAAACTACTGCTATACTTACGGCCATGTTTATTCAAATTTAATAATTTCATTTGCTCTAAAATAAAATTTGCTGCCACGAAATTTTCAGCATTACAGTTTTCAATATACTTTTCCCACGATTTAATAGCCATAACATGATGAGGAACAGAATTAATGGAACAGAAAAAACATTTACTGTATTAAGGATATTCAACAATTCGCTGAAATATGTTAACCTAGGAGGATTATTAAGAATTTTTCCAACAGAAGGTATATTTAATTCACGATTATTATTAAATATAACAATAGAGAGATCTGTATTTATTTTCAGGGATTTTAAAATAGAAGGACAATTTTTGCAATTCATAAAAAGAAATGTTATGCACAACTTTCACAATCATGTTTTAGAACATTATTTTTAGATAAGAAATCAGATATGGGATTTTCTCGCATTAGCAGATTTTCTTTTAAACATTTAAAACTGGTAATTGCGTCTTTATTAATGAAATTAGTAAACAGTTGTTAGTCTAATTGTTTCATTTTTATCTTTCGTTGAATTGTCACCGAGCGTTCTTTAATTGTTTCATTCAAGTAGGATGGACAACCAGGGAAAATGCAAGGATATGCATTCTCTGATAATTTTGGATACACTCTAGGTATTTCTATAATAGTACCAGTCTTGTCTGTAATTTTATCTCTTCTCACAATGAAAGATTCAGGGAAATGTTTAATGCACACTACACTATTGTTAGTATTTTTAAAATCCCTAGGAATTTTCTTTTTCCAAGTTTGTAACAACTGTTCAACTTTTAGGAAACGAAGCACAGAAACGTACGGCTGCCCCGGTTTATTAGAGGAACAATTTGGTAAGCATTATTATGAAATGTGTGCAGCTTTAGGTTAAGTGTTAAGTTATTAATAATAATTTTCAGTTAAGATTTTTGACAGAATAAACAAAACACTAATTTTACACTTAAACACCAATTTCTCTAAAAAACAAAATATATTTTTTACAAATAATCAAGGATGCTGGCATATATGCGTCAGTTTATTATATCGTGTTCTCAAGACTCAAAAGAAAAAAATTCAATGACAAGAATAAAGTTATACAGTAATATAAATATCGTACCTTTTTCTTTATGGTTAATAAAGAAAACCTGAGTAATCCTTTTCCCAGAAAAACCAGTCACTTTATCCTGAGTAATAAATATAAATACACGTGAGGAAATCTATCAACTACTTCAGCATACAAGATGGAAGTGAGAATACAATCCTTTTCTCCCGCCAAATCCGTCCCTCCTTTGATCACGTGACTACTTTCAGGTCATTGGAGTGTCAGAGCTTAGTCTTTCTAGAAAGCTTTGGTAAGAGCCTCTCGACTGAAATGATCATTTTAGTCTAGTGGTTAAGTTGCGTGCTTACGGAACCGAAGATGCCGAGTTCTAATCTCCTTCATTGGTGATCCTGGCTGTGCTTTGAAAAAAAACGCAACCTTCACGCAGCTGTCGTGGCGCCATCTACCCACCGCAAAAGAAACCAAAAGCCGTGAGACACGCATGACGCATCAACGCAAGCCATCAGATCCACATGACGCACTACTCAAATCGTTAGATCCACGTGATGCAACACTCAAGCCGTCAGATCTACGTGACGCAGCATTAAAGTCGTCAGTCACACATGACGCAACAGCAACAACTCACACGCTCACCATAACTATATTGTTCCCTCGCCTATCCACCGACTCACTGGTAGGGGAAAGTGTGGCCGTGGTGTCTGTATAAACCAGCAACAGCCTCCGGACTGAAGTGATAGTTTTAGTCTAGTGGTTAAGTTATGTGCTCACTGAACTGAAGGGGCTAAATTCTAATCTCTTTCAGTAATATCATGAATATTCTTAAGACACAGTGACAATGAAAATGAGAGAAAATTGATTTTCTCTCGAAAAGAGGCAGTAAATTTATTTAATAAATTAACAAAACTGGAAACTGCCATTTTGATTATATTTTGGGAAGAAATTTTGGAAAGATTTTTAATTCAATTTACAAAAAATTACCGACTCCTGGTTTGGGCATCTGTGAAAGGAATAAGTTAATTATGTCATTAAAAACGTTTATAAGCAATGTTCGATATGAGTCAGATCAAAAACTAAAAAAGTATCAAGACGCAGCCAAAAAATTTAGTCCTAGAGTAGGAATAGAATATAGCGATGTGGCCAAGAAACGACTTATTTCAAAATGTGCAGATAAATCTACAGAAAAAGCTGTGTATGGGACAGAAAAATTTTAAAGAGGCACGCTTATTGTTGCATGAGATAAGCTAACCCTTGATTTTAATAGAAGAAACCAAGTATATATAAGCAGGATATAGTAAGAAATTTAAATTTGTGATGGATTTGCAAGATTACACACACACACACAAAGTAAGAAGAACGTTGGCCTGGAGAGTGTACGCGCTATTGATTACTATTTAGATGATGTAGGCCAATATTTGGTAAGTGAAGGTGTTCAATTCAAAGTTTATCTAATAATGAAAAAAAAAACTGAGCTAGAGTCCTATACTTGTACCAATTTAATTTTTGAAAACAAACTTGTTGACGTTTTTCCAAACTAGTTCCCTATTACTAGTTGTGAAGTGGAGTGTGCGTTGTCTAAAATGTCCTACATAGAAAACAAATATAAAACAACAATGACAAATACTAGGCTTAATTATTTATCACTTCTTTCTATTAATACTGATCTCACCAAAGACATAAAATATGATGGGCAAATAAAAGAATTTGCCGCATAAAAGTGTAGAAAAGTTTTTTTGTAAATTATGTAATTGTTTGTAACGTATTTAGATTGTATGAAATAAAAAAAAAACCTTAAGTTTCATATATTTTAAGTTTTCCCACACAAAACCTTTTTTCGTGAAATGGCGAAAATTTTAATTCTTTAGGGGCCCTGGGAGTAGAGCTGTGAAGAAAAAATGAGACTTGGGCGGTGGAGGATAGAGGGTGGAGCCGAAAGAGAGGAGAGACCCTGAACGCCAGTGGCGTTGGAGGACTGGAATCCATGGTTTAGATAGATTTGTCCTTTCGGACAAAGGATTGATCTCCCGTGATATAGACAGAATGCACCGGCTTGGCGTATAACTTGGACTTTATTGCTTCATTTATAGTAACCTGAGAAGCAAATAAATAATTCTTTTATTTTAAAATTAGGCTATGACAATTTTTTGTTTGTTATCTACTCACGACGTTACAGTACATTAAAAGATGAAACTTCATTTAACGAATTTTCCACATAACGAACTTTTTTTCCGGATTTAGCGATTTTATTAAATAGTCGTCAGACTATATTTTGAAAATATTGCACAATTCTCGTATTACTAAGAAGTATAAGACAATTAAACTCTTTCATGAGAGTTAATTTTTACTGCAGGCCTTTATGAAATCACTAAATATGTTGCTGTTAAACTGTTTTATAAATTCTGAAGCATTAAAATAATTTTTGAAATAAATGAACATTCTCTTGGTGTCTTTATACACAGATTTTTTAAAAAATATTTAATCCAATAGAAGCTAGGGCTGCCATATCCGATTGGTCAGTGACAAACTCGAGGCCGGCGTAATCGAGTTCAGGTGTCACTGAAGACCCTCCGTGGAGAGGTGTGGATGCACATTGACATGGTGTGGGCGTAGAGAGTGGAGTGCCGTTCCAGCAGTTGTCGCCTCGTCACTTGATCACCACTTAAAGGTCCGTCGCCTCTTCACCCTCGGGTAATTTTGAAGAGGGACAAAGAATCAAATCTAATAGAAGATAAAACTGATTGACTTAGTTTACTAATGCTTATTTTTAAATTTTTCTTAAAAATGCTTAAACTTATTTTACTAATGTTTACTTTTTAAAATCTACTTAAAATTTTTTACTAATGCTAGAAGTTATCTCACTCAAAACCTTATTTAGAATTACCCTTTTAATATTTCTATATATCATTCATTGCCTATAACTTGAATTTCTCAGGAATACGCCCTCCTTTTTTTTGAACAATACATCCTGAGTCCAAACTGTAATCCAAAGTCGTATACTTAAAATTTACGTTACAAAACATTCTACTCTCAGTTTAAATATTATCCTTCAAAATATTCGTAAGAACTAGAATTTTGAAAAGTTCTTTGAAATTATCTTGGTTTTAAGTCTTGTGAATTATATTACACAATATTTTGTCTTCCTCGGTTCATTCTATTCCAATCTCGTTACCCAATCACTTTTCTATTTCATATGCCTGAGTCTAGAATAAAAAGTCTGCATCACACACACATTCTACTATAAATTTGCACATTTTCCATTCTCTTTTGAATACGATTTCAAATTATTCCGCACTATTGGCATCAGAAACGTAATGCGGATACAAATCACTTTAGGAAGAAGCAAGTATTGCCTGTTGGGTCCAGACAATCACAATAAGAGACATTTTACAATGCATTCAGGGTCCCGAATTGGAAATTTTATGTCCTTAATTTCCCCATAAATTGCGTGTGCATGTTATTTAGAATAGGGTGAATATTTTGACATTGCAATAGACTTGTGCAATATATTCGAATGCGGAGCTGCATTATAACTGTCACAAGAAATTTCTTGAACTTTGTAATGTTCCAGAAATGCACATGGCTTACAATACATAATACGAAGATGATTTGCAGAATTTAGCCTATTCTTGAGATGTTTAGTATCTGAATAATGCTGCGAATATACGTTTGGCTGCGTAATTTATTGCCGAGTTCACTGAGTTGTATAAAGACTGTCGAAATCGGAGAGTAATCGGAACGATTTTAAGAAATCGATAAGACTTCTTTTTCGAAGATCTTATTCTTGTTTTAAGGACATTTTTGAGAAAAAAGAACATTGTTTTTCGGAGGAAATACAGAATTTTCCGCTTGAATGTTCCTAAATGGTGCCAGATCAACAGTGGTTAAATCTTAAACTATTAACAAACTGCATGCGTTTTGTATAAATTTAACTATTTTTCTATAACATCTATTGACCTATTAAATGTATTTACACACCTTTAACGTTCATAGAAATTTTTTTATGTGATTATTCTTTTATGATGATACAATTCCTAAAGAATACGTGGTGCATAGGATGATATACACCAGAGGAGGGGAACCTTTATACCATTAGAGACCACATTTTAACTAGGCATTAATGAAGGAGCCCGTAAGAAAAACATTTTACCACAAAATTACATGACTACTAGTACGTTCAAGTTTGTCAAACGACGTAACAGTTGTCTTTTTACGAACATTTGTTGCAAGAAAAGACGTTTTGTGTACAGATCACATAACATGTCCCATAGTGTTGCCGTTTCACACTAGCTGGTGTTCTATCATTTGAAATATCCAATTTGTTATAATTACCAGGAGCCACTAAAACTTATCTTTTTACCGATCTTTATTTAATTCAATAAATTTTCAAACTGCCATAATTTAAATAAGTGAATATAAATTAATATTTCTAGTTTCTATGAAGAGCACACTGGTCACTCATGGAGGACGCACGTTCCCCATTTATAATGCATACTGTATAATATATACCGTGTTTAATCGAATCTAAGCCGCACCCCAAATTCTCAACATATTTTTGTGAAAAAATAAAAATAGTGAAACAGATTTATCGACATCTGATATTTACGAAATTAAAAATAATTTTCAATGAGAACTAATAAGAAGCGAAAATAATATTAATTTATTTCCCCAGTATTAAGAACTTTGAAGTACATACATGTACCTGTTGTATACTGCTCTATCCATCAGAGTACCATGTTTCATTTCTCGTATCCAACGACTTTTTTCGCCTTTGATTCCAAGCCGCGTCTGATTAACATTAAAAAAAAAAGTGGCTTAGTTTCGAATAAATACGGTATATATGTACAGGGGGATCCCAAATTTATGATACAAACTTTAGGGTAGATACAGGAAATTATGTGTGTGTAACAATCATTTATTGTATAGGAATGTTTCGGCGCCAGTGACACGTGGGGGTGACAAACAGGGGAAATAAAAGAAAAGAGCAATGGAGTTATCGGTTGGTTGCGTTGCCGGTAGGGGGCAGTAGATGTCAAGCCACCGTTCAACATGATGTATCTCAGTAGGGGAAAGCACCATTCACAATTGTGCTAAAGTTTATGATGGGAGACTTTAGGTATGCGGAAAATGCAGACTTGCATTAGATGTACAGCTGACGGCAAGGCTGCGCTACGAATGTATCACGCACAGTTTCTTGATCGACGAATGCCGGACCACTTAATTTTTTAGTGGTTACATCGTCAACTTCGTGAAACACGTTCGTTCCACGTCACCAGACATGATGTTGGTCAACAAAGAGCTGTACGCAGTCCAAGACCGGAAGAAAGACTCTTGAACGTTGTGGGTGTTATAATCCCGAGTCAAGTACAAGGGCTGTTGCTCATCACTAAGTGTGAGTTATCAGACCGTTTGTAGAATGTTAAACGAAATTCGCTTACACCTCTTCCATTTTCCATGAGTACAAGCCTTGAATCCAGCAGGCTATCTTCCCCGACTGGCAGTAGGTGCTACAGCAACGTGAGCTGCAGCTGCACTTCATTGTTCATGTGCTGAACAGTTATGAACAGCTATTGCTATTGTAAACATTACACCTGTCAACGACGCTTTCAATAAGCACTTTGTATTTCCTTTCATCTCTTATTTTTTGTGTTTGTGCCCATACTTTCCTGTACAATGAATGATTGTCTTGCACCTACCCTTAATGTTTCTACCATGAATTTGAGACCACCCTGTATAATATAAATACACATACACATATTTAATATATTAATAAAAAAGTATTGCATATATTAATAAAATATATCTCTGTATATTAATCTATGCATACATACATATTACTTATATATTCATAAAAGAATTTCTGTGTGTGTGTATGCTACTCAAAATACACTAAAACTATAAAAAGATGTGATTGTTTGCATACTGAAAAGATTTTTTTTTTCAAAATTCCTTCATTCGATAACTTTCAAAACTGTTCGAGATTTTGAATGGCAGAGAATATGCTTCTGTTTCTTCACTGCGTTTGTGTGAAAGTCTTGCTTGCTTCCCTTTAATGTAAATATTGTGTCGACTTTTGAAAGTGTCATATTTATCAGAAAATCACCAATAAAACACGACATGTTGCAACAATATATTAAAGAGAAAGAGATAAAAAATACTGAACTGCAGAACTGGACGGAATTCTTTTATAAGAATGAGATTAATGCAACTTAAAAGTATGTATCGGAAAAATATACCAATGTCGTTGTCAAGAGCAAAGTTGACTGCAAAATTATTTGGTAATCCACCAATTCGAGAATTGTTAGAGGAGGAAGGGAACTTTTTGCAGAAAGTAAAATAAAACCAATAACAACCAGATCAACATCTTTAGAACAGTAACTGCAGAATTCAATTTTTAGAGTTATGTAGGGTGCAACAACGTGAGCCAGTAAGATTACTTCCTTACTGGGTAGCGTGAGGACTCACACAGCTTTTTGCCAAAAGGCATTTTATTCCAAATTAACTAAACAAAATATTATATTCAGTAGTGAAGTTTTGTTCTTCACACTTTCGTTGGAGAAAAGTTCTAGCCCAGTGGAAGGTTAAAATATCTTGAGATGATCGTCTTCCAGGTGCGGGTGTTCCCGCAATCCCTTCGCTAGTGTGGTGCAAGATCACTCGAGCGGCTCCTTCGCAGACTCCGTCTTTAAGGGGTCATCACCATTTCTATCACTTGGTCTTGAGGTACGGCTGCTCCCGCAACCTTTATCGATTGTTTTCAAAGACGAAAAAATTAATGCGGAAGGTTATGTAGAAGATTGAAGGAGATCGAGAAGATCCTCGTCAAGTGAGATGA
Organism: Trichonephila clavipes; assembly: GCA_019973935.1. NCBI lineage: Eukaryota > Metazoa > Arthropoda > Arachnida > Araneae > Nephilidae > Trichonephila > Trichonephila clavipes. The sequence continues at coordinate 524,357 of BMAU01016984.1, read as the reverse complement.
CCCTTTATATTTCCTGGGTGGGCCTCTTTCTCATCCCAATCATCTCTGACTGGCGAGTGTAGCGCATCTGCACACGACCCTCTTCGCTTTAGTCCCAACTCTATTGGTGCTTAGGGACAATAGGCTGACGCGTCTGAAGCCACTCCGTTGCCGTATCATCTCGTCCTGACACTTGAACACTCAGGTCACCCTCCAGAGTATGTCTTTATCACATTCCTTTTCATTCAAATAGTTCGAGATCCAGATGTGCAAAACGACCCGACAATGAATATTATTTATATGAGTGTCTTTACTATATATTGTGCTGTTCGAACGTTATCTAAGTGTCAGAAAGGGAAGTAATGTGCTTTCAATATAGCCGCCTTAAGAATCGGCGGGTCACCTGTTTGCTCCCATGCATGAGGGAAGAATACATGGTCTCTTTTAGAAAATACTGTGTCTCATCTGGTCATTCCGGTAACCTTGTCCATCAAACTTGACAAGTATTGTCGGGAAGTGTTCTACTAATGAGCCGACGCAACAAGGGGCTCAAAGAAATGAACCAATTTTGAGTCATCCTACCTAAAAAAGTTGGAAATGTTTAGTGATACTAAAATAAAATCCGTAACGGTTGAAAACTTATATGGACTGATATCGAATCAGCCCAAGCCAAAAGATAATAAAAGGGATATTTCGATCGGCGGTGATTTCTGTATCAAATTAAGTTCAACCATAAAATATGACTTATTGAACGTATTAGATATCTTTAATTACTTGTTTTATGTTAATTTGCTGTTCTCTTAAAATATGAAATATTAATAACAAAGTTGATCCTTTACTCTTCTTTCATATAATTCTAAAATAAAGAATAATTCAAATTGCTAATTTTTGTGTTACATATTTTATTTATTTTTCTTTGTTTAAAGCGCTCCTTTATTTAAGATAAATTTTGTGTAATGGTCTATATATATTGATCTATATATGCTATTGATGCAACTTAAGTAATTTGACTTAACTAACCCACCAAACTCAAGAAGAGAGATTTGGAATACACTCAGGAACATTGAAAATAGCGACCCAAGAAGGAAGCTAAGTACAATCGCGAAACCTTGCAAATAAGTACAGCGTAATGTGATATGCAAATTATCCAAGTTTTGTGCCAATACGCATGCTCATACACGCGGAGGTGGCACTGCAATCAGGAAGAGGGTGCTATATAAGCCAGCGGAAATTCGAAGATTCATAAGCGTGACGATTACTCGCCGATTGTAGGAAGACTTTGGTAAGAGAAAAATGCCAGGTAAACGTGCTAGAAGACATTTCTCACAGTTAAGCGAGTTTGAGAGAGGCCTGATCATCGGGATGAAAACTGCAAGCTGGTCGACCGTGTTACTGGCCAGGTGGATCGTTCGGAGTTTGCTGTTAGAAATTGTTGGGAGCAGTGGACACGAGAAGGTACCCACGCGCGGAAAACCGGGTCTGGATCGACTAGGAAAACCACGAGGAGAGAGGATCGAAGGATCGTGCGGCAAATACTTGTGGACCCCACAGTGACTCGTTCAACGATACGAGCAGACGTAGGAGAAGCAATTGTTCCACAAACAATTTCCAGACACCTTGCAGAAGCAAATCTTAAATCCAAGCGCCCTTTCCGTGCACTCCCTTTAACACCGGAACATCGGCAACTGCGTCTACAGTGGTGCCAAGCCAGATCAATGGGGAATGTCACAGATTGGCAAAAGGTTGTGTTTAGTGATGAATCCCGGTTTGTTTTGGGGACAGATGATAACCGTGTACAGGTGTGGAGACGCCTCGGTGAGCTGTACAATTCCCCCACACTGTTTTACGTCACACTGCCCACACAGCTGGTGTAATGGTCTGGGGGCCATAGCCTATGATAGCCGGTCCACTTTAATTGTGATGCGTGGAGCCTTAACGGGCCAACGTTACGTTGATGATATTCTTTGACCCCATGTAGGACCTTTCCTAAATGGTCTCCCAGGGGCAATTATCCAGCAAGATAATGCTCGTCCGCATACAGCAAGCGAAGAGCAGCTGTGTCCATTTTTGCAGAAAACGTAACCTACACCCAGATCCTTCTATACATATAGGAAATATTCAAATACCTGTAGTCAGTGAGGTGCGCTTCCTCGGAGTAATCTTTGACGCTAAATTGACTTTCCTTCCGCATGTCCTTTACTTGCGGAAGAAGTGTGAACGATCCCTCAACATCTTAAAAGTACTATCAAACACCTTATGGGGAGCGGATAGAGTCTCGTTACTCCGAGTGTACCAAGCACTAATACTTTCACGTTTGGACTATGGTTGTGTAGTGTACGGTTCTGCTCGTGCATCTGTCTTAAAACGATTGGACACAATACATCATTCTGCTCTGAGAATCTGCTCTCTCTCTCTGGTGCCTTCAGAACTTCGCCTGTTACCAGCTTGTATGTGGTATGCCATCAACAACCTTTAGAACTAAGGCGGAAGCAATTAAGTGCCAATTACTTTATTCGTGCCATGTCTGTTCCTTCTCATCCATTAAAACCCTTTTCTCTTGCCATTGGTCTCAACCGACTCTATGAAGCCCGTTCATTTAACATCAAACCTTTTTCAGAAAGAGCAAAGGCTGTTCTAAACGACGCTCATTTAAATAACATAAATATCCAGGAAAATAATATCCTTGCTTTTCCACCCTGGGACATCCAAATTTTTAACTATCACAACCCCTTTTCGGGCTATGACAAAGCAGGCACTGCTGCTGTTATTTATCAGCAACTCTTTTCTTTCCATCGCAATAAGTTTTTTTAAATACATACCAGTCTACACGGGCGGATTGAAGACTGTAGGACATGTTGGGAGTGGTGTTGTTTTTAATAATACCATTTTAAGTATTAGCTTACATAATTCCATGTCTGTCTTTAGTGCAGAATTAACTGCCATTCTTATCGCACTTAAGCATATATTAGTTTCCAACCACCGTCATTTTTGTGTGTACACTGACAACATGAGTGCTCTAGAATCCTTGCACTTTTTAACAGAACACCGACACCCCACTGTGATCGAAATACTTATTCTTCTGCGAAAATTGGAAAGAAAAGGTTTTGATATAATTTTTTCCTGGGTACCTGGACACGTGGGTATACTTGGTAATAAACAGGCTGATACCACTGCACGATCCATGTCTGCTCACATGCAGCGGCCTGTCTGTTACCGAGAGATTTAAAGACTTCTACACAGAACTATATCAATCGTGTATGGCAAGAGGCTTGGGATCAACAGATCCTCAACAAACTACATAACATTCATCCTTCCACTTCTCATTGGGCAGCACTACCAGTGCGAAGACATGATGTCCGCTTGACTCGACTTCGCATTGGTCATACTCATTTCACGCACAGGCACCTTCTGTTGGGTGAAAATGCCCCGCAATGTCCCTCGTGTTAAGTCCCATATTCCGTCTATCACATTTTAATAGATTGTCCCGTTTTTAACCATCATCGCATCACCTTCTTTCATACATCTGTTTTAACCATATCTGACTTGGTGGGGGAAACTCCCCACCAAAACCTTTTTGCCTTCCTTTTAAAAATTGGATTTTTACATTTAATTTGAGATTTGTTTGTTTCTTTGAATTTTTACTATATTATATGTATGTATGCGTGCATGCATGCATGCATATGCATGTGTGCATATACATTTTACTTATATATTTTAAAAATGACATCTTTTAACATGTGTTTGGCGCAGCTTGGCCAAAATTGGCCCTTGCGCCATTAAAACTCACAATCATCATCATCATCATCACCGCATACAGCAAGAGTTGCTCAAAACTTCCCACGTCATTTTCAGACTCTTCCATGGCCGGCCCGCTCCCCCGATTTGTCCCCTGTAGAGCACGTGTGGGATCAGCTAAAACGGCAGATGCAGTCGTGTCCCTCTGTGCATGATTTAGAGTTGGCTGTTCAAGATTTGTGGGCCCATCTGCCTCAGGACAACGTAAAGTGTCTAATCAACTCAATGTCGGACCGTGTGGCGGCATGTATTGCAGCTGGAGGTGGTCCAACTCGCTATTGAAGTTGCCCAGTATTTGTGTCGTTGCACACCCTGTATTCATTTAATTGTCTAGTTTTTGAAATCAAGAGAATCTCTCATCTGTGTCATTATGTGAATTAAATTTCATTTCAATCCGATGCTTTCTTCTTGGGTCGCTATTTTTAATGTTCCTGAGTGTATTTTATTCAAGTATTAAGAGAGTATGGGTGTGTGTGTTGGTTTTTTTTAATAAATTTTTTTTCTCTAGATATTGTTTTTCCGAAGCAGCGGAACATTCCCCATTAACCTTTGCAATAAGATAAATAATAGTGGCTTTTTTTGTCTCTTTTTCAGAAAGACAATAATAAACGTGATTTTAGAACATCGTCGTATACAAGTGTTAATATCTTGTTTTAGCCACGTATTTCTTTCGGTTTTATACATTACTAATTATTCCTAATTTTTTTAAACAGTAAAACAAAATTACTGACTTCTGTTTTTGAATCCATTTAGATACAGAAGAATTTAACAGAAAAATTTTCTTTTATATTAACTCATATCGTATAAATCAAAAATGTGATAAAAACAGATTTTCACTACTCTATATAAAGCATGTCTTTTACTTTTGAACTTTTTATTTTTCTTCACACAGTAACAAAAGTTCAATAGATTGCTTAATATTTCCAGAAGAAATACATCCCTTCATCTCAAGATATTGTCAGGAGATTGAAAGCAAACAACTCATAATAATTCCTCCCCCTTCCCCCCAAAAATTCCATTTTAATCACTTTAAAATAAAAGGTACGAAACTGTTCTTTAAATAGTACAAAATGATTCTTAGCAGTATTGAAAAAGGACTTACAACAAATAAAGTGATTCAAAATATTTTTATCCGGTTAAATTTTTTTTCGGTGCTTTAAATCTTCCATTGTTAGTTACAATTGACAATGGGATATTCAAATAATACACACATACAAAATTCGAGATGAATGCCGTTACACGTGCACAGCCGCTCGTTGACATCTCTGTTTCCTCTCAAAGCATACCAACCTTGCTCAACAAAAACGAAGTTTCGTTGAATAAAATTGTAATATAACATACAAAAGCGTTTTATTTTTCTCGCTGCAAATACAAAGGTCCTCACTCAAACCAAGAGAGAACAGACAATCAATTAAAACTATTCATCTCTCCAAATAAGTAACTGAAGAGCTGAAAGGGGAATCGAACATAACCATTCTACCCTCTAGTTTTTCTAACACAATACAGCAATGAGAGACCGCTGCAACTTCCTTCTCAAAAGGAGCATTTGTTTACCATTGTCGAGAGCATATCTTGGCTTCATTGTTTAAAGAAATGTAACTCTAGGGTAAAATTCGAAAAAGAAAAAGAAAAAAAAAAAGAGAAGCCTTTTTTCCTCCCTGAGTAAACTCATATAGAGGCCAGTAGTGATCAGTGAATGAAACAGCTGTAGAACGGCAGGGGCCCCGTTGTCAAGTGCGAAACAGGATACGAAGAGGCTCTTCTAATATTTCCAATTGGGATTGTTAGTGGACTGGGAGAAGCGGGTGTGGGGAGGGGATCCTGAAGTCGTCACGCAATTGGGAGACTCGAAGTTTGGTCGAGAGAGAGAGAGAGAGAGCTGTTGGCGTTTCACAAGTCACGAGGACGAAAAAAAGTCAGATTCATTTCTGTTGCTGTGCAATGGATTCTTTTTTAAGAGAGAGAAAAAAAAATGTTTTCTTATGACTGAGCTAATGAATTTGATTTAAATAAAATCTCACAAGCATCGAACACCAAATGTTTTAAAAAATACACTTCAGTTATCGGAATTAAGATTCTTTACAATATGTAATGAAAATTTGTCTATTTACGGTTATCACCAGTTGATCACTCTGAAAATATTTCTTTCAAAATGTCGATGAATAAGAGTCAAGACATACTGCACTCACATTCATAAAAAACTATTATTCTTTACGAAAATTCCGATGTTTGAATTATTGTATGCTATTGAACCTATGACGAGTGTATAAGGATCTGTACTTCTTTCTAGAATATGAATGACCGTAGAATCCGGCGTAGAACGCGCACTTTGAACCCAAAAAATAAGACCGAAATTTAAGGGTGCGCGTTCTACGCCGAGTATAAACATAATAGCTTTGAAAATAACAAAAGAGATGAGCATATAAGAAGAATTTTACTTCTGCACACATTTTATTTAAAAGAAAGGACATGCCTTATGAACTAAAAGCGTTGTAGTTCCTAGAAGTGTACTATTTTTTCAAAAATGTGGGATAATACCCCGAATAAATGACAACATAAGAGCAATGTATGACTTCTTCGTAAAAAAGGGGGTGCGCGTTATACACCGGTGCGTGCTACACGCAGGATTTTACGGCATATCTCTCATTTAGAATCCACGGGTAAAGCCAAGTGGTCATTGTCACGATCTCGTAGGCGGCATTATTTTCGACGAAAATTAGGTGGAAATCTTACTGCCACTAAAAAGGCACTGAATTGTTCTGATACACGCAAGGACGTCTTAAGACTTCTTGAGGCTCTGGGCCCAATGCCGGTTTATCCATTGGGGCACGTGTCCAGGGCCGGAAATCTTCTGCGCCCTGGGCCCGAAGGGAGTTTAAATCGGCACTGCCTGGACTCCTGCGCAAAAGTAAACCCTGGGCCCCTACACAAATAGGGACTCCACATCCGATCCTTCAATTAGACAGTACACAGTGTGACGTCTTCGATTGTTGTGAACCCACACCCCTCGGTTCACACTAAGTTTTATGGCTCCAACCAGATGTTATGGGACGAGTACACGTGGTCATGGGGCCATTGTTTATTGTTTGACCTCGGGGAAGCGCCGACACCCAGACTGGCAGCCATAATGGTAAAGGAAAGCCGGCACCCCATTGACAATAGGCGAAGCCTGTCTACAAAGAATCCTGTCGTCTCAGCCGGTGTCGAGAGAATGGAATAATAGAACACAGGTGGTGTGATGTGTGTGACAAGTGTGTCCAGATGTTGGACAAGAATTATGGCGCCTTGGGCCAGACGGCCTGGGAGTGTATTTATGTGTTACGCGCAAATAGGACTAGGGAGACCGAGAGACTTTTGTGGCCTGCCAATGAGAAGGGACGAGGGGCGTGTTGTGGTCCCGCCCCTGGTGTTTAACAGGGTATTTTTTCAGGTGACGAGAGGAGAGCCCTGCCCTGGATCGAGAGAACTTGATAGGAGACCCATGGATGGAGAGAACATGAGGAGAGCGCTGAAGAAAGAGTCTTGGACCGAGATTGGAGTGGAAAGGAAGGAGAGACGATGAACGCCGGTGGCGTTGGAGAATTGGAGTAATATATAGACTGACTGTACCGGCTTGGCGTATAAACTGTAATTTATTGCTTCAATAACAATTTGTTGAGCAAATAAAACAAACCTTTTATTTTCAAACTAGGCTCTGATAATTTATTGAATATTAGCTACTCACGACGTTACAGCTATATATATTAAAGTGGTGGCAGTGGTAGTGATCCAGCATTTGAGTAAATAGATGCCCGAATCCTGAGTTTTTAGTGAAGATAGAAAAAAAAATGCCAGCCGTTTGCGATTGTGAAGAGACGAGTGTAATGACTTTGAGATATTTTCCTGGAGTCCCCAGTAGTGAGAAGTACCGGATACAAGTGTCTCCCATTCCTGCCTGCGGAATCAATGATGATCTGTTTGCCTGTAGGTACGAGTGCCATTTTTCCAGAATTCCTGAGTGTTCCTGTGTTGTCCTCTACAAATTTGAAGATGAGTCTTTTCATTGAGGTTATTTTCGGGGCAGCAACTGAGTATTGATTTTGTATGTAAAATGATTAAAATAAGGAATATAAAGACTAGGTAAAGTGTGTGTGTGTGTGTTAGTGAACAATATGACACTAGAAAGATTTTTAAGTTTTGTATGAAGTGTATTAATGTGCTATATTACTTTAGTGGTTATAGATTTGTGAAATTTAGTATACAGTAGTTAAACTTGGTGATTGGAGTACAGTGTTGTGTAGCTTATTGTTTTGGTTTTAGACTTGCGCATATTTGTGAAATATAATTTAGCCTAGGTCTAGTGTATTGTTAGTTTACCTTGAGTCTTTGTATAATTTTTGTAACCATTAATTTTAGATTTGGTTTTGTGTGTATTAGTGCATCATAGAGTTTCTGTTAAGAAAAAGAAAAGACGTACTGTTAGAAGTTGCGGAAGAATTAGGGGTAGAAGTTGATGTTACTTTTTACCCAATATAGAATTTAAGGAGAGAATTTGTCAAAGTAAATACTATAATAATGAAATAGCTAAATGTTTGTTGGAAGGTATTTTAGAGGGAAAACGTGAAAATAAAAAAAAACATGAAAAACGGGAAATTAAGGAACGTGAAATTAGAGAATCCGAGGAGCGTAGACTGGCTAGAGGGAATTTGAGTTAGGAGGCCTGAGATTTCAACTCAGAAATAAGTTAAATGAAAAGGTATTGAAGGCAGGGAATAGAATTAACAATCTCGCAAATGTTTATTGTTTGTCAGGAAACGCTACCACAGAAGTTAGTGAACCGTTTAATAAGTTTAGGTCGTTAATTAACCCGGTAGTTAATGAAAGCGTGGAGAACGCCACGTCTTGTGATTTTGAAAAGGAGAATTGTGACCCCTCGATAAGGTGCACGAACGTTTTCCCCCCATCTGACGTAATAGGGAAAGGAACAGGAAAAAAGGAATATTTTAAGGTTGAGGAAGGAAAAGGAATCAGTATGTATTGAAGTAGGGATTGTGAAAGAAAAGTGGGGTCAATTGCAGGTAGAGAAAGTATTAGTGATGTGGAAATGTGTGCACAGTGTGTAATAAATCCTGATTACATTGAAGTTGGCACTTTGGAATTGATAGGACGTAAAGGAGAGGCGAACCCTGAAGTAACTGTGAGGGAAATGATTCTATTGCGACGTTAATGGGTTGTGAAAAGCAGTTAACAGTGGATCGTAAAAGTTTTCGAAATCATACAATGGCTAGGATAGCAGGACAGTTAAATGAGGAAAAACAAAACATGTGTAAAGCAGATGTGTGGAAAGGCTTGGGAGACGGGTTTAGCAATGCAATTGCCTCTCTAAAAACCCAGGGAGATTGATAAGAGTAGTTAAGAGACGGATAATAGGTCTAGCATTATATAGTTCAGAGTTTAATTTCGAGATAGATTTACCCGGAAAAAGAGATCGCAGTACCATTTATCGTCTTAATTTAATAAAATTGTACCGTAGGAAGCCGGATTTGGCAAATTTGGTTATGTAGAATAGCTCGGAGGGAATAGTGAAAGATTCCGTAATTCTCTATTTGGTTAAACAATTTATGGATTTTGACTTTCAGGGTATTTATTTTAAGGGAAAATCAATCGTATTTTAAGTTACCGCCTGATCGAAGAAACTATTTAAGAATGATTAATACTAAAAGGAAAGAAGGGTTTCTTCCAGAACCTGGGACGATTTCTTAGAGGCTGAAGGATATTAATTGGTTCGCTACGAGAGGATACAGAGTATTTTTTTAGATTTAGGTGTAAACGGGATGGGCAGTCCAACCGTATTCTTCCCGTTGCTTGGTTAGGAAGAGTGAACCGCGATACCCGTTGTAACATCATGTATAACTAACCATCGATAAATTTTTGCAGCCTAATATAAAAATAAAAGCATTGTTTATTTGCTAAACAATTTGTTACTGAAGCAACAGAATTCAGTCCATATGCCAAGCCGGTGCAGTCAGTCTATATTCTATTCTCAACGCCTCCGTCGTTCATCGTCTTTCCACTCCAATCTCGGACTAAGCCCTTTTCTTTCGCGCTCTCTTCACGACCGTTCCAACCAGGGCTCTCCTCTCATGCTTTCTCCATCCAGTGCAGGGCTTTCCCTTTTCTCTATCCAAGGCCGGGTTCCTCTCTCTCTCGTCCCTCTTTTTTCCCTCGCGTCTCCTCAAAAAGAACCCTTTTAAACACCAGAGGTGTGTTCACAACACGCCCCTTCTTATTGGCAGGTCACAAAAGTCTCTCTTGACCTCCCTCGTCCTATTTGCGCATAACACACCAAAACACACCCGGGCCGTCTGGCCCCAGGCGTCATAATTCCTTGTCCAACATCTGGACACACTTGTCCATCACGCCACCTGTTTATATTATCCCCTTTTCTCAACACCAGAAAAGACGACATGATTCTTTAAGACAGGCTTCGCCTATTGTCAATGGGGCGCCGGCTCTCCTTTACCATTATAGCGACCCGTCTCGCTGTCGTCACTCCCCGAGTTCAGACAATAAACAATGGCCCCATGGCCACGTGCAATGGTCATTTTACAGCTGGTGGACCTTAAAAATTCAGGGACAATCGATAAGTGTGAGTTCACAACAATTGAAGACGTCGTACTTGTCACTTAACAGCTGGTGAAACTATGAAACTTATCGTGAATCGAAAGATGGGGATTCACAACAATCGACGATGTCACAACTCCTTCCCCCTAGAAAGGTCCATTTCACTGTACTTCTCTGGCCTCAGTTTGGTTCAGTTCGTAACATTTCACACCGCTAGGTTGTCTTATCAATGAGACCGATCAGGACAGCAATCCAAGTAACATATACAATCACAAGTAAAATAAACAAATAAACCCAAAATTCTTTAAAACGTACACTTTACATAAAAACTTAAATTCCGAATATTGGGCCATTTTTTCCATTTCTTAAAGTTACCTCACACTTTAAAATTTAGGGTTTTAAAGAAATTAAATCAAATTATAATATTTCTAAAATTCTAATACATTAAGTCGCTCATTCAATTGTGTTAAACATTTGTGAGCGTACACAGTACTAAGAGACACAAAAACTTTACCATAACCAACGATATTAAATAAACAAAATAAACACCTATAAATTCCAAGCTTTGCAAACAACATTATTATTATTATTATTTTTTAGATTAAGAAGTTTAAACTAAGACTTTTTAAATTTAATTAAATCATGGCTATCAGTAAGCATTCTCACAACCATTATAACAATTTATTCACAATTCATGGGATTGTCTTACATTACGTTAGTTATTGAGGGAACACTTTAATTCGGAATATAATTAATATACCTCGTTAGCTCATGAAATGATTTCACTATATCTACATTATGTACACGGAATAAACTTGCCCATGGCTTTAATTTACCTTTGGTCGGTCCAACTTCCGACCCAACCCTACTCAACCATTTTAATACAAAGTCAATTTGTTGACCCACGATGCCGCGTTGTTCTTTTCTACAAAACTTTCCCTTTTTAACAAAAGTTAAATCTCGGCTCGCGTCACCTGGTTCAAATTCCTATACTTCATACATTTGATACGCGGGTACGGGTATCGGTTCACTCTTCCTAACCAAACAACGGGCTGAGTACGGTTGGACTGCCCCATCCCTTTAAAACCTAAATCTAAAAGATACTCTGTATCCTCTCGTAGAGAATTAATTAACATCTGGGATGAACAACAAGTTTTGATTCTAAATGGCTTTCCCGTAATTAAATTAATATCATTCTGCCTTAAAACAATCGTCCCAGGATCTGGTAGAAACCTTTCTTTCTTTTTAGCGTTAATCATTCTTAAGTAGCTATTTCGATCAGGCGGTAATTTAAAATACAATTGGCTTTCCCTTAAAATACCCTGAAAGTCAATATCCATAAATAGCTTTACCGAATAGAGAATTTCGGAATCTATTCCTTCTGAGCTATTCTCCATAACCAAATTTGCCAATTCCGGCTTTCTACGGTACAATTTTATTAAATTAAGACGGTAAATGGTACTTCGATATCTTTTTCCGGGTAAATCTATCTCAAAATTAAATTCTGAACCAATGTTAGACCTATTATCCGTCTCTAAGCTATCCTTATAAATCTCCCTTGGTTCTGAGAGAGGCAATCGCATTGCTAACCCGTCTTCCAAGCCTTTCCGCACATCTGCTTTAAACATGTTTTCTTTTCCCCATTTAACTTCCCTGCTATCTTAGTCATTGTATGATTTCGAAAACTTTCCTGATCCACTGTTAACTGCTTTTCACAACCCATTAACGTCCCAATAGTATATTTTTCCTCTCAGATATTCCCACAAATCAATTCTTCAGGGTTCGCCACTCCCTTATCTCCTTTCAATTCAAAAGAGCCACTCCAATGTTATCCGGATTTATTACTCGCTGTGCACCCATCGCCACAGCTCTGACCCTTCCTTCACATACCCTTACTTTCATTTTCACTTCACAGTCACTACTTCTATACACATTGATTTCTTTCCCTTTCTCATCCTTAAATATATTATTCTTTTCTGTTACTCTCCCTCTTACTTCAGATGGGGGGAGGGGGACGTTCGTCCATCTCACTGGGGGATCACAATTCTCATTTTCAAAATCACAAAACGTAGCGTTCTCCACGCTTTTATTAACTACCGGGTTAATTAATGGCCTACACTTATTAACCGGTTCACTAACTTCTCCGGTACTATTTTCTGACAAAAAACAAACACTTGACAGATTGTTAATCCTATTCCATGCCTTCAATTCATTTTCATTTAACTTATTTCTGAGTTGAGCTCTCAGTCTTTCTAACTCAAATTCCCTAGCTAGTCTACGTTCCTCGAATTTCTTAATTTCCCGTTTTTCACATTCTTCCCGTTTTTCCTCCAAAATACCCTCCAACAAACATTTAGCTACATCCTCAGTATAGTATTTACTTTGACAAATTCTCTTCTTAAATTCCATCTTGGGTAGAGTAATATCAACTTCTACCTCTAATTCTTTCGCAACTTCTAACAATACGTCTTTTCTTTCTCTTAACAGAAACGCCATGATGCACTAATACACACAAAAGCAAATGTAAACTTAATCGTTACAAAAATTTCACAAAGACTCAAGGTAACCTAACAATACACTAGACCTACACTTAACTATATTTTGCACATATGCGCAAATCTAACCTACACAATAAGCTACACAACAGTGCACTCCCAACTCAACAAGTATAACTACCGTATACTAAATTTCACAAATCTTTAACCACAACAATACCCTACACAATGCTGTGCCAACAAAACAAGTATAACTACAGTACACTAAATTTCATAAATCTAAAACCACAACACTAATATTGCATATTTATACACTTCATACAAAACTTAAAAATCCCTCTAGTCTCTTATTGTTTACTAAAACTTTACCTAGTCTTTATATTTCTTATTAAAACATGTTACATACACAAACAATACTCGGGCACTCAGGAATTCTGGCACTTGACGCATGGAAATCTGGAAAACGGCACTCCTAGCACAGGCAAACAGATACTCAATGATTCCGCAGGCAGGAACGGGAGATGCTTGAATCATATACTTCTCACAGCTGAGGACACCAGGAAAACATCTCATAACAGGCAATTCCAAAAATCACTTCAGGACACACTTCATCACTAGCAGGAACGGGATACACTTGTATCCAGCATTTCTCAGAGCTGGGAACTCCAAGAAAACATCTCATAGCAAGCAATTCCAAAATACAGGCGGGCACACTTCATCACTAGCAGGAACGGGAGACACTTGTATCCAGAACTTCTCACAGCTGGGAACTCCAGGAATTAGCCGTCAGTCAACTCGTCTCATCACAATCGCACTCGGCTGGCATTTTTTTCTCTTCACTTAAAACTAAGGATTCGGGCATCTATTTACTTAAATGCCAGATCAACACCGCTGCCACCAATTTCATATATACACTCTGTCGCAAAAAATATATGCACCCAGAAGAAATCAAGCTACAATCACGAAACTCGGCAAGAATGTAGTCTGGTAAGAGATATGCAAATGATTAAAATTTCGAAGCCAATGAGACAAGGCTAAGTGTGCTATGCTCATATTAGTTGCGCAACTGGGAGAGTTTAAAAGCATGAGCAGTACGAGCGCCGTACGGCTATCCAAACGAATCTGATGACTTTGATAGACGATATTGAGACTTAGGATGCCTCTAAGACGTAACCGGCGGCAGTACGAGCAGCTGACGGACTTTGATAGGGGCCGTATAATAGGCCTCAGAGAAGCAGGTTGGTCGAATAGACGTATCGGCCGCCACCTCGGTCGGAGCGATATGGTAGTTGCTCGGTGTTGGCAACAGTGGATCACAGAAGGTAGAGTGTACCGTCGCGGAGGGTCAGGACGTCCCAGGAACACAAATGATCGCGAGGATCGTGCAATCAGAAGAGTGGCCACTTCGGCACCAACAACGTCGCTAGCATCGATTCAACGCCACTTACCTCCTTCCAGACATCCAGTGCCATCAAGAGAAACCATAAGGAGACGACTGACCGAAGTTGGCTTGAGGAGCCGACGTCCGCTAAGACGCTTACCACTGACCCACATCATAGGCAGTGTCGACTGGATTTTTGCCGACCTCGGGCAACTTGGAGTGTGACAGACTGGAGACGTGTCATCTTCAGTGATGAATCCCGATTCAGTCTCAGTGCTGATGACCACCGCACACGCGTCTGGAGGCGCACCGGCCAGCGGTCCGATCCGGCATTTATTGTCGAGCGGCATACAGCAATTTCACAAGGTGTGACAGTGTGGGGAGCAATTTCTTGGGACACACGATCATCTTTAGTGGTCCTTCAAGGCACTTTGACAGCTCTCAGATACGTGGACGATATTTTAACGCCGATTGTGCTACCCATGCTATCAAGTCGCCCAGGTGCCATTTATCAACAGGATAATGCTCGTCCACATACTGAGTGACTCTCCCAACAATGTCTTCAAGGATATGACGTCCTACCATGGCCTGCCAGGTCACCAGATCTTTCGCCAATAGAGCATGTCTGGACGCGCTGGGAAGGCAACTGCAGCCGTCCCGAGATACAGGAGAATTAACTGCGCAGATGCAAAGACTATGGCAGGATCTTCCACAGGGGGTCATAAGTGATCTAATTGAATCGATGCCACGCCGAATTTCGGCTTGTATAGCTGCCAGAGGTGGCTTTACTACTTACTGATTTTTAACCTTTTGCAAGCTGTAACCGCTTAATAAAATGATATTTTGTTCTGAATTATTAATCATTTGTTTATTTTCATATACCCTACATGCATACCAAATTTCGTGAATGTAGCTCAATTTCTTCTGGGTGCATATATTTTTTGCGACAGAGTGTATATATATTAGCTGTAACGTCGTGTTAGCTAACCATCAATATATTTTTACAGCCTAATATAAAAATAAAAGCATTGTTTATTTGCTAAACAATTTGTTACTGAAGTAACAGAATTCAGTCCGTATGCCAAGCCGGTGCAGTCAGTCTATATTATATTCTCAACGCCTCCGTCGTTCATCGTCTTTCCACTCCGATCTCGCACTAAGCCCTTTTCTTTCGTGCTCTCTTCCCGTCCGTTCCAACCAGGCCTCTCCTCTCATGCTTTCTCCATCCAGTGCAGGGCTTTTCCCTTTACTCCATACAAGGCCGGGCTCCTCTCTCTCTCGTCTCTCCTTTTCCCCCCCTCTCGTCTCCTCAAAAAGAACCCTTTTAAACACCAGGGGTGTGTTCACAACACGCCCCTTCTTATTGGCAGGTCACAAAAGTCTCTCTTGACCTCCCTCGTCCTATTTGCGCATAACAGGCCCCAGGCGTCATAATTCCTTGTCCAACATCTGGACACACGTGTCCATCACGCCACCTGTTTCTATTATCCCCTTCTCTCAACACCAGAAAAGACGACATGATTCTTTAAGACAGGCTTCGCCTATTGTCAATGGGGCACCGGTTCTCCTTTACCATTATGGCGACACGTCTGGCTGTCGTCACTCCCCGAGTTCAGGCAATAAACAATGGCCCCATGGCCCCGTGCACTGGTCATTTTACAGCTGGTGGATCTTAAAAATTCAGGGACAATCGATGGGTGTGAGTTCACAACAATTGAAGACGTCGTACTTGTCACTTAACAGCTGGTGAAACTAGGAAACTTATCGTGAATCGAAAGATGGGGATTCACAACAATCGACGATGTCACACCGTACCCGCGTATTAAATGTATTAAGTTATAGAAATTTGAACCTGGTGACGCGAGGCGAGATCTATCTTTTGTTAAAAAAGTGAAAGTTTTGTAGAAAAGAACAACGCGGCATCGTGGGTCACTGTACTGGATTTGTGGAAGTGGTATTTTCGGAGTTCTCTCATGATGAGTTTTCCGAAGTATACCGCATGCGTTATGCCATTTGGCATGTACATTATTGAAAAAGTGAGGTTTAAGTTTGTATGTGCTTCTTCTTATGGATGTAATTTAACGACTCAGATTTTGAGATGGTTAGAGCAGATTGAAATATCACGAATGGTCGATATAGACATTCTGATGCAAATTTGGAAAAATCGGGTAAAGCAAATTGACTTTGTATTAAAATGGCTGAGTAGGGTTGGGTCGGAAGTCAGTCCGACCAAAAGTAAATTAAAGCCATGGGAAAGTTTGTCCCGTGTACATATATAATGTAGATTTAGTGAATTCATTTCACGAGCTAATGAGGTATGTTAATTATATTCCCAATTAAAGTGTCTAATTTTCCTCAATAACTAACGTAATGGAAGACAATACCATGAATTGTGAATAACTTGTTATAATCAGTGGCGCACATAAGGGGAGGGGGTCCGGACCCCCTCCCCCAAAGCCCTAGATTTTTTCCCGATCGATTATTATTCTAAGTATACAGTATGTAAAATTTAAGTATTTGTTATTAATGATTAATTTTATTAATTAATGCTAATTATTTAGTCAATAATTTGTTTTTTACTGTGTTTTGTTAACGAAAATCGACAAAATTAGTAGGAGCATGATACAAGAATGGTGAACTTTCGACCCCGGCCCCCCCCCACTCCCCTTGTGCGCCACTGGTTACAATGGTTGTGAGAATGCCTACCGATAGCCAAAATTTAACTTAATTTAGAAGGTCTTGATTTAGACTTCTTAATTAAAGAATTTTTTTTCTTTAATGTTGTTTGCAATGCTTGGAATTTATAGGTTTTTATTTTATTTATTTAATATCGTAGGAGGCCGCGGTAGCCGAGTGGTATAGGTATCGGATCGTGGCTTGCCTGGTCACGAGTTCGATCCCAGTACCACTAAAGACCCGCCGTGTAGGGCAGCGATGCACGTTAAATCTGTCGAGAGCTGAAACGTCCTCCCCGTTGGTGTGGTGTGGTAGTTAGGAGAGGGGGTGCCAGCTCAGGTGTCGTCCACGTCACTTGACCATGGTTCAAAATTACGTGGTCCGTCGCCAAAAGCCCTCGTGTAGCTGAACAGTGCGACGTTAATATTAAATCAATCAATTAATATCGTAGGAAATACCGTTGGAATAAGTAGATGGGAATAAGCAATCCTTTGGATTTGTGCTAGGTGTGAATTAATATTTGTATGAGTATGAGTGTTTATATGTGTATGGTGGAAGGAAAATTATGTGTTATGGTACATCTTTTGTGTCTCTTAGTACTATGTATGCTCACAGATGTTTAGCACAATTGAATGAGCGATTTGATGTGTTAAAATTAGTGAAATGTTATGATTTGTTTAAAACCCTAAATTTTAAGGTGTGATGTAACTTTAAGAAATGGAAAAAAATAATCCAAGATTCGGAATTTAAGTTTTTATTGTTAAGTGTACGTTTTATAAGATTTTGGATTTATTTATTAGTTTAATTGTGATTGTATTGGTTACTTGGATTGCTGTCCTGGTCGGTCTCATTGATAAGACAACCTTGCGGTGTGAAATGTTACGAACTGAACCAAACAGGCCAGAGCAGTCCAGTGAAATTGACCTTTTTAGGGGGAAGGAGTTGCGACGTCTTCGATTGTTGTGAACCCCATCCTTTGATTCACGATAAGTTTTATGACTTAAACCAGATGTTAAATGACAAGTGCGACGTCTTCGATTGTTGTGAACCCACACCCCTCGATTCACACTAAGTTTTACGGCTTCAACCAGATGTTATGTGACGAGTACACGTTGCCATTGTTTATTGTTTGACCTCGAGTAAGCGCCGGCACCCAGACTGGCAGCCATAATGTTAAAGGAGCGCCTGCATCCCATTGACAATAAGCGAAGCCTGTCTACAAAGAATCCTGTCGCGTCATCCGGTGTCGAGAGAATGGGATCATAGAACACAGGTGGTGTGATGGACAAGCTTGTCCAGATGTTGAACAAGAATTAAGGCGCCTTGGGCCAGACGGCCCGGGAGTGTACTTGTGTGTTACGCACAAATAGGACTAGGAAGGCCGAGAGAAACTTTTGTGGCCTGCCAATAAGAAGGAACGAGAGGAGATCCCTGCCCTGGATGGAGAGAACTTGAGGAGAGCGCTGAAGAAAGAGTCTTGGACCGAGATTGGAGTAATAAGGAAGGAGAGACGATGGAGAATTGTAGTAATATAGACTGACTGCGCCGGCTTGGTGCATTTAACTGTAATTTACTGCTTCAATAACAATTTGTTGAGCAAATAAACAAACCTTTTATTTTCAAATTAGGCTGTGACAATTTATTGAATGTTAGCTACTCACGACGTTACAATAGCATACGTAGTCAAATACTCGTACAAACAATAACCCTACACAAATAAATGTGCATGACTTAGAATCCAACAAAGCGGCTACCACTTTTCGACTGAAGGAGTATTTATGGTGTATGGCTTAGGATTAGACATGGACGACGATCATCCCATGTAGCTAGTTGACATATCATCTGAAATTCCCATTTGTTCGCAGAATATAACCGGAATAAACATTGGACAGTTGAAATGATTCGAATATCGTCTTGTGAGTCGAGGTGGTGGGCCCATGCCTTCAGATGTCTCCTCATGATTCAGAAATACCATCTCCGATAGCATCTGGGTAGTTTGGAACTACGACGTTCATGAAAATCAATGAGCTACGAGGAAAAGAATTTTATAAAATTAGCGGCAGCTCTCAATTTTTCCTTTTTTTTTTCGGAAAAAGACACCTAAAAAATTCAATATTCAAAATTTCAATATTTTTCAAATTTTATTTTTAAATTTCTTTATGTAAGTTGTGTAATTGAATTTCAAATTATTCAAGTTTATGAAATACACTAAAATCCCAGACAAATACTATTGCCCTCAAATTTTGAACGTGAAATTTTTGAAACTGAAATTCTTTATGTATATGCACGTGAGTACGCACGCTTATATGCTTTGTAGGTAATATACAAAGAATAGGTATAAACACAAAATACATCAATAAACAAATTATATTAAATAGGTATATACAAAACGTAATAAAATATTAAACTATTAGTTACTTAGATGCATATAATAGTACTTTTAAAAATATTAAATATTTCTTAACTATTTGTTAAATTACAACACCCAATATATGGATAAAAAAAATATCAGGGTTTTTCGAATCGAAAACCGGAGCTGAGCCGAGAAAGAAAACATCGGTTTATTTCGGTTCAATAATGTTCATGTGTTAAATAAATAAGGAAAAAAAAAAAAAAAAATTTACATAATTATTACAGGGCCAAGTGCATGATGTGAACGGCAAGCGGCGATGATGGTACATTTCATCGACATAATCATGAACCTAGTTGTCAAATGCGCTTTTGATAATGGATAACAACGCCAATACTCGCCGCTCGTACACATGCTTGCTAATTATATCACTTCGCATAGTGTACCAATTTAAAAAAGAATAAAATATTCTAAATTTTGATACAATATTACATTTTTTGTTTATGAATATTCATAAAAGGAAAGTATTCGCTCGGAACTGAACCGAAAATCGTTGTTTTGGGTGAAACGAAAACCGAAACTGAACCGATATATGTACTATATTTTTCAGTTGAACCGGAAAGAGAAAAATTACAGTTCGAAGCCCTGAAAAATATGCTGCTAGTAAGTAAAGTAACATGTTCCCAGATTCAGTTTTAAATTATTTTGAATGATTTCTAAATATCATTAATTAAATTTTCACTTTACACTTTTCTTTTGTTAATCCCAAAACATAACTCTATGAGTAATACAGCACGTTTTAAAAATAACATCAACAACGGCCATTCGAAAGTCGTAAAGTATAACCGTACATTTCTCTACATATTGCGCGTTTCCTATAATAAATATTTTAACAAATGCACAAATCGCCAATTACTTAAAACTCGTAGTCGAGGACAACGTTCTGCTGACATCAACAATTGAATAAACAAAATATATTTTACAATTTCTACTGGAAAGTAAACAATTTACTGTGATTTTGACACTCGATCTGTTGCTAATAAATACCTCATTCAAAGATGCAATTTATACGCAACACACTCCAATAATAGTTCATTATTATACGCAGTGATCCATTTAGAATTAACTCTCCTCTGCGCGAATTACTGAGGGGGAAGAAAAAACAATCCACAAACACAGGCGAAGGCCATGGTTAGAAACACAGAAGTTATGTGTCTGCGTCGACGACCTTTACAACAACAAACAAAAACAATAAACGAGTTTCGTCAGCAAACAACGTCAGAATAAATGCTTGTAATAAATTTATGCCGGCAAGCTGATGAATTAATTAATTTGACGGGTTAATAAATGTCACATTTTCCGTTTGACCTCAGACAATAAATCCAAAAATGGCGAGAATGAACGGAAGTGAAATGATTGACTCGTTATAAAAAAAGGACGCGTGTTTTCGATGTGATTAATTCGAATTTTTTGCCGCTAATTAGCCTTCAGACAAATTCGAAAACATACAAAGATATTTATTGTAGTGCTTTTCTGTTGTTTTTACAGTTATATTTATTTCATCTTTCAACGTATTGTAGACATATTATGCATATGAGCTGCCATTAATTGTACGTAGTACAAATATTTGTATTACATTTATAGAGAAGAAACATTTTTTCGGCATACAGAAAACTTAAATAAATATAAAAAAACTATATATAAATAGTAAATGTTACGGTTACCTAACACGTTTAGATTTCGCCGAATTCCGTCATGTGTCTTATGAGATGGTTTAGAAAAGTTTTTTACAACACAACGACGATTCTTCTACAATTCCTAATCAAATTTCTGAAACAATTTTATCTGATAAATCGGCATAACACTCTTGCTAAGACATTAGTTACATGTATATTTTTTATAACAGTCGTACACAATTCGAAATACGTTTACAGATTTATGCTGTGTAAAATGCAGCAGTAATAGATTTAAGTTTAATCACAATAAATTTGTATTAATCAACTAAATATTATTCGCCCTTAGTACTATTTTTATTTAAGTTATGTAAATTTTTTAAAGAAAATTTATATACAAAAATAGTCGAAAAGAATGTCTGCATACACAATACGTTTGAATTTATGATGCTAAATTAAGAAATTTGTTGATAAGTATATTAATTGTTGATATTAAAAGTCGTAGGTAAACAAACGTATGTATGTCTATTTTCTCACGACGCAGAAACTCGCCAAAGGTACCAAATGCTCGGGAATGATTCGAGGAGAATCCGTTTTTACCATTTATTTTTCGAATTCCAATTAGTAAAAATATATTAATTAAAAACCTTAAAACGCATAATTAGTGCAAATTTCACTTCCGGGGCCCAAGTTCAAAATCTCGGAACTTCTTTTTTTTCAGACGTTTTTAAAACGCGCGATCTAATTTTTTTCATGAGACTCAGACAAAAAAATAATTACAGAATCGGAAAGATCATTTACTTCGCCACGATACGGTATAATTTATTTTACAAAATAATTATATTTTGTATTTTTTACAATTTTTTTTAAAATGAGTCAAAATCGATACGTTTTTATTAAAATATTTAAATCGTTCCGCTTGCATTTTCTTTCGCGCTAACGAAAGAATATTTTACACTAAAAAAGTTCATGCTTTTCTCTTTTAGAATCAGTCATTTATAAAATTTAATGTCAAAAACTGGTTTTTTTTACGATTTTTCAGAAAATAATCAAAATTTTATTTAAATACATAACAACCTCTTTATAAAAATAATCTCATGAAACTTTTTTTTCCTTGTGTAGAACGATATTATACGTAATATCTAGAAAGATTGATAAAATATCTTAAAAATTACGTTTTTTTTAAAAAAATAAACGTGTTTTTCGTTTTTTTCTCTTTTTGCAAGAAATATTTAAGCACTATTTTTTTTAAGTTTTTTGTTTAAAAATTACCGTTGTTTGCAATCGATATATGAAGTTTGAAGGCATTAACTTCAAAAGGAAACCCGAAAAAAATTTTTTTGTAACTTTAACAAATAACGCAATGCGAAATTGAATATCTATTCCTTTTATTTTGAAGATCTTTTCAATGCGTTTTCCCGAAAGACGAGTTGCTTAACGCGCTACTTTCCAAACGGTAGTTTTCAGGTTCGAAGCTGGATCTTTTTGCGAGAAATATTTTAGCATTATTTTTCTTTCATTTTATGTTTAAAAATTACCGTTGTTCGCAATCGATGAGTTAAGTTTGAAGGCATTAACTTTCAACCCGCTACGTTTGATGAAGGTTACACTAGAAAAGAAGGTGCGCCTATAAGTATTGAATTGAATATCAAAAACTTTTTTTTTTACGATTTTTTTAAAAAAAATACTCAAAATTTAAATACTTAATAACTTTTTTATTTATACAAATAATCTCATGAAACTTTTTTCCGTGTGTAGAACGATATTATATGTAATCTGTACAAAGATTTATAAAATATCTCAAAGATTACTGTTTTTTTTTTTAAAAATTGTGTTTTTCGTTTTTTTCCCTTTTTGCGAGAAATATTTAAGCATTATTTTTTTTAAGCTTTTTGTTTCCCGAGCAACGCTGGGCTAAGCGAAGTAGCTGGGGGAGGGGGAAGTCATTTTGAAAAAGAGTTTTGAGAAGTGCTGATTTTGTAAAGGAAAGGGTAAATTTATAAAAGTAGAGAAAGCCCGTGTAACGCCGGGTCATGCAGCTAGTAAGTATATTAATTTAAGTTATTTCAATGCTTTATTTTCCGTATTTTCAAAAGTACATTTTAATCTTAATTCTACGTACATCTTGAATTTACAGTAGAAGTAACTTATTTAAGAAGGAAAGCTTAAAGTAGATTCCCAAGAAAAATAAAAATGCTGAAAATAACTAATGCTTACATTTTTTTAATGTGCCACGTAGATGGATGCTAGTCATTAGACATCCTAAAGAAAATGTGTACTGTTTAATCCAATCCACTATCAGAATTTCACACAACAGTAAAATCTTATATATTTATATATGAAACACGCACTCACCTCTTGATTTAAAGTTCTATTCACCTCGTATAACGCCTTCTCCCCTCCTTTTTTTATGAAATGAGTGGATGCGATGCTATTATGTTTTGAAGTCATTTATTTGAGGTATTATCGCAAGATTTTGAAAAGTACCATAAGATCCGGCGTAGAACGCGCACTTGTAACACAAGAAATGAGGTCGAAATTGAGGGGTGCGCGTTATACGCCGGGTATAAAAAAAAATGATGGTTTCAAAAGTAAAAAAAGAGAAGCATAAGAAAAATGAGACTTCTACATAGATCGGACTATTGTTTCTTTGAAAGAAACGACATTCCTCATGAAATGAAAGGATTCTAAAAATAAACTATTTTTCAAAATTCTGGGATAATACCTCGAATGAATGTCTTCAAAACATACGGCATTGTACACGCACTCGTAAAAAGGGGGTATACGGTGAATAGACCTAAAATTTAAAACATGCAGCTTGAAAGTATGGGTGCGCGTAAGACGCCGGATTTTACGGTAGTTAATTCCAGAACTACTAAGTTCATTAGAGGTATGCCCTTCCTTTGTGGCCGCGGTATAGGCAACGGACTGTGGCTTGCTTTGTCATGGGTTCGAGCCCAGTACCACTAAAGACCCGCCGTGTAGGGCAGCGATGCACGTTAAATCTGTCGAGAGCTCAAACGTCCTCCCGTGGTGTGGTGTGGTAGTTAGGAGAGGGGGTGCCAGCTCAGGTGTCGTCCACGCCACTTGACCATGGCTCAAAATGACCTGGTCCGTCGCCAAAAGCCCTCGTGTAGCTGAACAGTGCGACGTTAATATTCAATCAATCATGCCATTCCTTTTAAATAAACAGTATTCCGGTCTATATAGTGGTCAATTTTTTTTAATCTTCATTTACTACTATTGATAGTTAATAAAAATGAATTACCATTTAATGTTGCGATTCTATCATGTAATACACATTTATATTGATTGTAACAATTGAATAAAAAGTAGCTAAAATAAAATATTTCTTTGTTGATATAAGTAGGAACTGTAAAAGCGACGAGGAAGTAGGTTTCTCTACCTAGCATTTAATTTATAATTGATGGTCACGATAGACATTGACACGAAGAGAAAATGTACCGTAAAATGTGGCGTATATCGCGCACTTTTAACTCAGACATTGATGGGTGCGCGTTAGAAGGCGGCTATAAAAATGATAGCTGCAAAAAGAAACAAAAGGATATGCATAACAAAAATTAAGACTTCTACCTATATCGAAATACGTTTATTTAAAAGAAATGAGATACATAATGAACTTGAAGGGTTAGGGCTCTAGAATATACTATTTTTTTTTCAAAAATCTCGAATAAATGACGAAAATTATGAGCATTGCACTTGTACATTTCAAGTTCCTTCGTAAAAGAAGGAGGTGCGCGTTATACACCTAAAAATTAAAAAATGCGGCTTGAAAGTATGGGTACGCGTTATACGCCGGATTTTACAGTAAAATGGAGACATACCAGAGTTAACAGATCATTTTCCTTTTGAATAAAAAGCCCCAAATTATGGTAAATCAAGAACAGGCGCGTAAGCAGAGCTGATGAAACTCATTGTGCAAATTTAGCCACTAGTAATTACGATCTGCATACAATTAGTTTTTATGAATAATCCGCTAAATATGTATACATTGATCCACATATAAAAACAAGCTTTTTTTTTGTTCTCGAATTTTTTTTTTTTTTTTTTTTTGACTCCTCATTCAGTTTGAGAACAGCCATTTTCCTCAATTTATAGCCAATTTCGTTTTAATTACACATCTTAAATTAACATAGGAAAAGGTCTTCTGATGAGATATACTTTACTTAAAATCCCCTCATTTTAGAAAATAAATTCCAATAACGTATGTTTTAAATGGTACCTTTTAAGATAAGTAATTGTTTTTAAACTCACGTCTTTAAAGATTAAAATTTGATTTCTTATATATTCAAAGTTACTACTTGCCTAATTATATTAATATTTAAAAATCCTCATCCTCTAATGTGCCAAGAAAAAGAATCTTGATCACTCAATGCTATTTTTTAATAATCGCACATATGTTGTTTGTTTAGACAACGAATTTGAGGCAAATGAGGTGACGAAGACGACATCTGAGTTGGCACCCCGATTTCCAAATTTTTAAGTAACATGCATCAGCTCTTAGATGTGGCACCAATAATCATTAGCATGGCACGACTGAAACTAAGGCTGTTCTCAGTGTTCAAGGCGATTTTTTTGCGTAGCTCAAGGGTGTCAAACTCATAGGCTAACTAGGACCAAACAAACAAGGTTTAACTTTAAATGGGCCGCAAAAAAACAAAAAAAAATCAATATCGATAGAAACGAAGGTTTATTTCGCGAGTAATACATTACATAATAAACATTTTAAAAAAAACTGAAAAATTTTATGTTTACGTCCTGACGCTTGACACATCTCTGTATGTGTGCTACTATTTTTCCAATTTTTTTTATTATATATTTTTGTGTACCGATATATTGGCCAGACCGCGAGTTTGACGCCCCTGATGAAGCTAATTGAATTCTTAAACAATTTTATCTTGGAGGTGGTGAAAAATTGTCCAGAACGCTTGGGCTAGCATAATATAGACGCATGATTTTGTATAATAGTTCTGTGGTAAATCTTTAAAAACTGTAACTGTTTTCAATATTTCATAAGTAGCTCACAGCAAAAAAAGAAAAAATTATTTTAAATATTTTCCTAACAGCTTTAAACAAGATTTGATACGATTTTAGAAAACAATAAATGCAAGTAAATAAATAATATAATCTTTAGCAAAAAATCAGTAATATTAACTGAGCTCTTAAAAAAAAATTTTTTTTTTGTTGTAACCATTAAACAGAAAAAAAATTATTAAATTTTAATATTGCTATAAATATCAATATACATTTTTTACTAAAGAAAATATATAACTTTAAGAAACATTGTTTTTCAAAGCAGACTTATGGATTTTTTTTCAATACTAATTCTAAATAAAATGTAAGCAAAAAATATCTATAATTTAAAAAATAAATGACAGAATACAATATATTATAAAATCATTTCAGATTGTATAAACTTTATTGATGACATAATAATACATCAATATTTTTTGTATAAATACATAGTAAAATATGTTTTATTTCCTAGAAATCAATCATAAAAATTCAGAAAAATACATTTAAAGTCTTAAAATCTAAAAAATATTTTTGGTCCATGTTTATAAGATTCACGGAAATATATTTCAAGAAAATCATTTTAAAAAATAGAGATATGTTTACATGGAAAATATAGTTTTTTGAAGCAATGTTGAGCAATCTTAACACAGATATCTACTAATATAAAAAAATAAAAAGGAACTTTTTTGGACTACATGAGGATTTGAATTAATTTGCATGCACATCCTATCTCACAAGTTTTAACAACTTTAGAGGAACAGGGATAAAATTTTAACCCAATGTTAAAAAGTATTAAGTACAAACTGTTGTACATCACAGTAAATAACCCGCCATATAGGGCAGTGTTGCACGTTAAATCTATCGAGAGCTGAAACTTCTTGTCATTGGTGTGGTGTGGTAGTTAGGAGAGGGGGGCACCAGCTCAGGTGTCGTCCATGTGACTTGACCATGGTTCAAAATTATGTGGTCCGTCGCCAAAAGCCCTTGTGTAGCTGAACAGTGCGACATTAATATTCACTCACTCATAAAAAGCTTTTTAATGATTTTCTGTTCTCATCAAGAAATTCATTAAATGCATTTTCAAAAACTACGGATTAGGTATATCATAATATCCTAATTGCAAGAAAACTTATTAAGAATGCCATCGCATAATGTTTAAGTTGTGTTTTCACAGATATAAAAGTTTTCCAGCATATTACATTTTTATTAATTTGAGCCAATTCATTTTTTTTTTTTTTGCTTATGTAGAATGTGCTACATATTTTTCTCCTACACCATTATGTTAAAGCTATCTATCCCTTTTCAAGTTAAAATGAAAAATTACCAATTTATGGAATAAATTGAAATTCTAAAAATTCATTATAAAGAGAAAAAAAATGACTTACAATGTTGCAATTTTCTTGAAAATTGAGACATTTTTTCCTCAAAATGTGCTCAGTACTTAGCACTGGCAAAGCTAATCCTGAGTGGGGCCTATGTCAAAAATTCTTGGGGATTCCTGTTAAGGAAAATATGTAAAAATTATAGCGTTAATAAAACTGAATTGAAAGTACCAAAATCTTTCATGTGTAGTGGGGCCCCATATTATAGATATGGCAGTAGCTATGTCCTTGGTATTTAGTTCAAGCTCTTATACATTTGGCGAAGGCAGCCTTAAGAATGGATTATCACATCAGAAGTGAGGGATGAGAGCAGTTAATATGATTTAAGTTTCAATTGGTTCATAAAGACTAAACTCATACCACATAGCTGCATAATGGGCTTATTCTCAATTATTAAATGAAGTGGAATACTACACAAAAGAATGAATCAAAATTTTAAGCGATAAAGTGATTGCAAAAATCAAGTTTTGAAAATCCAAACCACTATAGCCCCAATGTGAAAAAAAGATCCAACTTTTTATTTTGACACCCCACCAATTTTCACTCTTTATAATGTTTGCACTTTGTTCAACAGGATCAAGTACAAATTATTACAAATCCACAGCTTTGGCAAATGGAATTAATGATATGAAAAATGATTAAACACACACGAAAAAAGGTTTTACCATGTCAAAAAAGATATGTAGAAACCGACTACCAGAACAGCAAACATGACAACTTTTCTTAACCTAGAATAAATAACATAAAAAATACCAAAAAATAAAACTCACTAAGAAATACAAAAGAACTTTACAATTAAATTTAAAGTAAGTTACAATTATTTGGCATCCTGGAAAAAATTATCCATTTCACTGTATGATTTTAGTAACATATTTACATTCTCACAATTCAATAAAATAGCTGTGCTTTGAAAACATACTTTTAATACTTTAACTGATGTAATAAGAAAATTTCATTAATTTCAATACAAATCATGAGAAATTATAACACTATTTTAAGAGTTTTCCTTTAAATTTTATATTTATAAATTATTACACATAAAGTGACTTTTAAAACACTTTAACATGATATACAATTCTTTATTTCTGCTACTCAAATATGAACAAGATAATATCAATTTTATTAAATGTGTGTAAAAATTATTTTGTTAAAAAAAAAATCAAAATTTTGCTGAAGATGGAAAGTGAAAAAAAATATTATTTTAGAAAAAGAATTCGATCTTAATTATAGTTCTTTAATGGTAAAGGAAAGAGAAACATTGGAAATATACCACAATTAATAAAGTATTAATTTAAATTACATAACAGTATATTAAAATCTTTCTAAAAACAAACAATTGAAAATGTCTTTTACACCTTCTATGCAAGAAGGAGGAAAATCCATTCTGATTCAACTTGGGAAGCAATAGCAATATCATGTTTAAAAAGATTATACAAAAGTACAATTACTCATCCTGCAATATATTACATAAGTGCATCTAAAACATTCTACTTATAAATGAGATGGATTATGAAATGGAAGAAAAATCAGTAGATAAAAATGGAAAAAGTCAAGATAGCCTGCAAACTTTGAAATTAATTATGACAAATATACCACAATGTTTGATAAAAATAGCCTTAAAATTTAATCAAATACTCCCAAATAATAAATATGAATTCTTCAGCTTATCAAAAACTATTCTACTACTTTAAGAAATTTATTGAACAAAATATAAAATTGGACATATCAAATCAAAAATAGCATTAATTCTTAAAATATAAATAATACAATTAAGTGAACTAACAAATCAAATTATTTTTATCAATTTGGTTATTATTTTGACTTCATAGTTAAAATAAATACAGTACATAATTCTAACATTTAGCAAGTTTAAAATATTATGAGAATATAATCTATTCATCACATAACAAATTAAATACAATGCATAGTATTTATTTACAAGAAGATAACTAGTATAACATGCCAAGCTAAATTGGAAAACCAAACTGTCCCTTTTACAAAATATTTTTTTAAATGCTTAGCTGAATGAAATATATCACAATTGCAAAAATGAACACATCAGTGAAAAACATAAATCAACTGAGATCATTTATTTTCATTCTTTTAAAATCTAAAATGTTTGGTACGTTAGCAATGAAAAATAAAATTAAGACATTGCTGTGATTAAGGCACACACAAAGGTTACTTGAGGAACCATTCTAAAAAACAATTTTTAAAAATGTTTTCCATTTCTCTAAAGACAAAACATAGTCATAATATCAAACATAAAAATAATGTCTCCTGATATGCAAATATAAGATTAAAACATTATTTCAATTTTAAAAAAATGAAGTACTTGTTTATACACAATAAGAGGCATCACAATATCTTACCTGAATAGTCTGCTCTACACTAAAATTTGCATACCATATTTACTACAATCTAAGCCTTACTTTTATTTCCAATGTTAATGCTACTGAAAATCGAGTGCAGCTTAGAACCAAATATATTTTGTATGGTGCAATTAGAACAATTACAGGTACATGTATTTATTAAAAGTTTATAATACTGGTAAAATAACTAATTATTCACTTCTCATTAGTTCTCATTTCAAAATTATTTTAATGTTGTAAAATTGAATACCTCGATACACCATTTTACACTATTTTTCATTTTTCACAAAAACTTGTCGTGAATTTGGAATGAGGCTTAGATTCAAATAAATATGGTATATTCTTGTCAGTTATCTACTCTATTACAAACTGAATTATCAATATATATGGCTTTATATTCTCTCAGTTAAGCTGAATCTAAATCTCACTTGTTTAAATTCATAATCAGATATACAATTTAAAAGTCATGCAAGACTTAAAATCAATTTTTAAACATATTTCTAAATATGAGTATTTAGTAACTTTCAAATGTTTTTTTATTAAAAAAATAGTGAACTATATCTGTCCTAAAAATCAGAAAATTTATTTCACATAAATTGAAAATAAGTCATGGATTAAATTTACTTTCTAAAATGTCCCAATATAAAATTTTCAATAAAAACAATTCAATATTTACGCATTCAACTGTTTCGCAGAAATCTACTTTAAATTGAAAAATACAGAATATAATTTACTGAAATATATCATTTTGTAATTCTTGTACATGATATTTAGCAATAGAACTAGACAACAGCTAATGTATAAAAATATCAATAAAAGACATTTCACAAATGATGTATCTTTCAGACATAGTGAGTTCAATAACACTGTATTCTAGATAAAAACAGTTCATATAAAAGGTTTGGGCTTTAAATAACCCTAGGCACACTAGTATTGCTGTGTAAATTCAAATATAATATTGTAATTTCGGACAATTTCACAATTTGGGGATGCAACCAAAACATTACCATGAGGAATAAAAATTTAAAAATCTGATTACTAATATAATATAAATGAATTCCTCATCGCTGAAATAATTATTTCTTGAAACGACAACATAAAAAGCTAGTTAAGCATGACTTAAGGAGATAAAAAAATTAATTAATTATTGAAAAATACTTTGCAGTGAAAAAACTATCTATTTAAAAATGGAATGTACTTAAAAACACTTCATACTTTTTTATTCTATAAAAATGCTCTTTATAAAATATTAGCGATTATTTAGAAAAATATTTATTGGGAAGATCTTCCTTAGTTTATAACACTTATTATTGGTCAGGTAAAGACAACACAAGACGTAAACAAAAAACATGTTCGATAAAACGTATATCGTAAAAGCACACAAAAATTACATCAAAAGCAATTATAATAACTAAATTAAAATACACACACATGAATAATGCATTGGCAATGTAAAAGAATTAAAAAAATTCCAAAAAACCATTACAAAAATAAATCAGCCATGTTAGGCCTAGTGATAGAATTAATTCATTAAGCAACATCAATAGCTTTTCTCTCCAACTTACGAGCGAGGTCAGTGACGAGATCTCTGTAATTCCGATCGTCAAGATTCTTGCTCAAAAGATCCAAAACAAACCAATCGCTGAGAGTGCACTTGCGTAGGACAATGTCCAGGTAATCCGGACGCGTCAGACGGGCGCGTGATTTGAGGATGAAGAAGCGGGATTGTGGCCACAAGTAAACAATGATGTGGTACACCAAAATCAGAGCTGAAAGAACAGCTAAAATGATAAACCAGAACCACAAGCCAACGTAAATCTTCTCATTGATAATATTGATAGGAAGAATGCACATGGCATCGTGGCGTTGAACATCTCCAGAAGAACCGTATCTGTGAAAGGTACACTTGGCAAGTCGTGGAAATACTTCAATCATGGGATCGTAGCGTACAGAATAGTCCCATTCCGTAAACTGGATGACCCTGTGCCCGTATGATGAAAAGGTTCCTCCCAAGAAAGCATCCATTAAGTACATTTGACCAACAACATTAATAAAATTGGCCACTTCGCATAAAAAGTAGCTAAATGCATAAAATTTGTGGTTACCCATGTTTTCGACAAGGTATTCAACCAAGACTCTTCGATTTTCATCTTTTTTTTCTTGACCCATGATATAGCTGTTGAGATCCAAAACGATGTTTTTGATTTTTCCTCCTTCGCAAACTTTCCAAAAATATCGGGGCAAATAGAAAAGGATAGCTTGTAGAAAAAGTACAAAACATACCCACTGATAATATGCATGATATCTCCGGTTTTCTCCAGGGACGTACTTGTCAACTCCAGGATAGGGTATTTCTTCTCCGACTTTTTTATGCCAGGCATTTTCAACACTGAAAGTAGCGTGGATCCAGCAGAAAACATTCAGCAGTTTATTAGGTATATCGTCTCTCGATATGCACTCAATAGGGTCTCCGAAATACTGGCGTGACGTCACGAGAATACTACAAGCCAGCAGTAAAATGACAGTCACCTTATAGTGAAGCTTGAATACATTGTTGTCGATAACAACATTGCTGATTTTCAGTAAACCCTTCAACGAACCGAAAACTTTATCCATTATTTCGTTACAGTTTCGTTTCTAAGTAATTCATCAGTGCAAGGCAAAACGAGCGTCGAAAACGCGGAATTTTTCCTTTCCTTCTTTCTTCCCAAAATTTCCCCCCTTTTCGAATGCAGTTTACTGTACTCAAATGACGCCAAAATTGGCGCCAACGAGGTACGGTCGAATCGAAACCGGCGGCCGAATTTTTCTCCTGTTTTTTTATCCGAAGAACTTTATAATGAAAATAGAATTATTATTTTGATTCCTTTCTTTTAGAG
The DNA here is from genome assembly GCA_019973935.1 of Trichonephila clavipes. Lineage (NCBI taxonomy): Eukaryota > Metazoa > Arthropoda > Arachnida > Araneae > Nephilidae > Trichonephila > Trichonephila clavipes. Next base: position 491,735 of record BMAU01016984.1, on the reverse strand, counting down.
TTTTATTGCCTGCAGTAAATCTTTTCACTAACTATTGTTTAAATACAGAAATTCTTGATACTAGACGGATAATGAAATTGACAATAATGGCCATGAATCTGGAAAAGTTACAAAAATGGTTTTCTTTTCTTATTTTGTGTTATACATTTCTTGAAAATCTCTCTTATACCATAAAATAAAAATTAAGTATTTAAAAACCACACTTCTTGCTAAAAAAAAATGTGCTAAAATATCTATTTTTAGAGTTTTTGATTTGTTATATTAACTGATTACATAATTTTATTAAAATCCTGCTTTAAAATGGAATTTTTAAGAACTCTCGTTTTATTAAAATTTTCCTTGATTTTGAAGTAAAATTAATCTTTAAAAAAGTTTTAAATTTTTCCATTTAAGAAACTGTATTCCTTCGTTAAACTTTAAAATAAAAATGGCAGTATGTAAATAAATATCGTAATGTATTCACATTTTCAAATTTGTGCCTTTAAAATTACTCAGTCTTTTTTTTTTAATTAATTGTTATGTTCCAAGAAAGATTGCGACACAATAGAAGGTCATTCGCTCGCCAAATTTGGCAACCCAATTTCCAGTATGCAAAATGCTTTTCTTTTATTGGTGTTGAGTCGTCCCCTCACAACCAATGATAGGGTCGATTCTTTCCTGTCAGACGGAGATGGGGGATATTAGGGGTTTGGAAGAGGGGGAATTCCCCCTTAAATTCTCCCTCCCCTCTCAAGCTTCCATTAATTCTTCACTACAGGGGCCTATTTTTAGTGAATTTAGTATGGAGGAATTTTTCTTTTGAAATATTTCTCATGCGGGTGGAATTTTTTTTGTAATAAAAAAAAATTTTTTTTTACCTTCTGGAATTTTTTTACGAGAATTTAGGTTGACAAGTTCGGAATTGAATTTCTCTTATTAGATTTATGATTATTTATATTTTTTCTTCAGTAAATGTAAAAACGATTTTGAAACTTATAATACGCTCTATTTCGCTTGAAAGATTCGACTCAACTACAGTGAAACCTTGCGTAGAACAATTCCAATAATAGAATTGTTAATTTTCTAAACATGCATCTGAATGTGGATACATCGAATGGAATTAATTCTTCTTAACCCATAATGTAATTTTGAATTGAAAATCATGAAAATTCGCTTGGAATTTTTGAATCCATATTGCAATTTTGGAATGAAATTAGTGCAATTAATTTCTATTTGAATGTATATTAGTGTTTTATTTAAAACAGTTTAGTGTTTTAGAATTTTTTTCTATTTTAGTGTTACATAATAATTATACTTCATTTATTTTTGTAATAAATTAAATTTAATAAGAAATCGAACGATTTTTCGGTTATAAAATATGTCTTCATGATCCCATTTACAGTGTGTTCTCAGTTAAAGAGGAACGTATATTTTTTAAAAATAATTTTGAAAACTCGGAAAAGAATAAAAATTTATTTTTAAAATTTATATATGTTTTGCATTTTAGTTTTAAACCAAGAGTACTTACCTTTAATTGGGTTGGTTGCATAAGTTACAAATATTTTGGAATTTGAAAGTTTATCTTATGTATATAATATCTAGTTCAAAATAAGTTACAAAAATTTGTAAATTGTTTTATAAAGAAAGACCATAAAAGTTGGGCTCTGCGTTCTTTCGAATTCATATTTTTAAAAAGGATTTGTGCCCTTTACATGCATAATTTATTTTTAGTTTATTTTATTTTATTTCATTCCACGTTGTATTCATTATGCTCGTGTCAGCCTCAAACCGTTAATTTTTATTTTTATATCAAAATCAGAATTTTCTCCTCTAAAAATTTCTTTGTATTCATTTTAACTGTTCTTGCTCAATAGAAAGATAATAAATGCAAAAAAATGACTATATATGTATATATATACTAGCTGGTATACCCGTTCTTCGCACGGGTGAACTGAAAAATTAAACAGCACAGATTGAAGGATAAAGAAGTTTTTAATGAGTTAATTTTACGTGAATTGCAAATCAAACAAAAAAAGCTTTTTGCGTAGCTCAGCTAAACAAAAAAAAAAAAAGAGAAAATAAAACACCTCTGTTAAATTTTAAGTATGTAGGTCTAATAGCTGATAAAAAGGATTTTTTTTTTATTTATAACTCCCTGTAACACTCTTGAGGGTTGATTTAAAAAAAACCTTCCTAAGCTGATCTCTGCCCAGCAAAAGTAACACATTGTTAAAAGTTTTGTGTAATGAACGCTTAAAATAGTGTAAATAATTTTTATCTGAAAGTATAATACATTAATATTACTTTCTGTAGTATTTATTTTATGTTAAAATTGTAATATTCGCAAGCAACGCCGTTTCTTAAATTATAATGACGATCCAATGAAAAACATAGCGAAATGTTAACGATAGAGTCAAGTTGGCACAAATGCCTAGCTACTTTCATAACTCGAGCTTTATTAGAGCTTTGTAAGACCCGCCGTGTAGGGGTGCGATGCACGTTAATACTTTATCCACCGCATTATGATTACTGCAGTTTTTTTCATACAATATTTTTTTGTGGATCACTACATTGAAAATTAAGGGATATACATAAACAAAATACTCCACTTTGGAAAATTTAATCCGTCAGAGCTAATAAATTAAATAAAGATATTCCACTGTAAAATTAATTACATATACCGTTCACTTAAAATAAGAAGTCAAGTCATTTTCTAAGGTCTTCATTAACATACAAAAACATAAGACACTGAAATTTTGACAAACTATTTTTTCCGCTAAAATACTCATCATAGAACCCGTGCTGCCATATATCTTGGAAGAGTGGATTTCAAAGAATATTCCTGCTAAAAGTATTGGTAGAATATTCCTTCTAAGTTGGTGTGGTGTGGTAGTTAGAAGAAAGGGGTGCCAGCTCAGATGTCGTCCACGTTACTTGACTATGGTTCAAAATTACGTGATTCGTTGCCAAAAGCCCTCGTGTAGCTGAACAGTGCAACATTAATATTCACTCACTCTCACACTCCAAGAAATACAGAACAATAGTTATTGCGTTTTTAAGTGTAAAAATAATTATATCTGCCTATTCAATTAAAATTATAGCGTTATAATTAACAACTAACCACAAATAAATTTTGAAAATTTGTCCAAATGATGCAGTGTGAAAGAGAAAGCTTATTTACTTTAAGTATCAGAACTGATAAAAGCATTTATTTGGAAAAAAGATAAATTTCTTACTACCAAATGTGCATAATAAGATGTTTAAAAAAACATTAAAATAAAGAGATTTATAACAACCTCTCCCTTCAAAACTTAGTTTGATTCTGAAATAAAAAAATAGGCATTATATCAGAGGAATTAATTAGAAGCGAGCACCTTGCGTAGCCAAAAAACAAAAAAGGTTTTTCAGACAAAAGATAGATATATGCAGACGTGGTTTTTTTTTTTTTTTTTTTTTTTTTTTTGCAGCGCATGCCAGAATTGCTAGCAGAAGACAGAATTTTTTCCTACTTACTTGACAAATATCGTTATATTTTTCTCACTTTTCTCAAATCTTTATAAATTATAGTCTATGCTATAAATTATAGCCTATGTGCTATTCTGATGTATAAGCTATATTACTGTAAAGTTTCATTAAAATCCATTCAGTAGTTTTTGCGTGAAAGACTAACAAAGATTTTCACAAACTTTCACATTTATAATATATATTATATATATATGAAAGAAATTTGTATTATATATCAAAAACAAGAAATAATAGATAATGAATATAACAAGAAATAACGTAATAAATACGTAATATATACATAACGTAATAATAACGTAATATATATATATAAACTTACTATGTTTGGTAATAGATTGAACATTTGCTGCGGACCAAACGCAGAAAATTCTGCAATATTTCTATTCTCATAACAATTGAATCTAAATATTTTTGTATATTTATGGCCTCCTATGAAATTGAACTTCATATTTTTAATATGAGAGTTTCACAGAGAATAGTTCATTTTATTAAGAAACATTAAGACTCACTGATCACGTGATTTAAAGATATCGCATAAAATAGCAGGTGTTTTGGCATTGAACTTCATATTTTGTTTCCATGATGCAATGAATTATGCTGACAGTCCCTTGAAAGGCTTGTAGAAAGTTTAGCGAAGAGGCGGGGAATTATTACATTTTTAATGGAAGCGTACATTTTACCGGTTATTTACCTCTTCGATAAAATTGTTCTTACATTTGTCTAGAGGGTGTTTAAACATTGTACCACGTAAATGTATGCATATATTGCTTTTTAGGATTCTAATTAAAACGTAGAGTCATACACACATTTAGAGATGTTTCAATTCTAAACAAGCTTCCAAGTAACAAATAATAAAAAATAATCACATTTTTAAGTGAATTCCTACTTAGGTCAACAAAGAAAAATTTTATTTTAGCTACTTTTTATTAAATAGTTAAAATTAATATAAATATGTATATACATATGACATAATCACACTATTAAATGACAAAATAGAAAGCAATTTTCCTTTCTATAAATGGTGTTGGACTATTTTTTGTGTTATTATTTATTCATTAATTAAATTTAATTATTCTAATAAATTAGTATAGTAAAAAAGAAATCCCTTCCTCGGAAATTAAGCCAACCCAGGTGGGATTCGAATCCGCGAGTTTGGATTCATTGCGCACCAGGAACACAAAGTGCGATTTTCCTTTTTATACATGGTGTTAGACTATTATTTTTGTTTGTTACTATTTGTTCACTAATTAAATGTAGTAAATGAATTAATTTTCGAAAAAACTGTATTAACATATTAAGTATCATCCACTTCAAGTTTAGAAAAATGTTTTTGAACTTGAATGGATGAATCGAAAGTATTTTATTAACGATTGAAAATTTGAACAAGATACATACAGTATATATACAGGGAGAGAGTGAACAATAGTAGGAATTGAAAAATATTACCTTGTGTGTGTTTGAAATGTTAATCTTCACTATAGTGAAGTGTTAATCATAAAGTAAACTCGAATAATGTGTTGATCATTGACAATCAAACAAAAAATTCCGTGTCAGAGAATTTCAAACTATATTCAGAAGATCACGTTCCATACATTAACAGTTAAGTTTCCATCCTACTCTCTTGAGGGTTGCGTGTTTCTTCCTAGCAAAATTGAGGAAAGAACACGTTTCTAGTTTATTTAAGATGCAGTGGCGCACACAAGGGGGGTCGTGGGGATCCAGACCCCCCAAAGCCCTTGATTTTTTTCCGATTGATTATAATTCTAAGCATATAGTACGTAAAATTTAATTAAGTACTTGTTATTAATGATTAATTTTATTAATTAAAACTAATTATTTATTCAATAATTAGTTTTTTACTGTGTTTTGTTCCCGAAAACCAACAAAATCGAAAGGAACATGATACAAGAATGGTGAACTTTCGACCTCGGACCCCCCCTTGAAAAATTCCTGTGTGCGCCACTGTCAAGATGTATGATATTCTGAATTTTAACACTGATAATGAACTTTTTCGTATAATTATCGCATATAAGTTTATCATCCTTCAACAAAAGTCCTCACCATTGTTTAAAGGTTGAAATAAAGATAAAAGGAAATAAAATTAAAAAAAAACCCCTTTTCTAATAGATTTTATTCAGAGTGAGAGGTGAAGTTTCATTTCTTCATACAATTATGGTTCCATTGGTTTACAAAGACAGTCGAACAGAATATGTTGGCTACAATAAATCGTTTTTTCCATTTATATGTAACGAAATTTAAGTTAGAATAAATGATCACTCACACAGGACTTCGGACCGGAACTGAACCGAAAACAGGAAAAAAAAACATTATGTTGGTCGAAATGAAAACCGGAACTGAACCGAAAAAAAATGTCGATTTATTTCGGTTCGATACATCTCTCTTCAGTAATTTTTCTTCTGTAACCAACTTTGCAATATTTTCTAATTGAATGTCGACCCTATAATTATCATCATTACACGTACATTTTTTGTTTATGATAGAAATATATTTTTAGTACAAATAAGAAAATACTTAAAAAATATTCATTTACAACTGTTTTCACAGAACGAAAAAAATTACGGCTCACAAATATTTCGTTATCATAATCCCTTACGATATCCTTCCGACTGTGATAGCTTTACTTTAGTAGTTAACTTTACTTCAGAGCCTAGTATAAATACAAATGGATTTCTTGTAACATAAAAACAATAGGCGATAGAATAGGCCTCGGAATTTTGACCCTAGGTCAAGTGACGAGGACGACATTGAAACATTACTCTCTAAATTTTCACACCACAGCAACAAAAGAACTTTGACAGCGGCAGATTTAACATGCATGTGCACGGTCATCGAGATTTCAATCGACGAGTTCGAGATTAGGATCCCTCCGCTAAAGCGGGCTCTAAATATACACACAGCAGCGCGTTAAATCTGCCGAGGCTAAAACGTCCTCCCGTTGGTGTGGTTAGGAGAGGTAGGGGTTGCCAGATTAGAGTCGTCCTCGTCACTTGACCACGATTCAAAATGAGAAAGTCAATCGCCAAAAGCCCTCAAGTAACTGAATATATAATCCGAAGTTAATATTCTCTCACTCACTCATTCCTTTTTAATTGCTGTTTAACCTTTTATTAGGACAGAACTATAATTTTTTTTAAATAAAATAATTTAATAAATGATGTGCTATTCTCTATATTCCAAATTTTTTAAAAATATTTTTAAAAAAGAAAAGAAAAGTAGTGGAAAAACATTATTGCAATTTATATTTTATTTTCGGTGTTTTTTGCCCTCATTGTATGCATTAATGATATTTATATTAAAAAGACATAAAAAAATGACAAAATGCATAATTATTTCACATGAGAGTTCAAATTAATAAAAGATTTGAGATTTTTTTTGCAGGTTGCGACCCCTTTTTCAATTCCTACCATTAGCTCACAGTCTTATTTATTTATCTTGTTGGAATTTTCAATCGTTAATAAAATACATTTTAAAGAGCTCTATTGGGGTGAAATTTTATATAAATGATTATTTTGATTTCAATACGGTAATTTAATTATAATTAATAAAAATTAATCGATTAAAACTAATTATTCAAAGAATTACAAATGCAGCCACGTTGGCATCATTTTTGACGACTTGTCTCAAAACTTGAAAAGGTTTATTCTCACATTTTGAAGCATTCAGTTGAACTGAAATTTTATATACAGGATTGTTTTGGATGACCATACGATACTTTAATGATAATGAATAAAACTGAATGACCACTTAATGTCGTGATTCTGTCCTATGTATATACATATTTATATTCATTGTAACTATTGAATAAAAAGTAGCTAAAATAAAATTTTTCTTTGTTGATTTAAGTAGGAATTGACTAAATTTTTTTTATATATTACTTGTGTTAAAGCTGTCTTCGCCAGATGTGCGAAAGCCTGGGCCAAATGCGGAGCACATTTTCAGACAAAAAAAATGTCTCAATTTTCGTGAAAATTTGCAACAGATCTGGTTATAGTATAGAGTTTTTAGTATTTCAAAATAGTCTGTAAATAATTATTTGTCTCCTTTTAACACATAAATGGAGAGCTCATTCAGCATGAGAGTACGGAACACATTTCATACAAAAAAAAAAGTAGCAAGCTGTGATAAAAATGAGGAGTATAATAAATTATGCCCCCCTCTCCATAGGGTAGCGAAGCTAAATTACTGACTCAGTTCTTTTGTTTGTGAAAAAATATTCCCCGCTCGGTCCTGTTGTTTACACTGTTGTTAAGTATTCTCTTGACCTAGGCTCCTCTCTTATGGGGGGAGGGCTTCATTATAAGAAACACATAGACTAAAGTTACAAAGGGTAATGGGAGTGGTACTGTTCACAGCTACGGTTTTTGGCGGTGTGCCTCGAAATTTTGAGCCACGGTCAAGTGATCTGGATGACACCTGAGCTGGTACCCCCTCCCTCTCTTGACTTCCACATCACACCAACGGGAGGACGTTTGAGCTTCAACATATTTAAAGTGCATCGTCCCTTTACACGTCGGGTCTTCAGCGGTACTAGGCTCGAACTCACGACACGCCCGCCATCAGTCCGTTACCTTGACTACAAACTATTAATATGTGAATGAAAGAAAGCCTTTAGTGATATTTACATCATAAAGAATATTTCAAAAAAATTTTTTTTATCATATATACGAATATAATTTTACCATGCACTCTGAAGGTAAAGTCAAATCTTCATTCCAGGGAACTGAGTATATTTGTTTATTGTAAAAAATAAGGAGAGAGTTAAATCCCCCCCCTCCCCTAATGTAATGCTTGACACTACAATATGAATGCCTTTTTAATGTTTTGACGGTTGAGTTTTTTTTAATTCTTTTATATATAATTTTGTTAAAATTTCTACAACTCCATTTGGGGTCATGTGCCATTCTTTCGGAAACCTTACACTAGACGGCGCGTCAGTTGAAAGATTCCAAAAATAAATTCCGTTTAAGATTTAATGACTCTTATGATATTATAATTAGTGAATTGAGAATCAGCATTTACGCTTTCTATGATTTAGAATACTAGGATTTTTTTTCATTAAATGTGAAATAAAAATATTTATTTGATTCTCTAAATGTATAAAGAACGTAATTTAATTAATTTGTAATTAAAATTTATTCAGGTATATATCATTTTCTTTATCTAATTGATTTTTCCTTTGTTAACTTTTTTAAATGTCATTACTTGACGTATCCACATACTTTAATATGAAAATTTGGATACATTTATTTTAATACTTTCATCGTTTCGAACAATTGCATTCCAATGTAACTATTAAGAAACGATTATTTTGAAAAGTTTCTCCGAAGTGAATTTAACAAAATCATAGCAACGTATGAAAAATTAAATCTCACTAATTGTATGTAGTCACCCAGTAATTGTAATAACACTTTTTTGTAATTTTTTCCCTATGTGAAAACTGATTGTAAATTATAATAATTACATTGTTATTATATAACTTTGGAAATACACTCCTACCTAAATTTCAACTACTTCTACATAATCGCCTCCTTCAAAAAAAAATACCATATATAAAAGCTGCATTAAATTTTTTTAAAGTAATCGCTATTTATGTAAAGCACATCTTGAATTAATATATATATATATATATATATATATATATATATATATATATATATATATATATATATGTGGGAGTCCGAATAAATCTTCGAATAAAAATCAGACTCTTCAGAAGGCGGGATTTTAGATTGGTGAGGTGGTTTGTCTAGGGGTAAGTATTTAAGGGTGAGTGATGAATTATTAATTGAATCTAAGTCATTTAAACACAAATACTTCAAAGTAAAAGAGAATTTATTTAAAATTAAAGGGAAATATTTACAAAAAGGGGATATTTACAAGGAGAAAGAAATGCAGGAATTAGGTTAATTAAAAGTTGAGTTATACCTTTAGAAGACGGGGAAATTAATTACTTTTCTCATGCTTGGAATGGAACCGCGCTGGGAGCGAAATGTGCGAAAAACGTGACGTGTTGAAACGGCGGGGGTTAGTAGGCCTCTGCCAAAAAATTATTCAAGCCGGCGCTACGAAAGCCCACCAGACGGCGCTGCTTCGGAATGCGGTAATAAACAAAATTGACATTAATAGTCCCCTGAAAAGGATATGACTCAACCTTTTACAAAATGTTTTAAACGGAAAATCTTTCAAAATCCCCCTCTCCTGACAGAGCTGGTCTATCAGCTCTTACAAAATTTTGAGAGCTAAAGTACTTTAAATATAAACTATTTTTAGTTACAACTATAAATTTGATGATTATTGGAATGTGGATGCAATAAAGACAAATAATACGGTTCTTAAAGTAATAAAATAAAATATTACAGATGAAAAGATGTATACCTAATATTCACAATTCCACACCTAAAATAGAGCATATAAAAACAATATATTCTATGTTGTGATCTACAATTAACTAAACCATAAAAAAAAATCCTTCGCATCAATAGAAAGATAAAGAATAATACGAAAATATAATAAATGTTACAAGTGAATATAAAGTGATTAATGGAAACGAGTGTGTTACCATAGAACATCTATTAATTTCTCAAGACGGATATGAGAAAAATTAAGAATAATAAGAAATATAAAAAAAATCAATTAAGCATAAAAATGTTTCATCAAATCAGCTGAGGTGGTGGTTGAGTTCGGTCCTTCGTGCTGACCAACCTTTTCCACTTCATACCTATCCTTGGAATTAACTTTTGTTACTTTGTAAGGGCCTAAGAACTTTGGTCTTAGTTTCAGTCCAGCTCCAAATTGGGTTCTTTGGATGGCAACTAAATCACCTTCTTTGTATAACGAAGCTTTCTTTCTTCTTCTGTTATACGTCTTTCTATTTTCAGACTGCAGGGTTTCGATGTTCTTTTTTGCATCGTTTCTTAAAAATTAGCGTTGTTCTAGTAATTCTTTCGCCATTTCTTCCAGAAGTAAGTCTTTGATTAGGATGTCTTCCTTGTTACGCATTTTGATTCCCACTAATAGTTCAAATGGTGTCCACTTTGTACTGCGACTTATAGTACTATTTAGTATTCTCTGTAATCTGTCGACGTATTTGTACCATTTCGTTGAGTCGTCTAATGATAGTTTGATGAGAACTGGAATCAAAGTTCGATGAATTCGTTCAACTTGTCCGTTTCTTCGAGGAACACCTGTCGCTATTTGTAGATGTTGAATGTTTTCTTCATCACAGTAGTCGTTGAATAATTTTGAAGAGAACGCTGAACCTCTATTAGAGATAATTCTGATGGGATTACCAAAGGTCTTCTGCTGTTGTTTTAGTTTTTCGAGGGCACTTTCAGCAGACACAGTTTTGACGGGATATAGATAAGTAAATTTGGTAAATGCGTCTACTACGGTGAAAATGTGTTGATAACTTTTGTTTGTGGAGGGTAAAGGACCAATGAAGTCAACATGGTACATACTTAAAGGAATGCTTTCCTTAGAAATAGGATTCAAAACCTCTTCCTTTTTGCCAGTTTTCTTATTAGCTAAGATACATGGAACACAATTAACTATTACTTTTTTAACGACGTTGGATAAATTTGGGATAAAAAATTCCTGTTTCACAATTTCTTCTGTTTTTCCTACTGAGAAATGACCATTTTCGTGAATCAATTTAATTAGTTCAGCTTGCATTGCTTTAGGGGTTACAATTAATTCTCGACCATTTAAGTACTTATAGAGTATACCATTTCGCTCAAAAAATTCTTCTGATTCTTGTTTCTCTAGAAGTGATTTCAATGTTTGGATGTTGTCATCTTCCTCTTGTGCTTTTTAAGCTTTGAAGTTAATGTATCATTGCATACCATCATTACGGGATATCGGCTAAGAGCATCAACGTGCTTCATACGACTTCCAGCTCTGTGCTCTATTTCATAATCGAATTCTTCTAATTGAAACACCCATCTGGCTATGCGAGTAATTAGCTCCTTTTTTTTGCAGTCTTCTGAAAGGCTGAACAGTCAGCTACTATTTTAAAGTGTTGTCCTAAAAGATAAACACGAAACTTCTTTAATGCGTTGATAATTGCTAGTACCTCTAGTTCGTAGCTGTCATACTTTTCTTCTGCTGTATTTGTCTTTTTCGACATGTAGTAAACGGGATGTAACTTTCCATCTTCTGCTTCTTGTAACAAAATTGTGCCGTACCCTTGTTTACAGGCGTCTGTATGCAGTTCTGTTTTTCTTCCATACTTGTAAAGGTGCAAGATTGGGCCTTCGGACAGGATTTTCTTCAATTTTTCAAATGCTTCTTTTTGTTGAGTCCCGAAAAAAAAAAACAAAGAGGTTTTCTTTTCTTGTTAAATCGCTGAGTGGTTTAGCTATCTTTGAATAATCCTTGATGTACTTGCGGAAATATCCAGTTAAACCAAGAAAACTTTGTACTTGTTTTATTGTTGTTGGTTCTGGAAATTTTCGGACAGCTAGTGTCTTCGTGGGAGATGGTTTAATAGTTCCGCTTTCTACAATGTGACCTAGAAATTCAATTTTCTTTTTTAAAAATTGGCACTTCTTGAACTTAATTTCTAATCCGTATTTCTTTGCGACTTCAAAAATAATTTTAAGTTTTTCGAGACCTTCCTGCTCGTTTTTCGCTGGAATGACGAGATCATCTAAATAACTGATTACAATTCCTTTCCGAGTAAGATCTCTAAATATACTTGATACGTAGCGTTGGAAAACTCCTGGACTTGTGCTTAGTCCGAAAGGAACTTTATTGAATTCAAATTGTCCATCTGGGACGATAAAGGATGTATACTTTCTGCAATCTTCGTCAACATCGACGTGAAAGAAATCATTGCGTAAATCTAATGTAGAATATACCTTTGCTTCTTGCAAAGTGTCTAAAACATCTTCGATGATAGGTAACGGAAATTAATCTTTCACAAGCTTCTGATTGAATTTTCTGTATAGTCAATGCACATTCTCGAAGATCCATCTTTCTTTTTAATCATTACGATTGGACTTGCATATTCGAAGAACTCGGACGTATAATGCCTTCGTTGAGCCATTCTTCTATCTGTTTGTTAACTTCTTGTCTTTCTGTGAAAGCTAGTCGACGAGGGTGTTGACAGACTGGTTCTTCGTCTTTTAGAATAATTCTCATTGTGACGTCGGTAGATGCTGTTTTTTCTGGCTTGTAGTCTTGAATTAACTTTTCAAGTTCCTTCTTGATTTGACGATTTTCAACATGACGTAGGTCTAGTTCTTGAAGATTTTCAGCAGATATTTGCATAAGCTGTGCATGATTCTCATATTTGTTGAATTTAACTCCTTCTTTAGTAAAACTTATCGATGCTTGGTCCAAAAGATCTGATCCAATAACTGCTTCGAATTTTAATTTATCAGTCGGTACAACATGCCAAGTTAACGAGTAATTTTCATCATGTATTTTGAACTTATGTTCAAAGGAACCGATAGTTGTCACTTGTGCTTCACCAATACCTGTGAGAAGCATCTTGTTCTTCGATAATTTTGGTGGATCCATTATTCTTCTGCTCGTATTTTCTCGAAGCAAACTTACGGTACTACCACTGTCTATGAGCGTCGTGATTTTCACCTTTCCAAAAAATATCTCTTTAGTACGTAAACCTTCCTTAACGATGAGTGTGCAAGTTTCTTTTGGAGGTTCTTTGAATTTCTGCGATTTTGAATAGTTCGTCTGAGCATGCTTGGAAGCATTGTGGTTTGAGTGTTTCTCGTAATTTTTGTTGTAATACCCTTTCTGCGCGCTGTCTTGATATCTTTGAACAGATTCGTACTTGGTAACAGGGGCTTCGTAATGTTTGTTGTAATTCGTTGACGCTGGAAACTTCTTATCTTTCCTGTTATACTCGAATTTTCCTGGTGCTTCATATATGCGATTCTTTTCTGTGAATCTGTATTCTTGTTTCTTCACAAATGGACTGCTAGATTTTTGTTTCAGAGTCCTTTTAAAGTCTTCGAATTCTTCTAGTTTTTCTGCTAATTGAACAGGGGGGAGTTCATATTTGCCCATTCATCAAGATAATATTCTTTAAATTCAAAAGGAGTTTTTCGTTTGAGTTGATCTGTTATGATTAGATCTGATAACTTGTTGAAAGTATCAATCTTCAATCCATCTATCTATCCGTTGAAGTAAGTGTTTAACTCATGGTAAAAATCAATCCATGTTCTTTCAGGTGCTTTTTGGTGAGTGAAAAATAGTTGTCGAAACTTTTCTGGAGTTAGTTTAAAGCGTTTCAGCAGTAAATCTTTAACGTGTTCGTAAGAGTTGGCTTTATCGTCAGGCTCTCTCGCTATGATGTGAGATACTTCCGTCGGTAACAAGCCTAACAGATGAGAAACCCAGTTTTCATGAACAATATTTAATCTCTGCGCTTGACGTTCAAATAATTTTAGATAAAGACTGATGTCTTCTTTCAAATCAAAACGATGTATAAACTTTGAAATTTCTTTGACGAGAAATTTAGAGTATCACTTTCTTTGGATGTATCAGCGCCTAACTTGGATTGTGTTTGGATTCTTAACTTTTCCAACTCAAATTCATCTTTGCGTTTTTGCTCATCTAACCTCAATTGTTCGAAGCGTAATTTTTCTTCTCGTTCTTCGATGCGTAATTTTTCTTTTTGCTCTTCAATGCGTAATTTTTCTTTTTGCTCTTCAATGCATAAATATTCTTTTCTGGCTTTGCGATCCTCAACAATCGTTGAATGTATGTTTTTGGTCAGTTCTTCGTCATAATCTTCACTACTAATAATTAGATCTGTAAGTGTGGCGATGGTCATAGATTTATCGAATTTTAAATTTAATTCCGTGGCTAAGACAAATAAATCTTCGCGTCGACCTTTGCCAAGATACGCCATTTTAAAATTTAAATTTAAGTTTAGATAGTAACCAAAGGAATAAACAAAATTGTCACGCGTTCAAACAAAAACAATGATGTTGCTATTGGCAATTCTCGTTTGCATTTACAAAAATTCTCAAGTTAAAATGGTATTGCATCAAAATACACTAAATATACATTGAAATATTCAAATTCTATTCATTTAGAAATATTTTAAACGAGTAACGTGTAAAGACAACAGTGCGAGCTAAAATACGTAATGCTTAATTTAAAGTAGTCAAATCATTAATTTCAACTAAAAACAAAATCTTTTTTTTTTTTAAACCATTTGATATATCAGTTCTCATTTCGTTATAATAAATGCAAAAAGAATTTGAAAGAAAAAATAAATTAATATAAATCTTGTTTAGGAACTGTGATTAAATTTATTGTGATATGAAAATTTAATCATTCAAAGTTCTTTGCTGAAAAAAGCAAAAAATTAGAAGTTAGTTACTGAAGAAAAATATCATATATATTTTTTATTACACCAATAAAAATTAAATCTTTTTAGGATCTCATCAGAACATTCTAAGGATAAACACATGTTTCAATAGAAAGCATAGTAATTCTCTGTCAAAAATAAACTCAAAATACTTATATATTGAATGATGAAACACAACATTAAAATAAGATTATACATGATCTTTCATCAATTCTAAAAAACATAGCATATTTCTTTCAAAATATATTTCTGGAATACTCGTAAAAAATAATTAATTACTAAACAGCTGCAAGAGAAATGTTACTCTATATGAGTGATTGAAATTATGATTGCTTCGAAACGGTAAATGTTTAGGAATGGGAAGACATTAATCTCTTAGTTCAAGGTCGATGTCGTAACTAAAGAAATGAAAACTTTTCGCACATACATGCAATTCAATGCGATTCGTTAATAAATGAGATACAAATAAAACTTGAATATTACGTACGACTTTCTTAATATTTTAAAAGATATACTTGTAGAAAATTTTAATTGATACGATTTCTATACACATAGAAAAATAGTATTTCAGAAAAACACACATCATATTTAAAAATATAAATTACTTCATGAAATCGACTACAACAATTTTTTCATAATCAAATTAACGGTGACTCACGTATTCTTTTAGATTTTTTTCCTTTTGAAGAACAATATAAAAAGTACCTGATACAGTTGACGACGTGTGATTAATTACTTGAAAACAAACTTCAAAGGCTCCTGGATGTGTTCACTGGACTTGTGAAACTCTTGTAGTTGTTGTACACGGCAGAAAATAACTTCTCGTTTTATTCACCTAAATGTTAGTATGTTATGAGAGGCAATCCGCATTTTCGATTTAGTCCGCTTGTAAATTAGGCTTGCAACCAAAAATGGTTTTTTTTTAAAGAAGAAGAGAGTTAGAAGGTTATCAACTTATTATTTAGAGAAGATTTTCGAAATCAAATCCCAGGCGATCCCCCAATTATTTCTGTGGGAGTCCGAATAAATCTTCGAATAAAAATCAGACTCTTCAGAAGGCGGGATTTTAGATTGGCGAGGTGGTTTGTCTAGGGGTAAGTATTTAAGGGTGAGTGATGAATTATTAATTGAATCTAAGTCATTTAAACAAAAATACTTCAAAGTAAAAGAGAATTTATTTAAAATTAAAGGGAAATATTTACAAAAAGGGGATATTTACAAAGAGAAAGAAATGCACAGGAATTAGGTTAATTAAAAGTTGAGTTATACCTTTAGAAGACGGGGAAATAAACCTTTCTCATTCTTGGATGTTAGGACTGGTGGTGCCGCGCTGGGCGCGGAAATGCGGTAAAGACGCGACGTGTTGAACAAGCAGTGGTTAGTTGGCCTCTGCCGAAAAATTATTCAAGCCGGAGCTACGAAAGCTCACTAGATGGCGCTGCTTCGGAATGCAGTAATAAATAAAATTGAGATTTATGGTCCTCTGAAAAGGATATGACTCAACCTTTTGACAAATGTTTCAAAGGGAAAATCCTACATATATATATATATATGAATGTGTGAGAGTTATATTAACGTCACACAAAAAAAGCTACGCTCCGGATAACGTCATTTTGAACCATGGTCAAGTAACGAAAACGTCACCTGAGCAGGCAACCCCCTCGCCTATCTTCTACACCACACCAACGGGAAGACGTTTGAGCCTCGCCAGATTGTACGAGCATCGCTTCCCTCTACACCTCGGATCTCCAGCGACACGAGGCTCTGATTCATGACACACCGGCCACGAGTCCGTGACCTTAACCAATACGCTACCACGGCTATATATATACTTCAATTTTTATGTTATGATTTCTATCTTATTCATCTGTTAGAAGACACTGGAGAAGTTTTTATTCTTTACTTGAAATATTTATGAAATGAATTTTAAATTATATATATATATATATATATATATATATATATATATATATATATATATATATATATATATATATATATATGTAGGATCCAATAGTTCTCAAGAGAACAACGCAGTCTTCGCGCGCAGGCGCAGCTAATGAGAACTGAAACTGTGGAAACTTTTGAACTAGTGAAAGTAGAACCAAAACTTTTAAGAGAGGAGAAGGGAGAACGAGAGAGGTGCGCGAGCAGGCGTTACCTTCTGCATATCATCGTCAAACTTATCTGTTAAAATAGCTACCTTTTTAATTAATTTGTTTAATTTTAAAATAAATGTGAAGTAAGACAAACGTCTTGGACCCCTTGTTGTCTCCCACAAATTATGGGGGCTCGGCCGGGATCGATAAAATTTCGATTTTGAACCAAAGTCTGGACAATGAACAAAAGCGTCCGTGAAGGAGACGCTCCGCCATTTTTTGGAAACTTCGTTCAACCTGTGTAGAGGTTTGAACTCAGCATAAATATTCCGCCTGTGTAGAGGTTGGAACTGTTGAATAAAATAACCTGTGTAGAGGTATATTTTTCATCGAACCCTAAATATTCCGCCTGTGTAGAGGTTGGAACTATCGTCGAAAATTCCGCCTGTGTAGAGGCCGGAACTACAATTTCACAAACACCTGCGAAGAGGTGTCAATTCGAACAATTTCAACTTTATTACCTGCGAAGAGGTGAAATCAGTGGATTCACAACGTTTTTCTTCAATTATTGGATACATCGTACGTGCGAGCAAAAAGGGAGCTAGAAAAAAAAAGGTAGGATCTTTCCATATTTTTCTAAAATGTATAAAAACGCTCTTAAAGAGGATCTCATAAGAGTTGTTGAGGATCTAGACGGTACTGTGGAGAGTACGGACACCATAGCTAAACTAAAGACTAAAATTGAGAACAGTAGTACATTTGAAAGTGATCCAGATTTCGTTAAAACTTTAATTCAAAACTGTATAGATGAGAGGGTATCGCGAAACGAAAGAGAGGTAACTTTAGAAAAACAGAAAATTGAGCTCGCGAAACTACAGTTAGCAAAGTTAGAAAAAGAAGTCGAACTTCAAACGGCTAAAAATAAAGCATTAAGTTTAAATCCTGCAGATAAGTCGAAGAGAAACAGTTAGAAACTTTAAATAAGGAAACCGCAACTCATATTGGCATTCGAGAAGCAGAAGATTGGTTTAGGCCTATCGATTTAGCTAAAGAGTGTGATATTTATATTTCATCTAAAAACGGATCACGTAAGGAAATTCCTATTACTTATGGATATACCCAAGACCCCTTTAAAAATAGATCACAAAACTTTAAACCAAAGATTAAAGAGAACTATCCCCAATATCTTGAAAGAGAAAATAAAAATTGCTATATATGCGGTGATTCATCTCATTACACAAGAGACTGTGAGAAGCGTTTTAAGCCTAAAGAATCCCACATCCATAATAGAATAAACGTGAATACTTTGAAAGTCGAGAGCGAAAAACAAAATAGCGATGAATTCGCAAATCTTCAATATGCAAGCATTTTTGTAGAAAATCAGCCCGTAACAGCCTTGATCGATTCAGGTTGCCAGATCCCAGTTTTAAATTCCTCACTAATTAGAGTGCAAACACCTTCCGAAGAAATAATAACATTAAGTTCATGTTTTGGCGAACAGCGTATGGTAGAAGTTAAACCCATAAATATTTCTCTTAATCAACACTCTCCCAGCTTAAGTGTTCGAACGGCAATATCACCGACCTTGACCGAAGAATTTATTATACATCCCAGTGTATATGCTGAAATAAAGAAACTAGGCCACGCAAAGAGCGATGTTTTATTGAGTGAAAGTGAATCCTCTTTGAGTGCAGATTCTGGTGTTTCTTTTCCAAATGTTTCTGTTTCAAATGTGATAGAAAACTCTAGTTATGATTTGCCACATGTTAAAAACTTTAATACTAGAAATGATTTGAGTTCTCTAATTAAGGATTATAAATGTAATAAAATTAAGAGTACTAAGTTAAAATTGAGTATTATAAGAGAAAAATGTTCTGATATAGTATTGTGTAAGAAAGTAAATGGTGCCATGAAAACGAGTTCCGTGAACTTCAACGCCCCTTCACCTATGGAGAGTAAACATCGACGGTTTGCGTTGTTCCGGAAAATCTTTGAACCTTGGCAGTGGAAACGGAGGAAAAATAGAAATCGTTTTGAACAGACGTCCAGAACTCTACAGAGGAAAATATCGATCCGTTCAACCAAAGATCAACTTGTTAAAAAAGACGTTCTTATGCCTGTGAAACACAATGTTTTCCTGTGGAACCTTCCGGATGTCGAAGAGGTGCCTTCACATGATGGAGAAACTGTCTAGTTCAGAAAAATTATGATATGTTAAATCTTTGTATATTTGTCGTATAGTCCTTGTCTGTTTCGTCTTTTTTGTATATTTCAGATTCCCCTCTGGTCTCGATGAAAAAGGGAAGTACCGCTGCGGACAGCGGACAGTCAGGATAGCCGGATGTAGGATCCAATAGTTCTCAAGAGAACAACGCAGTCTTCGCGCGCAGGCGCAGCTAATGAGAACTGAAACTGTGGAAACTTTTGAACTAGTGAAAGTAGAACCAAAACTTTTAAGAGAGGAGAAGGGAGAACGAGAGAGGTGCGCGAGCAGACATTAACCTTCTGCATATCATCGTCAAATTTATCTGTTAAAATAGCTACCTTTTTTAATTAATTTGTTTAATTTTAAAATAAATGTGAAGTAAGGCAAACGTCATGGACCCCTTGTTGTCTCCCACATATATATATATGGATTCGTTATTGAAATAAGCAAATGTGACTTATTTCCTATCTTTTTGTGTTCTAATTAATCGATGATTGGGGGAAAAAATTGTGTCAGTAAATAAACAGAACATTATTAAGTTAATTTAATGGAACAGGATAAAACATTGTTATTTTATTAACATATAATACAAAAGAAAATGGTTATTTCTTTTTTCTCTGATCCTTAGAACCGTTTGTTCTCAAGCAAAAAAAAACCTGTCCCATTTTGTTTTCTTTTCGACCGCAATACTTTCCCTTTGTATCAGACCGAGACACGATGAACAATACTTTTCCCTAGAATTCGGATGATGAGAGAATGGTGAAATTTTCGTCACTCCTTCCGACGGTCTGCTGTACAATGTAGGAGAGGGGAGGAGGATCGGCCATTGTAAGCAGCACCCGCCAGACGACTTCAGCGTGAGGGAGGATTCGGGGGAGTGTCCAAGGTCACCGGATCTTTGTCCTCATGCACAAGAGAGTTACTTCCTGTGATGGGAGCTGTTTTTTGAAGAAAGGGTCAGCCCTTGCGTGCGGCGAAATGTGGCGCAGAAAATTGTGCACATTGTTGCTTCTTCGCTGGTTTGTTGGTCGCCGAAACTATTGCGCAGGGATCCTCAGCTGTGTCGGTGTGCCCGAGGGCGAAGGGAATGACCGCTTTGTACACTCAGTGTGGTAAAATCTTTCATGAACCTGTAAATCAGGAAAACACTCAGACCGCAAGTCGCAGGTGGTTCTTGAACGCTTCTAGATGACTTGTATTTTTATATACGCATTATTAAACTAATGAGGTCATATTTTTTAAATTTTAAAACTAATTTCATTTCGAATTCATTTATGTTATGTCAAAGAATAGGACCTACGCGCAAGCGCTTTGAACACTTTATTAGATTGAAAGAATAATCAAACCTTTATCTATTTGTGTTGCCTGTTTTATTATGTGTTATTCATTTCTGTGTGTGTGATTAAGCATTTTCCCCCTTTTAAATGTATTCTGTTTTTTGTTTCCCAGACTGTGTCACTGTATGTTTTTTTTTCATATTACATAATGAAGGAAAAAGTTGTGTATTTACAGAATGTTTCTAAATTTAAAACACGCAGTAAAATAAAAGGATTCTGTATGCACAATGTTACGTTCTGAATATGTGTAAAATTGTACTATTCTTTCAATCTGAAAATGGTTGACGTTCGAATTTAATTCTTTAAGATGCGACGAATATAACTTTGAAATTGGGCCAATTTTCGAAATTACAAAAATGTTTTGTGAAGCGCAATGCCACTTCCGAAACTATTAAATACTGAAAAGATTAATGACGTAGGATAATTTTTTTGAAGTGATAACTTCTGTTGGCGCGTTTTGCTGGAGAGGGAACTTGAATGAACGTCAAGCTCGGGAATGTAACGCTCACTCGGCTTTTTTCACCTTTAGTCGGACATACACACCCCTAAAAAGGAAAGGAGGGACGTTTCTCTCCTCCACTCTGAAACGCAATAGTTTAACCCCTCGCCAATACGCCCTAAAAGTAAAGTTCCTAGCTTCGATATAAATGCCCCCTCGCCACCTCTTTCTACTGAAATGAATGCGGGATTCTTTTTAATCCTAGTTGAAGCATGAAGATGAAACGTAATATTTTTAAAAAATAGGCTTAGAGAGAAAGAGAAATTCTTCACTAAAATTAAACATAAAATGTAGAAAAAGGACACATTTTTATAGAATTAAGTAAATAATATAATTATCATGAGCAGAGAGAGAGAGTATTCATTGATCTTAAGAATAAAAATATATTTTTGTAAGTGAATCGGAATTGCAATGAAGTAATAGTTCTATTAATCACATTACTTAGATATACTTTGAAAAAAGAAAATTAAAACAATTAAAATTTAAATTAACAAAATTAAGTATACAGGTATTAAGAAAAAGTTACTATAAATAATTTAAATACAAGAAAACAAAATGCAAGGTAAATAAAAAAAGTTCTTGCTCTTTTTAATGACCCAAAAGAACATGAAATACAAACAGCGTAGCCTATTGTTAGTCCTCGAAGTAATCACCATCGGCATCCAGCACCTTCTGCCAACGTGTCTCCAGTTGTTCAATCCCCTTGCGGTAAAACTTGGGGGAGTGGGACGCAAAGAAGTCCGTGAGAGCTTGGCACACGTCTACTTTTTGGTGAATGATTTACCACAAAGATGATTGTCCAGGTAATGGAAAGGGGGGGGGGTAATCTGATAGTGCAAGGTCAGATGAGTAAGGAGGATGGCACAAAGTCTCCCAACTAAGTCACTGTATCGTATTCCTGGCCACTCGCACGAAATGCGGCTTCGCATAGTCATGCAATAACAGTACACCCTTTCGATTACCCAGTGCTGGCTTCTTCTGATTTAGTGCCTGTTGTACACGTTCCTATTGCTGCGAATACAGGTTCCCAGTGACCATCTGGCCGTTGGTAGCAACTCATAGTGAACCACTTGACGACAAGTCCACCAGACACAAAGCATAATCTTGCGTGGGTGCATAGGTGATCTTTCGTTGTGTGTGGGACAGTATCCTGGGGTGACAATCAATGTTTGGAATGCTTGGGTGTGTCATACGGAACCCACTTCTCGTCACTGGTCAGCACCCGATTGAATATGGATGTGCTATGGTGAAGAAAAAGTAACGATAAACAGGCCACCACTCGTTGTTGCTTTTGGACTTCCAACAGCGTGTGAGGAACCCACTTGCTCAGCCTGTACGTCTTACCTAAGAGGTGCAGAGGAAGTCTAACCATTTCACAGGAGGTGTTGGATTGTCTGGCAAGTTCACCACACGTTTGACAACTGTCCTCCTCCATGGCCGCCTGCAGGGCTTCGTCATCCTAGGCCTGTTGTCGTCCTGTTCGAGCTTTATCCCAGACGGACAAATCTCCCGACATTTTTGAAACCAATACCTTACCGTACATTCATCGACATCCTCAAGCGCTTGACACATTCGGCGACTTCATGCAGCAGCCCACATTTAAGTCGTAAAATAAACAACCCCGAACGAGCTCCTTCGATACGACCATTTCGCGTCGCTACTGTACGATTTCCGATTCATGAATGTGAGCAGTTTATAACAACTGAGAGATATTCCTACTCTTGACTGATGGTTTCTCAATCACGTCATACACGAATTTGCACATTTATTCTCACTTCTTTCAATGGAAACGGCAAGAACTTTTTTGTTTACCTTGTATAATTCAGAAGACTTTCCTTGCAGCAGCACCGGATATGTTTGTACAAAACTGCCATATAATGACAAAGAGCTAGTATAAGCCAGAGATTATGTGATATTAATCTTCTGATTAAATCCCTTTTTAAAGGTTTTGACCTAGATTCCTCTCTTCCCAATCAACTACCTGTCTTACTATCCCTTTGCTTAAATTAATTCATGGATAGAATTGAATATTGTTAAATTATAACCAAAATTCACAAAGCCGGATCAGGTCTTCTGAACAAATTACCTTTGATTTTAAGTGGGAATGTTAAAGTAGATTTTATAAAAGACAAATCAAAACCTTTAGTTACTTTTTTAAAATTAAAATTCAATTTAATTATGTCAAATGATCCACATTGAAGCATGGAGAAGTACGGAACAACTCTTGACGGAGTTTTTTTTATAGATATTTAAATGAAATTTTGAATCTAAAGGATTTATAACCTATTTCAGCTACCATAAACCTATTGTTTCCTGCTTAGAATACAATTAATTCCCAAACATGATTGTATATTTTGCACGGAAATATTACTTTATGAGTACAGACATATTAATAAATAATTTTATAGGACAATATTAATATCCCGTTGTTTTTTATTCACCAAACTAATCCCTGAAACAACATTACAAAATTTGAAGTTATCACTTCTATCGTGTGGTCATAAGCTCACACACTTCTTTTTTTATTTTCAAAAATTCGTTCTTCCACTTTTGACATTTGAATAATACACTGCTGGACAATTGCTAAGGACGGATCACAAATTGCTATGTAGCATAACATTAAGCGAGACATGAGGCCTAGTAGGATAAAATATAGTTGCCACACTGTTCAGACATTAGAATAAAGAATATTTATTGTTCTGGAAAGTACAAAAGCTGTGAAACATCTGAAAGAAAAAAAAATGTTCATTTGATCTGCGTACGGAGAAATGGAACAATGCATCTAAAAGTCAGCAGGCACCTTAAAGAAAGGTATCAGTACGGGATATGTCCACCGTGGAGTGTGATGCAACATTCCACACGTCGTACCATACTTTGCACAACATTATCCAGCAGCTGTTGAGGCAATTTATCCCATTCCTCTGTGAGTGCACGGATGAGGGTGTTCTTGTTTGTCGGAGGATCGTTTCGACCAGCAACTTGCCTCCCCAAAGCATCCCACACATTTTCAATGGGGTTTAGATCTGGAGAACGAGCTGGCCATACGAGACGTTGAATACCCTCGCTGTCTAGACAATCCTGAACAGCGAGTGTTCGATGACATGTTGCGTTGTCGTCCATAAAAACAAATTTACACCGACAGCACCACGGAAAAGACGAACATGAGGAAGTAGAACTTCATCAATGTATCGTTGGCTCGTCATAGTCCCATTCGCAACCACATGTAGGCGCGTGCGGCCATTGATCATGATGCCGGCCCACACCATGATACTGCATGTCGGATTCCTTTTCCTGGATATTTTCTGGACGATAAGCAGTACCACTCTCGCGCCACATCAGTTGGCGTCTACAATCCAATGACAGACTGAGCCTACTCTCATCTGAGAATAGTACGCATGCCCAGTCCTGTTCAGTCCAATTGTGATGCTCACGACACCATTGCAAACGGGCAGTACGGTGCTCTCTGGTCAATGGGACACACACAACAGGTCTGTGTGCGTATAGTCCTCCTCCCCTCAAACATCTGGCAACAGTTTTTCGGGAGATCTGCTTTCCTGAGGCAGCAAGAAACTGATTTGCCACCTGCTTATCTGTGGTGCGCCTGTTCCTTTTGGCTGATAGGACGATATATCTGTCTTCTGCAGGAGTCGTACTTCTAACACGACCTCCCCCGTGCCGTCTACTACACATTCCAGTAGTTTTAAATGACTTCCACAACCGTGAAACAACGCTGTGAGCGATGTCGAACTCCCTGGCAACATCTGTTATTTTTCGCCCTTCTTCGATCTTTCCAATAATTCGACCACGCATAAAATCATCTATGTAATGTCGGGAAGACATGCCAAAAATTTTAAGTTCATCTATTAAATCTTTCCTGTAAAACTTTGACTTGAAACAACAACTGTCCACACGCGTCAAAACCTTTAAAGCTCTTATGAACGCTATCACATGATGAACAGACGTGGGAAAAAAATTTGCATACTCATACTTCTTCTTACTAATATCCCGCACTTATTCTAATTTTCCACATTTTGCTTCCTTTCATTTTGTGGTTGCTATGGATGATAGTGTTATCCGTCCTTAGCAATTGTCCAGCAGTGTATTTGTGGCCGCGGTAGCCGAGTGGTATAGGCATCGGATCGTGGCTGGCTTTGTCACGAGTTCGAGCCCAGTACCACTAAAGACCCGCCGTGTAGGGCAGCGCTGCACGCTAAATCTGTCGAGAGCTGAAACGTCCTCCCGTTGGTGTGGTGTGGTAGTTAGGAGAGGGGGGTGCCAGCTCAGGTGTCGTCCACGTCACTTGACCATGGTTCAAAATTACGTGGTCCGTCGCGAAAAGCCCTCGTGCAGCTGAACAGTGCGACGTTAATCTTCACTCCCTCACCAGCAGTGTATTTGATAACCAGCAAAAGGTTTTTGTAATGTAACTGTACATTTTTAATCTTAGAAATTTTTCAATTGCTTCAAATACGGCAGATTTTAAAATTATAAATCAGTTAGATATAGGTTTTTCAACTGGAATTTTGTATTGTATAAAATAGATTTGAAAAAAAAACTTTTTTACAAATAAATTATAGATCAGATTAATAAACTACAAACAGATTATTAGCGCAAGAATTCCTTAATACAGTTTTCTCTCTCGGATGAATTACGGAAATTGTGCGGGTGCCTAGTGGTCAAGGTAACAGACTCGTGGTCGGCGTGTCATGAGCTTGAGCCCAGTGCCGCTGAAGACCCACCGTGTAGAGGGGCTGTCCCGTTAAATCTGTCGGGGCTCAAACGTCCTCTCGTGATGTGATGTGAATGTTAGGAGAGGCGTTGCCAGTCAGGTGTCGTCCTCGTCACTTGACTAAGACTGAAAATGACGAGGTCCGTCTCCGAAAGCCCTCAAGCAGCTGCATAATGCAACGTTAATATTAACTCGCTTACTAAGATGACGCCCATGAATCATTACTCAATAATGTATTTCAAATAATGCATTTTGAAATAAAATGGATTTCACAATCAACAAGAAATTATTTGAACTGATTAGTGTCTTATGTCATTTTTGGAAAGATTGTCATGTGACATTTAGGGTGTGATTTGAATTGGTCTAACTTAAAGCATACGAGACAGATTCTATTTGTTATTGCCTCCCACTTATTCTATAATACATATCTGCTTTAACCAGTTGCAAATAAAATGTTCTTATTTTCATTTCACAGTTATCGTGGAATAGCTTCAGATGCACCGAAGTTAATCTAAGTTTTCAATATTTCAGAAAATGTACCGATTTCATTAAAAATGTTAATTTTATTTCCTAATTTTTATAAAATATTTCCATGAACTCAGGAACTGGAAAAACAGTTTATCCTCGAAACAACTTGTTTAAAAAGCTTTTAAAATCGTGCTTATTACTTTTTAGTGAAACACAAAGAATTTTTACTATCTGAGTAATTTGTTTTCAAACAAGAAATCATATGAACACGAATCGAACAAATAAACAATGATAAAAATACGCTCAGGAACATTGAAAATAGCGACCCAAGAAAGAAGCCAAGTACAATCGCGAAACTTTGCAAATAAGTACAGCGTAATGCAATATGCAAATGATCCAAGTTTCTTGCCAATACGCATGCTCATACACTCCGAGGTGGTGCTACAATCAGGAAGAGGGTGCCAGCGCAAATTCCAAAATTCATAAACGTGACGATTACCCGCTGATTGTAGGAAGACTTTGGTAAGAGAAACATGCCAGGTAAACGTGCTAGAAGACATTTCTCACAGTTAAGCGAGTTTGAGAGAGGCCTGATCATCGGGATGAAAACTGCAGGCTGGTCGACGCAGCGTGTTACTGGCCAGGTGGATCGTTCGGAGAGTACCGTTAGAAATTGTTGGGAGCAGTGGACACGAGAAGGTACCCACGTGCGGAAAACCGGGTCTGGAGTGATCAGGAAGACCACGAGGAGAGAGGATCGAAGGATCGTGCGGCAAGCACTTGTGGACCCCACAATGACTCATTCAACGATACGAGCAGACGTAGGAGTAGCAATTGTTCCACAAACAATTTCCAGACACCTTGCAGAAGCAAATCTTAAATCCAAGCGCCCTTTCCGTGTACTCCCTCTAACACCGGAACATCGGCAACTCCGTCTACAGTGGTGCCAAGCCATATCAATGTGGAATGTCACAGATTGGCAAAAGGTTGTGTTTAGTGATGAATCCCGTTATGTTTTGGGGACAGATGATAACCGTGTACGGGTGTGGAGACGCCCTGGTGAGCTGTACAATTACCCCCACACTGTTTTACGTCACACTGCCCGCCCAGCCGGTGTAATGGTCTGGGAGGCAATAGCCTATCATAGCCGGTCCCCTTTAATTGTGATGCGTGGAACCTTAACGGGCCAACGTTACGTTGATGATATTCTTTGACCCCATGTAGGACCTTTCCTAAATGGTCTCCCAGGGGCAATTTTCCAGCAAGATAATGCTCGTGCGCATACAGCAAGAGTTGCTCATGACTTCCTACGTCACTTTCAAATTCTTCCATGGCCAGCCCGCTCCCCCGATTCGTCCCCTGTAGAGCAGGTGTGGGATCAGCTAAAACGGCAGATACCATCGTGTCACTCTGTACATGGTTTAGAGTTGGCTGTGCAAGATTTGTGGGCCCATCTGCCTCAGGACAACATAAGGTGTCTAATCAACCCAATGCCGGACCGTGTTGCGGCATGTAATGTAGCTGGAGGTGGTCCAACGCGCTATTGAAGTTGTCCAGTATTTGTGTCGTTGCACACCTTGTTTTCGTTTAATTGTCTTGTTTTTGAGATCAAGTGAATCTCTCATCTGTGTTATTATGTATATTAAATTTCATTCCAATCCGATGCTTTCTTCTTGGGTCGCTATTTTCAATGTTCCTGAGTGTATTTAGTGGAGTTCACGAAAGGAGTAAAAGTACATAACAGGGCCATTTAGGAAGATAAATAACAAAGTTAAACTCTAAAATTCAGCCCATATTTATTGAAGAAACTTATTTCTGAAAAACGGTTGTGTGTATTATTAATTTATATTTCTGAAAAAAAGATGCTTTAGAAAAGTTATAATAATTATTGTTATTTTGAATAATAAAATAAAGAAAAATTGCATTTATTTTTAAATATTATTTCTGGTTGAGAAAATTGACTATATTATGCTATAAGTTAACCATTTTTGATTTTCAAATTGAATTGTTAATTGGCTGGTTTTAAACGTCTCTTTTCGAAACAATATGAGAATTGTTGGCGATCCAAATCATCCTTTTGAACATTTGTTATGTGAGGAACATGACATCTGAGATCACTGCCCTCTCTCCAGAGTTTCATACTATTCCTTCGTGAGAACTTTGAGCCTCGACTGATTTAATAATTATAATTCCCACCCCCTCTACATGATGGATCTTTAAGGGCATCGGGACTCGACCACTGGATTCGATCATGTCGTCTACGAGGGCAATTGTTGCCGTCTCAATAGTTAAAATATTAGCAGAGTAAAATATTTTCTGCAACAGAAAGATTGAAAACGAAAAAAGCAGAAAAATTAAATTTTCTGGTTCTATTTTTGATACAAAAGGGGTGTAGCAAATTTTTCTGAATGACAAATCCAATCAATAACAATTTAAAAGAAAAATAAACTCTCAGGAGCAAAACGCATAGAAATAGCTTTAATAGTAAAATGAACTTTTAAAGAAATTTATAATTATTTGACAATTTATGTCTTTTCATAAACATCTTGAATCAATTGTATATTATACGCTCATGTATAGATATGAGTAGTACACACAAGGAGGATCATCGGGTCTGGACCCCCCTAAAAAAAACCTTGATTTTTTCCCCGATTGATTACAATTCCAGGCATATAGTACGTAAAATTTAATTAAGTATTTGATATTAATGATTAATTTTATTAATTGCTAATTGTTTATTCAATAAATAATTCTTTGACTGTTTTATGCTCCCGAAAATCTTCAAAATCAAAAAATATGTTGTGTAGAGTATTGGAACATGATAGGAGAAGGGTGGACTTTCGCCTTGACCCATCCCCTTAAACAATTCTTGTGCGCGCCGCTGATATATATGTATATGAATTATTAACTTACTTTTACGAAAAAACATTCGCAGTAATGTTATTTATTTAATGCAGTATTTCTCAAACTATGGGGCCTGATAAACCTACAAGGGGGCCACAAGTATATCAAAAAGTTTGAAAACAAAAGATTATTTAAAAAAAAAAATTGTTAATTTTCTATGAATGGAAGTAAAACAAAATACATTCTGACATAGTATAAAATAAAATACACATTGACACTGATATAATACACTTATAAAAGCATCAGTACTGCACAATGTATTTCATAATTAATTTAACAATACTCAGTTAGAAACAAGTTTAATAATTACCAGTGATCTCATGGGCATGTCATAAAATTATATGCAATATTTATGATTTATAATTAAAGTTGTATACTAAAGCTTCACGTCAAGATATATTATTATTGCATTCAATACATTGTTATGGTATGGAGGGGGGGAGCGATGAAAATTATGACTGAAAATTGGCGCGCAAGTATAGAAAGTTTGAGAAGCACTGCTTTAATGGATTTTTCTCGATTCCTGGATCAGTCATAAATGGAATGATTGTGTTATGGATGATTGAAAGAGAATCATTGAAAAAAGATTGCTAATATACATTTCATTGTAAAATACTTAAGAATAAACAAATAGAATATCAATGCTCTATCTCTTTCTTTTACTCTCCTTCCATATAATCGTTTAGTCCAATCCATTTTGCATTTGTCTAATTTAATAAAATATTAATTCCGGTTTGAAGAGCGTTCCTTTGAATTCGAAAATTGACTAACATTTACATTACTTTGTGTACTCGATTATTTATTTGAATAATACATAA
The DNA here is from genome assembly GCA_019973935.1 of Trichonephila clavipes. Classification (NCBI taxonomy): domain Eukaryota; kingdom Metazoa; phylum Arthropoda; class Arachnida; order Araneae; family Nephilidae; genus Trichonephila; species Trichonephila clavipes. The sequence goes on along the minus strand of BMAU01016984.1, from coordinate 461,806 downwards.
TAATAATACTTGATCCAATCATGAAATTGCCATATAAATATTCTTCATTTGCGTGGGAGCTTTCAGAGTTGACCATTTGTTTACAATCGCTTAACTCTCTTAAAGGTTTCAACGTATGTTCTACCTTATATATTTTATATGGACCATATCTTACCCATCTGAGCAGTGGTGTATAATAAGAGAAATATTACAATTATTTAACGTCTATAATCTAATCTGATTAGTTTTTACTTGATTCGTACTTTTCTATAAACTTTCTCTTCTTTTTCCTTTAGATAGAGGGCACAGCTTCTTAACCTGTTATTTTAATTCAAACATGTTTTTCCAGATTAATTTTTTGTGGCATCACTACGGACTAGTCGTCTTAAAAAGGACTTATTTCTTAACTAAAATAATATAATTTTTTTTCAATGCGAAAAACCTGTCTGAAATGCAGGTACACCGTACAACTATTAACAAAAGGCACAGTTAAAAAAACAGTGACTGAACTACTTAAAACTATCCAAGTTTATGTTAAAAATTCTAATTGGGTTTCAATGTTTTGTATGGGATAACATTTAAAAACATTTGCTATGAAGTGTTATGGGGTATCTTTATTAACGTCACTCTTTGAAGATTCATGAGGGCTCCTGTCAATGGACCTCATAATTCTGAGTCTTGGACAAGCGACGAAGAAGATTTTAAGTCTCGACATGCTTAACGTGCATCACTTCCTTTACACGGTGGTCTTTAGTGGCATTAGGACTCCAACCCACAACTTGACTGAAACAATGCCAGACGCGAATTCTTGAATTTGACCATTCGACTGCTGGGGCCTATTAACTGAACTTGACTCAGTGGCGCAACAGCCCATGAGGGCTAAAGCATACTGTGCCTATCTCAGCTTACGGGGCCTTAGGCGCTGGGGAGCATATGCAGATGTTTCGGTGAAGTGGTCTGTCTGTCGCGAGACCCCCAGTGCTTAAGTCTCTAAGAAAGCTTGGTACTCATTTGTTGACCCACTAAAGGGATGAAAGGCAGAGTCGACCTTGCCCAGCCCGGGATTTGAACCCTGGACCTGTGGTATGGAAGCGTGATACACTACCACTCAGCCACTGGGCTTCGGGGCCTATTAATAAGAGTAATAAAAATTATCATGTAAAAAGGAGATGGAAATAGTTATATGAGAATCACAACATTACCACTGTTCTAGTAAAGTAGCACACATTTTTCCTCGGAGAATTAGCATTTAAGACACGAATCTAAAAAAGAAAGTAACCCAGATTTTACCATTCATTTGTTTCATTGACGTTCGCAGATGTCTCGTTTATTGTTGATCTGTCAACACAGCTGTTCGAGTTGTTTGTAAACGCGTTCAACCAACCTACATAGAATTCTTTCCAATCAGGTATAAAATTTCATTTCGAAAGAAATTGTCTATTTTAAGAGAGGGAAAAGAATGACGCGTAGAGCACTTTCTGAAATAGGTTCTTTCGAAAAATCAAAGTATGAAATCGGTCAAAAATATTTTGACACACACACACACATTTTATACTGCCAAACAACACTGAACCGAACTAAAATTTTCAGTAAAAAAGATTTTGTGTGTCTGTGTGATCCGCGACAGACAATATTATTAATGTTTTTACTAAAGCACAGATATTAACACAGTTAAAAGAAAGATATGCAAACCTCATCATAAAAAACAGGCTGAAAAATTCATTTCAAATTTCTAGCTTATTATTACTAGAAATGAGTGAATGAACTACTTTTCAGGAGGTTTATAAGTTCAACAGTTCATTTTTATGGGCAAACGGTACGCTGAAAATAAAATCTTTGATTTAACGGTTTCTACAATGTTTTTTTTTTGAAACATAAGTGTATGTAAGATGTAAAACAGGATTTGTGTGTGTGTACTCAAATACCACAAAAAAAACCAGTTAATTTTTTGAAGAAGAATTTAAAAAAATTTTTTTAAATAATTTTAAAATACTACTCCTACAATAATTGACACACCCACATGAAATCTGATTTACAGATATGTCAAGCAATGTACAACAAAAGTTGGTATGGGTCTTGTGTGATAACGTGATTGAAATTCATAATAGAACGTTTTTTTATGAATGCTTATTAAAAATTCTTAAAAAAATGTATGAATCCTAAATTCAACTTTTTCAAGAATTAAGTATTGCTTTGATTAAAAAGTGCGTATCAACTTTCGTTACATATAGTAATAGAAAAACATCAAATGTTCAGAAAAAGAATGCCAAGAAGAAAAGAAGTAATAAAAAACCTTAGTATTTTTTTTTATATAAAAAAATGAATGATTTTTTGTTCTCAGAGTGAGTGAATATTAACGTCTTACTATTCAGCTACTCAAGGTCTTTTGGTTTTGTTCTCAGATATATAAGTTTAAAGTTTTTATTTGCTATCAGACATAAAATTTATAACTGAATACTATAAACATGGAGCTCTCAAATGTTGTGAAAAAAGAGAAAGATGTATAAAGAATATTTTAGTCTTAAAAAAGAGGTTTTGACCGAATTTCGTCGAATTCATTGTATTAATTCCCCTTATGTAATATCTCTTATGCAATATCTCTTATGCTCTTATGTAATATCTCTTATCTTCCCCTTATGCAAGAAGAGGGGGCCATCTACGTATTCAATTAAAATTACAGCGTTATAATTAACTACTAATCACAAAAAAAAAAAGTAGTTTTTTTTTTAAAAGAAAATTTGTCCAAATGATGCAGTGTGAAAGAGAAAGTTTATTTACTTTAAGTATCAGAACTGATAAAAGCATTTATTTGGAAAAAAGATCAATTTCTTACTACCAAATGTGCATAATAAAATCATAAAAAAAACATGAAAATAAAGAGAGATTTATAACAACCTCTCCCTTCAAAACTTAGTTTTATTCTGAAATAAAAAAAAATAGGCATTATGCTGATCAGAGGAATTAATTAGAAGCGAGCCCCCTACGCAGCCTAAACAAAAAGAGTTGTTTCACAAACAAAAGATAGATATATGCTGACGTGGGCTTTTTTGCAGCGCAAGCCAGAATTGCTCACAGATGGCAGAATTTTTTCCTACTTATTTGACAAATATCGTTATATTTTGGTCACTTCATACAATATCTTTATAAATTATAGTCTATGCTATAAATTATAGCCTATGTGCTATTCTGATGTATATGCTATGTTACTGTAAAGTTTCATTAAAATCCATTCAGTTGTTTTTGCGTCATCAAACATCCTCACAAACTTTCGCATTTATAATATATATATTAGATTTTCTTATTCACAAAGGAAGTATTAACATGGACTAATTCAGTACAACTAATGCGACATACAACAATCATACATTGACTCATTATTATTTCATCTTCATAGCCTATTGGATAGAATGGAAAACACTCTTAAATACAAACTTTGAAGTTTTTTTTTTTTTTTTAATAAATAAAAGCAGATGTAGTGTTGAATGATATTAAACAAAAACATAGATTTGAAAAGTATTCAGACATATTTTAGTATTTCTTAGCAATAATTAAAAGCATTTAGTACAACTTAAATAAACAGAATTAACACATGTGAATTGGATAGATACTTTGTTGCGCCAGAAAATGCTGCCCCGGACGTGATTTGAACACGTAACCTTTTAATCTGGAGTCAGATTCATAATATTTCTCACCCCACTATTTGAGCAACTAGCAAGTTCCTCAAGAAACGATTGGTCCGGCTTTTTATGAGAAAATACTGCATATCATTTCTCTCTTGTAAACCACACAAAAACGCCAAAATATACTAATATACATTTATACCTAATGGCTATTTTAATTTGCCATCTTCGTGTTTCAAGCATATTCATATTAAGTTTAATCGAAAGACTGTCAACATCCCGAGATTTCTCTGATTGCTGGGACGTCTGCTCATTAACAGAGCTCTCCCAATAAAACTGGTCAAGATTGACGTATGGAGGATCAAGTGGTCTAGATGGGTCATTGTATCTCCGAAAAAAGGGCCGACTATTCTTTCTTAATGCCTAGGGCGTAACATATGTCAACTAATACGGAAAATGGCTTTTGGGTTCCCCTCGCACATCTTGGCTGCAAACAACTTAGATGAAGAGTAAGGTTGGCCGGTCAAGACAAAGACATACCTTCAGTGGGAATGTGACATTGCGATTGATGGCCTCCAGATGGTGGACAAGATGATGACGCAATGACGTTAACAATTAATCAATAAAAAACGCAATTTGGTACCATTTCCTCCAGCTCCATTTTATTGATTTATTGTTTATTAACGTCACATTCAGAAGCAAAACGAATACTATTGGCGACGGACCTCGTAATTTTGAGCCATGGTCAACTGATGAGGCTTACACCTTAGCCCTTCACTAAGTTTCTACGCCAATGGGAAGACTTTGAAAATCAACAGATTTAATGTGTATCGACCCTCTGGCGTAGCTTTGAGAGGTCCCCGTATCAAAACTCCTTCGGAGCCCTCTTGGTGGGACGCTAGTTACAGATGTCGGGGCCCTACGGCTTGGGGAACCGTATCATTGATCTACGCCCTGGTATCAACCCCTCTTTCACTTAAATTTTAAGTGCCTCCAGAATTTTTTTTTTCTGACGAAAAATGTGCAGTTAAAATAGAATACAACTGAAATGTGTATAAAAATGTTTAGAAGTAAAAGATTACCTTTCTTACATTGTTTTTCAATCAATTTTAAAAAGTACCTCTTCTGTAAAAGAAAAAAAGAGAGACAAAAAAAGCAAAATGTATCATTTAATCTTTATTATTTACCATATTACACCCACTCTCTCTGGAATACTCCATTAGTTTACTCTTCACTAGCAAAGAATTTTTTTTCAGCCATTTCGCACAGACTGTCTTTTAATCACTTTTCCTCAAATTTAAAATCACACAATTCCTTACAGATAACTTTAAAGTGTACCTCAGCAGATTTAACCTGTGCCCTTCCAAATTTTGCGACTGCAATGTTGATGGTGAGAAAAGTGTGTTGACCACCGACACACACACATCTTGTTCTTTTTTGTTCGAAATTAAAGAAAGAAAATTCCGGAAGGGGTTGAACTGCATGTTCTTTAAATCAATGGGCTTCCTAATATTTTTCAGCTTACTTTAAGTAAAGCTGTATTCGTATTGTTTTGTAGCTTTATTGATTTGATTTTGTAATTTGTTCATCGCTCTGATTTTATGACGTCATCGTTTTGCAAACCTTACTTCGATACCTTGATTTTTTTTTTTTTTTTTTACTTGCTTGTTTAATTTGTATTACACTTATTTGACTTTGCATGTATATAACTTAGTTGTCTGATAATTCATTTTTTGTAACTTTTATTTTTTCATCCATCACATTTACTTTACTTGTCTTTTTTTGTTTGTTTTACTTACTTCTCTGTAAGTTCCGTGTGGTACCTGTGGTGCGCGGACATTTTTTTTATCTGTTTTCAATAAAAAAAAAAAGTAATTCTGACCCTTTTTCTGTTCTGGTTGTGAAGATATTTAATAGCAGTAGGTAAACTAGAATGGGGCTTATTTAATTAGAAGTTTTAAACTCATCACATATTTAACATCCGTATCAGCCGTACCATTGATACGGGGCCCGAAGCTACAGGGACCCAACATGTGTAACTGCAGTACTACTAACAGGGCCTTCTTTTCTAAAAAAAGGGGCCCGAAGGAGCTTTAATACTCAGAACTAGCTACGCCAGTGCTGCGATAATAGAAGAGTCAGATGAATATTATTAACATTTTGATTGCTATTTTACAACATGTACTACTGTCAATAACCGTCAAAATCTAATGAAGACTGTTGCCATATCTAAAATACATGTAACAATAAATTTATAGATCTCACGTTATATATGTAGAAATTATTATTAAGAACTTCTCCATAACTTATCTCTGTCTCTGTTTTCCTTGACAGCTAAATATAAAATGAAATTTCATCTTATTTAAAATTGCTTTAGATTTGAACGTAGATGAGTTTCATATTAAATTTAAGATTGTTTTAAAAAATTAATTCTTAACGCTTTTGTCGATATTCTGAAGAAAAAAAAAATGATCTTGATAAATCTGGTTTTATCACACTGGCAATCATATGTTCTTGCTTCACTTCCTTTCGCATTCGTAGCTTTAGAAACGGCAGTTCCCTTTCCTTTTTGACCAATTTAGGCAAGGCTGGCCCAAAAATATTCGTATAGAGTGGGAGTATTTTCTTGAAATAGTAGTAGTAACATTGACTTGATGAACCCTATCAGTAGCTGACGCACGTGGTGGGAGAGTCTCAGAAATAAATCATCGGCAGCTTCCTTTAGTTTCAAATAACTAAACTATTTATAATTGGTAAGAAATGAAAAATGTAAAGTAGCGAAATAAAAACAGCTTAAAATTTCAAAGGGGAAAAATTCAATTTTACAATTAGTAAATTTCCTGAAATTAAAGTATTTAATTTAAAGCTTGTATATATTAAGCCTCTTAACTCGGGAACAGTGTGAAAATTTTTAAAAAGCCTAGCACGCGGAATTTTAATATGCAAGTTATAAATTTTTGAACTGAAGCTTGAATCAAAAATTTCCAGATACAGCCGGACCTGTAAAAAGATCCATTCATAAGATGCTATATTTTCCATTTAGTTCTTTTACGTACACCGTTTTACAGTTCATGGGAGACTACCTGTTGAAATTTCATGTTGACCATCCGAACTGTTCCACGAATTGCACAAATACGTATAATATACCTATTATATACACTTAATACCTATAATTTAATCGGTGCATTCACTATAAAGGATAGAGGATCAAAAATTTTCGCTTAATATCTTAACATGTCAATTTTTTTAAAAACACATCTGGCTGAATAAGTTATATATATATGCAGAAAAAGTTGTTTAACAGTATAATTATTTTAAGACTATATTTTGTTTTGTGTGAAAAACATTTTATATTACATTATAACGAGTAGCGTATAAGTAAAATCCCTAAATAGAAAAGGAATGATTTAATTAACGTTACACTATAAAGCAACACGAAGGCTTTTGGCAACGGACCTCGTAGTTTAAAATCATGGGGAAGTGACGAGGACGTCATCTGAGCGGTTATTCCCTCTCCTATCTACCACACCGCATTAATGGAAGGACATTGAGTCTCGACAGATTTAATGAGTACTGTACACGGCGGGTCTTCAGTGATACTAGTCCGCGACACTTCGTGATCAAAGCCACTAGGCTACTGTGGTATGCCCCAAATGGTTATTATTGCAGCTAATGGCTTAAATTAAAAATTCTTGTTATATTTTACTATTGTTGAACCCTAGATCCTGTTTAGCATCCTCTCTATTTATTACAAGTAAATTTGTTAAAGCAAACAAAAGTTTTCACTAAGTTACACATAGCTCTTAAAGGTATTGAAATCGTGAATAACTAAGGGAAAGGAATAGTTTAAAATTATTTTAGTTCATTTTAACCAATTCGAAGTGAGTTAAAATATTTTCAGAATGCAATTAAAATAATTTATTGTGAGAAACGATATAGCAACTTCTTAAAAGATTCTTTATACATAAATTCTAAAATAAAATAAAATATTTCTTTACGCATTATCCTTTAGAAATAATAGTATTTTCCAACTGGTGAATTAAGAGAGAGAGATTATACTTTTCAAATAATATCTAAATCTATTGATGGATTTTATAGTTTTTAAAAGCAATTTATTACCTAATCAAATATTATGATCACATTAAAACAATTCTTTCGAAAATAATAAAGCCATTTAGCAGAACACAAAATGATTTATTGCCCGTAAAATAAAATCATCAATAATTTTTACTGACAATGAATTGAAATTTTATGAGTGACATGTTATGTTCACGTTTTCCAATTTCCAAAGATTGAAACCTACTTCTCGAAACACTATCATTTGTTTGATCAATTCACCTGTCAGCAAGAACTTCAAAATATTTAAACTAGGGGATTTATTTCACGACGTTGCTTCACTAAAGGTTCCTCGATTTTTTAAATAAAAACTACTTGAAAATTTTTCGTTCCAATGACTTCTTTATAACTGAGGTAAATGTATCACATGTGTCGTCTATACTCTTGTGTTACACCCACAATATTTAATTACTAATGGAACATCATAGCCTAATTAAATGAGGATAAACTAAGAAATTTTATTATTTTAGAATATGAGAGAAAAATCCTGATTAATTTACAATAAATTTACTGTGAGAATTAGCATATCTCAAATCAATATGTCAAGGTTTTAGAGAGAATTGCAAAATATTAAACATGCTTTAATGCATGCTAACACATTCTCTCTTTTTTCAATTCTTATTATTATATAGTCCACACTCTATATATTTATTTATTTATCTTGGAATTTTCAGTCGTTAATAAAATACATTTTAAAGCGCTCTATTGAGCTGAAATTTTATATACATGATTTATTTTGGAGGACAATACAATAATTTAAGTATAAATTAAATTATTAATAAAAACTAATTAATTAAAACTATTTTTTTATTTAAAGAATTACAAATACAGCCACGTTGGTGACTTGTGTCAAAACTTGAAAAGCTTTTTTCTCACGTTTTAAAGCATTTAGTTGCACAGAAATTTTATATACACAATTGATGTGGATGACAATACGATACTTTAATGATAATGATTAAAAATGAATTATCACTTAATGTTGTGATTCTGTCCTATGTATATACATATTTATATTAATTGTAACTATTTAATAAAAAGTAGCTAAAATAAAATTTTCCTTTGTTGATCTAAGTAGGAATTGACTTAATTTTTGTTTTTATATTACTTTTGTTTTTTTTTTAGGTGGGAGGATATGAATTTCTTCCTAAAATGAGAGAAATAATAAACTAAAATACAAACGAACCAAAATCAGCAAACCGATTTAAAAGTAAAATGGAGGAGAAATAGAACAAATATGTCGAATATCTTCAATGGCGCACACAAAAAACTTTCAGGGGGGGCGATTCAGAATCGAAAGTCTACCATTCCCGTATCAAACCTCAATACTCCACTAATCGTAGTTACTTTGATTTTATCGAGTTTAGGAACTAAAAACAATAAAAAATAAATTATTGAATTAATAAATTGCAGTAATTAATAAAATAAATTGTTAATAATAAATATTTAATTATATATATGTGGAATCGGTTGTGGAGTCGTCATCCAATTGAATCTCTCAACGAAACAAAGCACGCAGTCTTCGCGCGCAGGCGCAGCTGATCCAATGTGAAACAAAAACTTTGACCATTGAGAAAAAAACGGAGAAAGAGACTGAGGTGCGCGATCACATCATGGAAATCTAATTGTAGAATAGCTACCTTTTTTTTAATTAATTTTTGTTAAGTTTAAATAAATCTGAAGAAAGACAAATGTCTTGGACCCCTTGTTGTCTCCCACAAATTATGGGGGCTCGGCCGAGATTTTGATCAAAGTTTGGAACGCGTGAACAAAAGAAGCGTCCGTGGAGGAGACGCGCCGCCATCTTTTTGGAAACTTCGCTCAACCTGTGTAGAGGTTGAATTTTTCATTCGAACCCAGCGTGAATATTCCGCCTGTGTAGAGGCCGGAACTATTGATTTATCACCTACGAAGAGGTGTAATTTTAACAATTTCAAGAACTATTTTTCGTCTAACAATATAACCTGCGAAGAGGTTGTGGGATCTGTGTTCATCTGCGTAGAAGAGAATCAATGTTTTTCTTCAATTATTGGATACATCGTACGTGCGAGCAACAAGGGAGCTAGAAAAAAAAAAGGTAGGATCTTTCCATATTTTTTCTAAAATGTATAAAAACGCTCTTAAAGAGGATCTCATAAGAGTTGTTGAGGATCTAGACGGTACTGTGGAGAGTACGGACACCATAGCTAAACTAAAGACTAAAATTGAGAAGAGTAGTACATTTGAGAGTGATACAGATTTCGTTAAAACTTTAATTCAAAACTGTATAGATGAGAGGGTATCGCGAAACGAAAGAGAGGCAACTTTAGAAAAACAGAAAATTGAGCTCGCAAAACTACAGTTAGCACAGTTAGAAAAAGAAGTCGAACTTCAAACGGCTAAAAATAAAGCATTAATTTTAAATCCTGCAGCTAAAGTCGAAGAGAAACAGTTCGAAACAAACATAGAAAATATGATCAAAAGCATTAAAACTTTATCTCTTCCTGTTCCCACCAGATCTGAAAATTTTAATCTGTTCTTCCAATCATTAGAACGCGCATTTTTAACCAAGAAAATAAATGACGAATATAAATCTGAAATTTTAATAAATCTTCTGGGCGAAAGAGCTCATAATGTCTTATTGTATATGAAAAAGGAGGAATTAAATGACTATGAAAAATTAAAATCTATAGTACTCAGAGAATTCCAATTAACCCCTCACGAGTGTTTAAACTCATTTAAAAATACTGTAAAATCATCAGGCGAGACATGCATCCAATTTGCTGCAAGATTGACGGCAAACTTCCAATATTATTGTTCGTTAAGAAAAGTTAATTCCTTTGAATCTCTATGTGATCTTAAAATTTCTGATAAATTATTTGAAACTTTAAATAAGGAAACCGCAACTCATATTGGCATTCGAGAAGCGAAAGATTGGTTTAGGCCTATTGATTTAGCTAAAGAGTGCGATATTTATATTTCATCTAGAAGCGGATCACGTAAGGAAACTCCTATTGCTTGTGGATATACAGAAGACCCCTTTAAAAATAGACCGCGAAACTATAAACCAAAGATTCAAGATAGCTATCTCCAAAATCTCGAAAGACAAAATAAAAAAATGCTACATATGCGGTGATTCATCTCATTACGCAAGAGATTGTGAGAAGCGTTTTAAGCCTAAAGAATCTAAAGGCCACATCCATAATAGAAAAAACGCGAATAGTTTGAAAGTCAAGAGCGAAAAACAAAAAAGCGATGAGTTCGCACAACAGCTCCAATACGTAAACATTTTTGTAGAAAATCAGTCCTTAACAGCCTTGATTGATTCAGGTTGCAGATACCAGTTCTAAATTCCTCACTAATTAGATTGAACAAACCTTCCGAAGGAAGAATAACATTAAGCTCATGTTTTAACGAAAAGCGTATGGTAGAAGTTGCACCAATAAATATTTCTCTTACTCAGCACTCTCCCAGTTTAAGTGTTCGAACGGCAATATCACCGACCTTGACCGAAGAATTTATTATACATCCCAGTGTATATACTGAAATAAAGAAAATAAGCCACGCAAAGAGCGATGTTTTATTGAATGAAAGTGAACCTTTTTAGGTGCTTATTCTATTTTTACTGTTGCAAATGTGATAGAAAACTCTAGTTATGATTGGTCACATGTTAAAAACTTTAATATTAGAAATGATTTGAGTTCTCTAATTAAGAATTATAAACCTAATAAAATTAAGAGTACTAAGTTAGAAATGAGTATTATATTGAAAGATGATATTCCTGTGTGTCAGAGAGCCTTGTTCTGAGAAATTACAGGTAAACGATCAAATTGATGATTGGTTACAACAGGGTATTATAAGAGAAAGTTGTTCTGATTATTGTTCACCTATAGTATTGTGTAAGAAAAAGGATGGTAATTTAAGAATCTGCATTGATTACCGCAAAATTAATTCTAAAACTGACAAAGATCGGTATCCTTTACCCTTAATAGAAGAAGTTCTAGATCAGTTGGGTAGTCGGGAAATTTCTTCTCAACTATTGACTTAAAAAACGGATTCTTTCACGTTGAGATGGAAGAAAGCAGTAAAAAAATTACTTCATTCGTCACACATAATGGGCAGTATGAGTTTAAAAAGTTCCATTTGGTCTTTGTAATAGTCCGAGTGTTTTTCAAAGATTTATCAATCACGTTTTCACAGAGACCTTCTTAAAGAGGGAATTATCATAATCTACATGTGTGTGGATGATATTATTATCCCTTCTTCGGATGAACTTGACGGGTTAAACCGTGTAACCAGGGTGTTAAAAACTGCATCGGAATATGGATTAGAATTAAATTTAAAAAAATGTAACTTGCACAAGTCAAAGATTGAATTTTTAGGACACATAATTGAAAAGGGTAACATTAAACCTTCTTTGGACAAAACCAAAGCAGTTCAGAATTTTCCAGAACCTAAAAACGTGAAACAGGTCCAAAGTTTCCTTGGACTGTCGGGTTACTTTCGGAAGTTTATCCAAAATTATTCCATAATAGCCAAACCTCTCAGTGATTTACTACGGGATAATGCTGTGTGTTTCATTTCGGACCCGAACAGCAATTAGCATTTCAAACTTTACGGCAAAAACTTTCTGAAAATCCGGTGCTTCATATTTTCAAACAAGGTGCAAAGCTTGAATTGCATACTGATGCTAGTAAATTTGGTTATGGTGCGATTCTGTTACAACAATCAGACGACAATAAACTTCACCCCGTACACTATTTTAGCAAGAAAACCACTCCCCCAGGAGGAAAAATATTCAAGTTATGAACTTGAAGTTTTGGCTGTAATCGAATCTCTTAAGAAATTTAGAAACTATCTCGTTGGCAACAAATTTAAAATTGTAACTGATTGTTCGGCATTCCAAAAAACTATGAGTAAAAAACAATTAACTCCTAAAATTGCTAGATGGGCCTTATTTTTAGAAGACTTTATTGTTTAAGCCGTTATCCTGTAATGACCATAACATATGATGAAATAACCACTAAACTTGCAAATTGTCAGTGAAATGACGAGTACATTAATTCATTGAAAACCCTTTTAGAAAATAAGCAAATTAATGATTTTGTTGTTAAAAATGATGTCCTGTATAAAATTGAAAATGATAATGATGTTTTGGTAGTACCTCAACAGATGCAAACAGAAATTGTTAAAAATATTCATTCTAAAGGACATCTTGGCATTAATAAAACTGAAAGCATGGTAAAACAAAGTTTTTATTTTCCTAATGTTAGAAAATGTGTTGAAAATGTTATTAATAATTGTATTGAATGCATTCTTGTAAACAAAAAACGAGGGAAAGGTGAAGGGGTTGTTAAATCCTATTCCTAAGGAAAATATCCCTCTTAGCACTTACCATATTAACTTTTTAGGTCCTTTGCCATCTACAAATAAAAACTATAACCACATTCTTTCAATAATAGATGCATTCACTAAATTCGTATGGTTATATCCCTTAAAGTCCACTTCTTCCCGTGATGCTCCAGAGAAACTTAAGCAACAAGAGATTACATTTGGCAATCCTCACCGTATCATAACAGATAAAGGTACTGCATTTACTTCAAAAGAATTTCGAGAGTACTGTGAGAATGAGAACATCCAACATCTAAGCATAACAACTGGAATACCCCGAGGGAACGGACAGATTGAACGGAATCATAGTTCTCTGATCCCAATTTTGTCCAAGCTATCCATTGACGACGCATCAAAATGGTACAAGTTTGTTCCAGCCGTACAGAGAACACTCAATTCAACGATTTCACGAAGCACTCAGATGACGCCGTTTCAACTCTTGACCGGAGTAAAGATGAGGACCAAAAAAGATCTTGAAATTCTAAAACTATTGGAAGAGGAAATCGTGGAGACATTCACCGAAAATCGTGAAAAAATTCGGGAGGAAGCCAAGCGAAACATTCTGAAGATGCAAGAGGAAAGCTGTCGAAATTTTAATAAGAAACGGAAAAAGGCGCGTACCAGTATGAGATCGGAGATATCGTCGCCGTCCAACGGACACAGTTTGGAACTGGCTTGAAACTGAGGCCTAAGTTCTTTGGTCCCTATGAAGTCGTAAAAGTAAAACCTAAAGATCGATATGATGTCAGAAAAATTGGACTGCATGAAGGACCCAATACTACATCCACAGCAGCAGACCACATGAAGGTGTGGGGAGAAACTGTCTAGTTCAGCAAAATTATGATGTGTTAAATCTTTGAGTATTTGTTGTATAGTCCTTGTCTGTTCCGTCTTTTTTGTATGTTTCAGATTCTCCTCTGGTCTCCATGAAAAAAAAAAAGAAATAAGTACTGCTGCGGACAGCGTACGGTCAGGTTGGCCGTTGTGGAATCGGTTGTGGAGTCGTCATCCAATTGAATCTCTCAACGAAACAAAGCACGCAGTCTTCGCGCGCAGGCGCAGCTGATCCAATGTGAAACAAAAACTTTGACCATTGAGAAAAAAACGGAGAAAGAGACTGAGGTGCGCGAGCAGGCGTTCCCGTCGTCACATCATGGAAATCTAATTGTAGAATAGCTATCTTTTTTTAATTAATTTTTGTTAAGTTTAAATAAATCTGAAGAAAGACAAATGTTTTGGACCCCTTGTTGTCTCCCATATATATATATATATATATATATATATATATATATATATATATATATATATATATATATTTATAAGTTTTAAATACTATACACATAGTATTATCATCAATCAAAAAAAAAAAAAATCAATTAATAGGGGCCCCGGCCCTTTGTTCCCCCGTTTTGAATGTGCCACACTTAAATATCATTTATAGTACATACATTTAGTTCGAAATCAGTTATATTCGTTAAGCATCCTAAAAATAAAAAGAAATATTATATAAATTTAATTAAAACTCTCTCTCTTAATTGTTCTTGCAAAATTTTTAATGAATGAAATATTTAATTAGGCAATACTTTAAAAAAAAATATGTGACTAGCTGAATTTTTGTATGTAAATTTGTGGTTTTTTGAAACTAACACCACGGAGCCCTTACGAGTCCATGAACCGCTGGTAAGGATCTTTGTTTCAAGACAGAATTCTTAAAGGCTCTCAATTTCCTTTTTTCGGTCTGTTTGATGTTATTTTCATTCTAATCCTCATTAATTTAAAGAGTCGTTTTAAGATACTTGTTTGATGTATAATATAAAAGGCTTCGGTTATATTACAGCAAAAGGGGGAAAAAAATGTGGTAACAATTAAGAATAAAATAATTTCATCATTATATGATTTTTAGAACAGATAAATCTGCACAAAAAAAGGTAATAATCCAGTTCAGTGGCGCACACAAGGGGGGTCCTGGGGTCCGGACCCCCCCAAAGCCCTTGATTTTTTTCCGATTAATTATAATTCGAAGTACATAGTACGTAAAATTTAATTAAGTATTTGTTATTAATGATTAATTTTGTTAATTAGTGCTAATTGTTTATTCAATAATTAGTTTTTTACTGTGTTTTGCTCCCAAAAATCGACAAAATCAAAAGGAGCATGATACAAGAATGGTGAACTTTCGACCCCGGACCCCCCCTTGAAGAATTCCTGTGTGCGCTACTGATCCAGTATATATATATATATAATTTAAAATTGTTAACTTTACTTAATGGCGAAAGGGGGACGAACTTTCTTTACTTTGTAATGATTGCACTTTTTATCTAACAGGCACCAGAGTTTTTACTTTTTCAATTCCTACAATTAGTTCACTCTCTCCCTACACACATATATAAATTCCATATAAATATTTTCAATCGTTATTATCATCTCGTTTTATTCATCTGCTAAAGATCAAGTACATTTTTTAAACTTGTAGAGGATGACACTTGATGAAAATACAATTTTGCCAAATATTAATTCATTAATTAAATTTTATTTTCAAATTTTAAATTTATTTCCGTTATTTCTGACAAAGTTCGAATTTGCACCAACAGATGGCGCCAGTAAGTCTTTCTGGCGAATTTTTTCTTGGCTTCAAATACATTTCTTTAAACTTGCAGTAAATGACACTTGTCGTTGATACAGTTTTTTTCAAATATTAATTCATTGATTAAGTTTAATTAATTGAAATAAAAAATTTCTTTGTTGTGTGACCTAAGTAGGAATTTACTTAAAAATATTTTTTTTGTGTGTGTTAATTGTTTCCTTTCAGTTTAATGGTACGTGAGAATTTTATTCTTGCGAAATTTTCTCTATAGTAAAGGCTTTGTTCTATCGACTTTTGTGTATTTTTCATTAATAATTAGAAATTATTCTGATGAGAACATAAATGATAAAAAGAATATTATTTTCACTTTCTTATCTGTCAAAAATTTCAAAGAATGGCTTTTAAATATTAGAGAAAAAAGAAAAAAAAACCGCATATTTGATTGGACAAAATCTGAAACAACACGGGACATTAAACCTTTTCTTTCCCCAATCCAGTTCTTTCTAAACTAAATTTTAGACGTCATTCGTGGAATTACATAACCCTCGGATAATATTCCTTTTCGGCATACTCTGAAGTGTCATTTAGTTTTTAAATCCTATATCATTGATATTCTGGGAAGCATTCGAAACGGTCAACACATTTATACTTCGGATTCCGAGAGACGTTTCCGTGCGTCCGATTATTAATGGAGACAATTTGCATCGGATCTGTCCGCCTCGAGCCGCTTGCAATCAACATTGTCGAAAGAATCATTACCCTCGACTGCATGCATCCGGATTACGAGGACTGTGGTCGAGACCTTAGAACAATACCGGACCGAGAGGTCAGCCGTTTCTATCCATTGCATCATTTTTTTTCTTTTTTTATTTATGTAACAGCTTAGATCCTTCCGTTCCTTCCGAATCGCATTTGCTTGTCGTGCTTGCAACATAAGGAAATTCGTGATTTTTTCCCCCTTGATCTCCTAAAGGCCGTTGGTCACTTCCACATGTAATAATATCAGAAGAAAATTGAAGGGGAAGTCTGTTGCACAGCTCCCTTACTCTACAGGAAATGTTCCTTTCCGTATTAATATGTTTCTTAGTAAAGCCATTTCATTCACTATTTCGGAAAAGTTCGTTTTGCTTCTGAGTGACTCCAAAAATGTCCCGTAGCAAAAACTGTCAATTGCTCTCGCTGTGTGTGGTTCAGTTAATTTTTTGTATTATACACACACACATTATTTTGTAATTTTCATGCAGTATAATTAGTGGATGCACAATCACAGTCAGATCTAATACCTTTTCACAAACCAAACCATCTAAATCAAATTACCGTAAAATCCGCGTACTTTTAACACAAAAAAATGGGATCGAAATTTACGGGCGCGTTATACGCTGGGTATAAAAACAATAGCATTAAAAGAGAGAGAGAGATGAGTATAGGAAAAAGATTAGACTTCTACATATATCGAAATACTATATATATTTTAAAAAATTACACATTCCTGTGAAATTAAAGGGTTATTTTTCTAGAAATATACCATCTTCTTAAAATCCTGGGGTCATTCCTCGACAATAAATGGTTTTAAAACATAACATTGCTAACGTACATTGTAGGTTCCTTCGGAAAAAAAAAGGAGGTGCGCGTTCTACGGTGAATAGACTTCAAAATTAAAAATTGCTGCATGAAAGTATAGGTGCGCGTTATACGCCGGATTTTACGGTACATTAAACTATGAAGTGCGAATATTTTTTTTACATAAAATAAGTAAATTAACAATTATATCAAAGTAATTGTCAATAGCTTGATTGATTCGTTATTAGCATCATACTTTGAAGCAACTCGAGGACTATTGGCGTTGGGACTTCATGATTCTGAACCACGATCAATGGACGAGAACAACCCCTGAGCTAGAATTGTGATGATCCCCCTGGGTCACACCTTGAACACCAAGATTAATTTGAGGCAAAGAACCACTAAGAGCCATTTTGAATAATAATAATATTTATTTATTATTATAATTTTCTCAAAAATCTCTGATAACATATAATACGATAATGTTACGTCGCTTAAAGGGATTTGCCTTTATATTAAATTAAATTACTAAGAATGTAATTAATTAATAATCTAGCTCAAACTGAAGTAAGGTTTACCGAAATAGGAGATCCGGGAAACACACGTATTCGAATTCTTAACTTTCATTAACTTTAACTAAGTCACTTAAACTGACGTTTTTTTAAGCGTACGTCAGTGTTTCTCAAAGTGTGGGGCGCGCCCCCTGGGGGCGCGATGACCCTACAAGGGGGGGCGCGAGCGTATCGAAAATTTAAAGATTTTTTAAAAAAATAACCGGGAAGAGAAGTAAAACAAAATACTTTCTTCCATAATAAAAAAAAATACACACAACAACACTGACATAACTTATGTTTATTATCTGGCTTTTTTTCCGTCATCAAATGGCTATCTTTGATCCCAAAACCAAATTAAGGAAAAAAATTTTGTTTTATTTGCTGTATTTCCTCAATGAGAGATTTTTTTTTATTACGTTTTAACATAAAATATTACTCTTTAAAAAGAAAAAACGAAACCCAGACCCTGAGAAAATTCTAAGAAGATAAACAATTCACCACTGTAATTATTATTGAAATACTGTACATTAGTTGTAGAAAAGAAAAGGAAGTCATGATTCACTTTTCAGCCAGGCTGCATAGTACGTTTGCTAATCATTTGATTGACCTTCAATCTTATGGTATGGTTATTATCAATATTAGTTCCCTCCCATCTTTTATGCGTTTGCTTTTCGCTTAGGGACATTGTAAATAATTGAGTTTTGCGATATTTGGAAAAAGAATTGGTTGGTTTAACATTTCTGTAGGATAATTGAAAAGTGTCTGATTTGTGTCCTTTATTATGGTCTTGTACTTTTGAATCATTTTAGTTCAGTTTTATTGGATTTTTCTCAAATCATCTAAAAATTGAATAGTCCTTGAAAGAAGGTAAGTATACTTTCTATAAATTCAAATATTCACTAGAATTCCGATTTGTATCGTGTACAGTAAAAATAATTTAAACAAATGATTGGGGTGACTGAGTCCCCCGCACTACCATTAATGTTAGTATCGAGTACGTGCCTGCTCCCGGGTTAAAACATTTTGAAGTCTTCTCGCTTTAAATGTTAAAACGTAACACAATCATTCTTCATCGGAATTTTATATTCTTTTTCATAATTTAACATTAATTCTAAATGCTAATTGTGTGAGGTTTAAAATTACAGTTCTTTTAAACAGTTATTTACAATTATAGCATTTATCTAAAAAAAAAATCATTTTACATTTTTGTATACAATGTCGTGCACACAGTTTTACTCCCCTTACAGTTCAGCTATTATATCAAGAATAATGTTTCATTTTTTTTTAAAAATGAACTCGTGCGAAGAGTCGGTGTTTCAGCCAGTATACGTTTGATGTATCAATACTGAAGAAGGTATTTTATAAATAATTTCTTATTACTGAATTTGGCCGCGGTAGCCGAGTGGTATAGGTATCGGATCGTGGCTTGCCTTGTCACGAGTTCGAGCCCAGTACCACTAAAGACCTTCGTGTAGGGCAGCGATGCACGTTAAATCTGTTGAGAGTTGAAACGTTTTCCCGTTGGTGTGGTGTGGTAGTTAGGAGAGAGGGGTGCCAGCTCAGGTGTCATCCACGTCACTTGACCATGGTTCAAAATTACGTGGTCCATCGTCAAAAGGCCTCGTGCAGCTGAACAGTGCGACGTTAATATTCAATCAATCAATCTTATTACTAAATGAAGAACAAGTTTAATAATTATTAGGGACTTCCACGGGCTTGTCTTGTAGAGGAAAGTTTTTCAAAGGAAGGTTTAATATCAGAAATTGACACTTAAAGAGTTATTTTTCTATATTTAGCTGAGATCTATATTTTGTCTTCAAGGCATCCACTGCAGAAAATCCGGTTTGAAAAAGGTAGGATGTTGAAAATGGTAATAGTATACGAAGTGCTTTTGTTTTCAGTACAGATAATTCCTCATCCACCTCTACCCCAAATTCAAAGAGCGATTTTTACAAATTGCCTTTTAATTTTTCACTGGATGTAAAATATATGAAGATTTCTTCTTCGGAAGTTGAGAGCCCTTCTGGAGTATCTTGAAATAGATCCCTAATCCACTCGTAACTTGCTACCAAGCTGTCCTCATCCAGAAAATACTTTTTAAAATTCTTTGCCAACATAGCTAAATGATTTTACATGTTTTAAAAACAACTTTCACATGTTGTTCTACAGATTTGTAAGTTTTAACACATATCGAGCAGGGGTTTCCATCATTTACTTCAGTAGTGGTAAATCCAAAATTTAAGTATTTTTGAGAAGATCCCCTTTAATTTTCGGAACCATGCTCGTTCGTTTGTGTACTTGTTGATTCTTTATTATGGTCGAATGTTTGCTTACGACTTAAAAATGTATGTATGATATTGTTTTAATCTACTACCGTAAATACTTAATTACCGTGAATTACAATTAACGTGGAAATTAAAAAAAAAATGTACATTCAAGCTAGATTCGGTAGCTATAGGAGTATCGAGTCGACCAAAACTGACTGGAATTGTACGAGGAAAAGCATTTTTACATGTTTTGCGCAGACGTCAAATAGCCCAGACTCACACAAACATACCCTATAATGCCAGATGTGATGGATATGATAGAGAGCGACATTGACTAGACTATTTTTCTAATGACATTTGTACTTTGAGAAATGAATGCTGAAGGAAATAAATCTTTAATTAAATACATCATTTTGCGGATCTGTTCCAATTTAAAAATTAGAGAAAGAAAAATAACATAATTCTAAGTAATATATATTTTAATAATTTTCTTAAAATATATATATTACTTAAAAGTTACATATACACAAAATTTAATATACTTATCGTATTAATATGTACGGTTTATAATTAAGATCGTATTGTAACTTTAGCGTCTCTCTCTCAAAGTGCATTTTTATTGCAGTAAATACATTATTGTTGTACAAGGGGGCGAGACAAAAATTATGATTGAAAATTGGGTCACCAGTATTGAAAGTTTGAGAAACACTGCTTTTAATGTATGAGTGGTGCACAGAGTATTTTATGACTAATTAATTAATACTAAATTAAGAAAAAGTTTAATAATTATTAGCTACTTCCATGGGCTATTCTTTTTTTTTTCTTAAGGAAAATATTTATTATATCTTACAACTTTTATGATTATTCAGGTTTCAAGTTAAAGAGCCAAACGATAAAAAAATAGTCAATACAATTTAAACTTAAAGTTAGAGAATTTATTTGTAATGCATTGGCAACTGAATAAAATTAAATGTTCTTTTACTATTATTTAATAAATTAAAATTATTTTGTTAATTCTAAGCAAATTTTTTGAAAGGAGTTTTAAGATAAGAAATTGACCCTCTGAGTTCATTTTCTATATTTAGCTGATATTTATATTTTGTCTTCTAAGCAACCACCGCATTTTGTAATATGTTCCAATTTAAAAATCAGAGAAAGGAAAAATATCTTTAATTATCCTATTACTTAACTTTTTTGCTTAAAAGTAACATATACAAAATTTAATACCTGTCATGAATTTGTACGGTTTATAATAAATATTGTTGCTTTATCGTAAAAGTGCATTATTATTGCATTCAGTAAATTATTATGTATAAGGGGGCGCGATAAAAATTGTGATTGAAAAGGGGGCGCCAGTATTGAAAGTTTGAGAAGCACTGGCGTACGTGAATTATATTTACCGCTGGCTTATATCAGCTTTCTGGTACGTCTCGCAGCACGACGTCTTCACGAATCTAATCTCGTTGAATCTTCTAGTAATACGTTTAAAGATACTGACTCAATAGCCTACCATCATCTCTCTTGCTATCTCGCAACTCTCGACTTAAATACCTTATCTAATTTAAATATCCCGTACATCTTTTTGGAGTTGATTGGAAATAAACGAATTTATATTCCCCAGAAAGACGCCTAAGAAGATTAGTGGAAAGGTTCCGTACAGATTTGTCACAGAATCTTATTTCCAGCCTTCACACTACGCCAGCATGTAAACATTGAGCGAAATCGTGCTGTCACCAGTAGGGTTCTCAAAGCTTCGGTAAACGGCAGGCGTACACCTTGCCCTTTGCCGCGATGAATTTCGTGAGCCTCGATCTGACCCCGTCAAACAGTCATTAAATAGTCAATCACAAAATAGTCAATTTTCAATTACACAAAACACATTACCTTTCAACAGGTAAGAAAAACCAAAAATTAAGCTTTCTCAAAATTACAGGGCTTGTATTTTAAGTAATGAGTATATTTTTGTACTGACGCGGCTGTACGCCAGAGGGCGCTCCGATTGGTTGGAGTTGGTAGTGGGACCTTCGACCTTGATAACGCTTCACTCCGCAGTTGCCTGCTGGCTTTGGTTGAGGCAGGATCACGCGTAGCGTAGACCTCTTCAAAAAAGTGTGTGCAAGTTAAAAATGCAACAAAGCATTAGACAGCGTTACGCAATCAAATTTTACGTTTGCCTTGGAAAATCGGGTGCATTAACGCTGGAAATGATTCAGCAAGCGTACGGCAGGGAAAGCTTATCGCAAGTTCAACTTTTTAGATGGCACAAAATGTTTAAAGAAGGCCAGGAGAGCATGGAGCACGAGCCCCATGCAGGTCGCCCGTCAACATCAACCGCAGAAAACGAACAACGTGTGCGACATTTGCTGAACACGGACCGGCGTTTAAGTGTTCGCATGATGGCAGAACAGCTAGGAATGGATAAAATGGTTGTGCACAAAATCATCAGTGAGGATCTTGGGATGAGAAAGATTTGCGCCAAACTCGTGCCGAACGTTTTTAACAAACGTTCAAAAGCAAAACCGTGAGACCGTTTCAAAAGATCTTTTGGAACGCATTGAAGAAGATCCTCATTTTTTTTGACAACATAATTACCGGGGATATGAAAGTTGGTTCTTTCAGTACAACCCCGAAACAAAATGTCAGAGCAACGAATGGCAAACTCCTCAATCGCCTCGACAGAAGAAAGCTCGCATGTCCAAGTCAAGAATGAAAGCAATGTTGATGATCTTCTTTGACAAGAACGGTGTTGTCCACTTGGAATTTGTGCCCGAAGGACAGACAGTCAATGGTGCCTTCTACGTGGAAGTTTTAAAAAAATTGAAGCGACGGGTCAACGGAGTGAGACCAGAAATTTCCACCAATTGGAAGCTCCACCACGACAATGCGCCATCTCACACCTTCTTCGTGGTTACCGAGCACTTGACAAAAAATGGCATCGTAACAATTCCACAGCCTCCCTACAGCCCCGACCTTGCCCCAGCCGACTTTTTCTTCTTCCCCATAGTGAAAACCACCCTCAAAGGGTGCCACCACGGGACACTAGATGATGTTAAAAGGGCTTGCACGCATGCTCTGAAGGATATTTTGGTTGGTGACTTCCAGGAGGCGTACGAAGCGTGGAAATGTCACCTGCAGAAGTATGTTCATGCTCAAGGAGCATATTTTGAAGACTACTAAAGTTTTGTAGCGATATCTCTAATAAATTATTTTTTGTGAACTTATTCTTATTACTTAAAATACACACCCTGTACATCTGGTATAATCAAAAAAATTCGGTTATCCATCCAGAATACTTTTTATATGTAATGGTGAAGAGATTTTTGATTATATATATATATATATATATATATATATATTATATATATATATATATTCTTGGAATCCTGCTTATTGCATAGATATAAGGAATGTATTTTTGAAAGATTATCCACAAAAAAATGACTAAAAATAGCTTTTTCTTAAGCAAAGAAATGAGACTGGGTGAGTCATAAAGGAGTACTTCAAAGAAGCACTAGGGCTATTGGTGACGGAGCACGTAAATCTGGACCACGGTCAAGAAACGAGGACGACAGCTGATTTGGTATCCCCCTCCCAACTGCTAAACTACGCCAAAGGGAGGACGTTTCAGCCTCGACAGATTTAACGACTACTCGGCGGGTGTCGAATTCATGACATGCTGGTCATGAATTCGTGATCATGACCACTAGGCTACCATAACTACCAAATTAAAGGACGGGACATCAGTGGTAAGCTGTATTTCAAAAAGGATGCCATAAATCGAATGCAAGTCAAGAAATCACTAATTTAAGTAGCCGCGTTGCACAAATGAATGTGAGTGTATTAGAGTTTCTTTCCTCTAGTTTCTTGTCATCTGATCTTGAATGGGGGTCCAAAATTATTAGGTTCGTTGTCAATAATCCTAGTGTTGCTTCATAATGCGAGTTTCAAAAATGTATTGTATTCCGTGTAATTATCTAGTGCAGTGGTCCCCAATCCCCTGGCCAGCACCGGTCCATGGATCAAATGGTCAGCCCAGTAAACATTAAATTACTTTCATTTTTAAAACTGGGGAGTATTCCTTTCAGTTTTGTGTGTTTTCCCATGGAAATCATTTTATATTCCACGTTAAATTATTCTATATTCACTTTTTGGTGTTATTGTATTTTATAATGATGGCATACTAAAACACAAATTAAAAGTATTAAATTAAAACAATCTAAAATAAAGGCAGTTAACGCCCCTCCTCAGCGGAGCGCGGAGAAAGTATCAAACGTTGACTGGTCCGCGGTGATAAAAAGGTTGAGAAGAAAGGATCTAGTGCAGTGGTCCCCAATCCCCTGGCCAGCACCGGTCCATGGATCAAATGGTCAGCCCAGTAAACATTAAATTACTTTCATTTTTAAAACTGGGAGTATTCCTTTCAGTTTTGTGTGTTTTCCCATGGAAATCATTTTATATTCCACGTTAAATTATTCTATATTCACTTTTTGGTGTTATTGTATTTTATAATGATGGCATACTAAAACACAAATTAAAAGTATTAAATTAAAACAATCTAAAATAAAGGCAGTTAACGCCCCTCCTCAGCGGAGCGCGGAGAAAGTATCAAACGTTGACTGGTCCGCGGTGATAAAAGGTTGAGAAGAAAGGATCTAGTGCAGTGGTCCCCAATCCCCTGGCCAGCACCGGTCCATGGATCAAATGGTCAGCCCAGTAAACATTAAATTACTTTCATTTTTAAAACTGGGGAGTATTCCTTTCAGTTTTGTGTGTTTTCCCATGGAAATCATTTTATATTCCACGTTAAATTATTCTATATTCACTTTTTGGTGTTATTGTATTTTATAATGATGGCATACTAAAACACAAATTAAAAGTATTAAATTAAAACAATCTAAAATAAAGGCAGTTAACGCCCCTCCTCAGCGGAGCGCGGAGAAAGTATCAAACGTTGACTGGTCCGCGGTGATAAAAAGGTTGAGAAGAAAGGATCTAGTGCAGTGGTCCCCAATCCCCTGGCCAGCACCGGTCCATGGATCAAATTGTCAGCCCAGTAAACATTAAATTACTTTCATTTTTAAAACTGGGGAGTATTCCTTTCAGTTTTGTGTGTTTTCCCATGGAAATCATTTTTATATTCCACGTTAAATTATTCTATGTTCACTTTTTGGTGTTATTGTATTTTATAATGATGGCATACTAAAACACAAATTAAAAGTATTAAATTAAAACAATCTAAAATAAAGGCAGTTAACGCCCCTCCTCAGCGGAGCGCGGAGAAAGTATCAAACGTTGACTGGTCCGCGGTGATAAAAAAGGTTGAGAAGAAAGGATCTAGTGCAGTGGTCCCCAATCCCTGGCCAGCACCGGTCCATGGATCAAATGGTCAGCCCAGTAAACATTAAATTACTTTCATTTTTAAAACTGGGGAGTATTCCTTTCAGTTTTGTGTGTTTTCCCATGGAAATCATTTTATATTCCACGTTAAATTATTCTATATTCACTTTTTGGTGTTATTGTATTTTATAATGATGGCATACTAAAACACAAATTAAAAGTATTAAATTAAAACAATCTAAAATAAAGGCAGTTAACGCCCCTCCTCAGCGGAGCGCGGAGAAAGTATCAAACGTTGACTGGTCCGCGGTGATAAAAGGTTGAGAAGAAAGGATCTAGTGCAGTGGTCCCCAATCCCCTGGCCAGCACCGGTCCATGGATCAAATGGTCAGCCCAGTAAACATTAAATTACTTTCATTTTTAAAACTGGGGAGTATTCCTTTCAGTTTTGTGTGTTTTCCCATGGAAATCATTTTATATTCCACGTTAAATTATTCTATATTCACTTTTTTGGTGTTATTGTATTTTATAATGATGGCATACTAAAACACAAATTAAAAGTATTAAATTAAAACAATCTAAAATAAAGGCAGTTAACGCCCCTCCTCAGCGGAGCACGGAGAAAGTATCAAACGTTGACTGGTCCGCGGTGATAAAAAGGTTGAGAAGAAAGGATCTAGTGCAGTGTCAAATACTGCCTCTCCACCCAAGATGAATTATTTCTGTTTTATTTGCTGTGGTATATTTTTCTTAGGCTTGGGCTACTTTTTTATGAAAATCACTTAATTTTCATTTTTTGGTGTGGCTATATTTTATTCAGAAGTCACGATTAAATAAAAAAATATAAATTATTAAATCAAAACTGTCTAAAATATAAACAATCAACATCCTTCCCTTCAGCGGGCTGCGGTAAAATTAACAAACGTTGACCAGTCCGCGGCAAAATTTTAAAAAAATTGACCGGTCCGTGGCGATAAAAAGGTTGTGGAGCATTGATCTAGTGTACGAGGGAGCCGTATGTCACAGAACCATTTGAAATAGAACTCAGAAGCGCATTTTTAATTTTTATATCACCCTAGCGGACAGCCTACGAGAAAAGATTTTCTTTGGTGCCTCCAAAGTATGAGGTAATTTCCTTTTGTGTTATTTATCAGGAAGACATCCATCCGTGTCTTCCTGAGAGTGATACAAACACCACAGGAAGAGAGCGAAGGAAGTCCTGTTAACGACGGACTCGAAGATTGCAGAGCAAAGAACAGCAGAAACGAAGACTTGTGACAAAAAATTGATCAAAGAAAACGCTTAGCCGTTTTTAAATGTGTGCTTAAAATAAGTAGTAATAAGACAAATTTAATAAGTTGAAAAGAGGTTCTCTATATTATAAAAAACGCAATATTCCATTTATCACAGCTAAGGTATAATACGTGAAGCCCGGCGACTGAGTGGTAGTGTATTGCGCTTCCATGTCACAGGTCAGGGGTTCAAATCCCGGGATGGGCAAGGTCGTGACTCTGCCTTTCACCCCTTCAGTGGGTCGATAAATGAGTATCAAGCTTGCTTGGGAACTAAACACTGGGGAGTTCACGTGAGACTGACCACCTAACCGGAACATCTGCATATGTGCCTGATGTACATTTCTTGACCAGAACATCTGCTCAGGGTCCAAGGTCAGGAAAACTGAGGAGGGCATAGTAGGTCTTGACCCTCATGGGCTGTTGCGCCATTAATTTTTTAGTAGGGTGCAATACGTAAAATATGAATTATTCGTTTGTCACTTGAGCTAATGCTGAAAATATTTAAATTGAGATATCTGTATATGTATGAATAATATAAATTTTTTCTTCCTGAAAGCTATTTTTTTAATGAAAATTAAACGCAATAATTGTGTTTTGTCAAATTCACTTATAATATATAATATATATTTATTCTATTTTTGAATAGAGTTTTGGAAAGGCTTACATCTCACAATAATTCTTATTTGGTTTTGAAATGATTTTTATTTATTTTCCCTATAAATATTACTATATTGTAAAAAAAATATAGGATAACACACCCGCAGGGTCGTATGATTTTATCATTGTTTCTTTTTGTATATTTGAAAAATGAATATCGATTAACTTACGAGAAAAGAACTAGGAAATATACACCATGTCTGACTCATCAAATAAGCGTTAAAAAAATGTATATACAAATTCGTCCCTCTCGATAGAGGATCATTCTGCGCATCATCGCTTTCATACGTAATCCGGGAGATTGGGAAGGGGGGGTTGTGCATTGTACGTTATAAATATGTTTTAACCAAACCGATACAGGGGGAGGAACTACTTAGCTGATCGAGCAAGTAATGAAACGTATTTTTTCCCCGCATAATTTTTTTCACCACTCCTACCTTAAAAGCAGACCATGAATCGAAATGGGGAGGGAGGTGCGCACGTGACCCACAATAGAACGGGAGGGAAACGGGGAACAAAATTTACACAAAAAAAGAAGGGGGGAAGGGATAGTTTTATGTGTAGGTTACTAGGGCGCTGTTGCCACCCTTCCTTTTTTAAATGAACCTGGTGACAAAGACCCCTTGATAAGTATCAGAAGGGAGATTTCAAGGTCAGTCCGCTTCGAGCTGCCGTCTGCATAAGTAATGGGTTAAGCGGATGATCCCAAGGTGAGATATAAAAGGAAGTAATTAAAGGTGTTTGCGATGGGCTTCTTTGTTTCAAAAGCAGATCAAAAACGATCGATGCCGTTACACACACACACCGAATCAATAATTACGCTCTGCGGGCAGTGTCATTGTGTGGAAAGAATGGGCTGTGGATTTTTAATTGTCGCGACATCATTTAATTGATGTGTAATCTAGGCATTGTTAGTACCTAGATTCTGTTGTCTCGAATGAGAAATTATTTATAAGGTCTTGTTTTCAAGTTTTTTTCCTGTCATTTTTAGAATAATTTTAATTTCATTTTGAGACGAAGGTTGGAAGCTTTTTTTGGTTATTCGAACTAAAGGATTTTTTTCACAGAATATTTTTTTATTCATGAAAGCATCGCCGAAATGGAACTCCGCAGAAGCGACTTTTGTTGCCCGAGAGAGAGAGTTCGTACTCTGTGATGTGCTACAACTTGAACCGTCTTGTGCTAGGAAAATTTCCTTATGCTTAATGAAGGCGTTGAAGATAAGGTAGTTGCGCGTATTTTTTGTATTTAGTGTTCTCTGTGTTTTCCCTCACTCAATTGAAAGATAGATAAAATAATATACAATTAGATAGATAACCTCTATTATCGATATTTAACACTTTCTTAGATCCATGGCATACTCTTTTCAGTTGATTCGGATGTACTTAGAGTTTCAAATGCATTCTTAACAACTACCGATTTCTCCGTGTCATAATAGAGTGGGAAAAAGGTCTATCGGGAGGATTCTGAAACATTTCATATGATTGCTTTTGAAGCTCATTTGGAACTTCTTACTAAAAATACGATCAATTGACAAACACGGATCTATCAGTTTTTTTTAAAAAAAGAAAAATTTCGTTCTAAATTTTACTTTTAAACTCTCGATTAATGCGGAAGTTAACACAGGTGTATTAATAATTGAAGTAAATTTAAATTTAATCGTGTAATGTTGACAACGGTTACGAATTAAAATGGTTCTAGAGCAAATAATATATATTTTTACTGCGTCTTTCTTTGAACAAACAAAATCCTGCGTTGGCTTTGGGGAAGGGACAGAATGTCGACCCCAAACTAGCCAGGAAACCAGGTCAAAGTTCACTGTAAAAGTTATTCAAAAACCTTTTTTGTCACTTTTCTTATTGCGGGTTACCTTTCTCGGACGCTGTTTCGTACACAAAAAGGGCTTTTTCACTCTTTGAACAAAAGCTCAGTTGTAGAGTTCAATTCTCTGTTGGAAAACAGTTCCTTTGATCTTCATGGGATTATGAGCGTAATATTAAACACACACCGTTTGTATATAAAGATCCCATATATTTATCATTTACTTTCAGGATTCTTTTCTTTAAAAAATATTTCTTTAAGAATATTTCGGATTTTATAAAAATAATTTCAAAAAGTTACCTTCACAAAAAAAATTTCCCTGATCAGTAAGTGCTATGAAGAGTTGAAAATAATTTCCATCAGACATGACATTTAAAAGTATAATCATTAAGCGATTCACTTATTTTTATAGCACGTCATAAATTTATCGCGCAGTGGCATCTTTTCAAAACAACACATGCTTTTTTTTTGTAACGTTGTGTAATTTTCGTGACTTTCTGATTTTATCACTACCAGAATTCACGCTGCACAAATAACACGAAATGACATCGTCTTTACATTTTTGAAAACATATTTCCGTTTTTAACATAGACAAATTTATTCTATATTTGAGTCATCGTTTGCAAATTCAGATGTTTTGTTATTTACTCAATTATTCAATGTTTTGTTATTGAAACATCAGATCAGAGAACGCCCGAATTTCAGACTTTTTTCTTCAATTTTTTCAGAAATGTTCCATTACCATTATTAAATTCTAACGTCATTATACCACAAAAACTAGCATATATTTCAACACACCGATGGTACCCATTTAAATAAATTCGACATGAAATATGTTCCAAGCTTCATTTCTGTAATACTAAATTACGATTTAACTATGTATTAGAGAAGAAAAGGGTGGTCTGTATCAAACATTTTACACTTTTAACGAGGCTATATATAAACTCAGAAACATTGAAAATAGCGACACAAGAAGAAAGCATCGGATTGAAATAAAATTTAATACACATAATGACACACATGAGAGATTCACTTGATTTAAAAAAAGGACAATTAAACGAATACAGGATGTGCGACGACACAAATACTGGGCAACTTCAATAGCGTGTTGGACCACCTCCAGCTGCAATACATGCCGCCACACGGTCCGGCATTGAGTTGATTAGACACCTTATTGTTGTCCTGAGGCAGATGGGCCTCCAAATCTTGAACAGCCAACTCTAAATCATGTACAGAGTGACACGATGGCATCTGCCGTTTTAGCTGATCCCACACGTGCTTTACAGGGGACAAATCGGGGGAGCAGGCCGGCCATGGAAGGATCTGAAAATGACGTAGGAAATCTTGAGCAACTCTTGCTGTATGCGGACGAGCATTATCTTGCTGGAAAATTGCCCCTGGGAGAACATTTAGGAAAGCTCCTACATGGGGTCAAGGAATATCATCAACGTAACGTTGGCCAGTTAAGGTTCCACGCATCACAATTAAAGTGGACCGGCTATCATAGGCTATGGCCCCCCCCAGACCATTACACCAGCTGTGCGGGCAGTGTGACGTAGAATAGTGTGGGGGGAATTGTACCGCTCACCAGGCCGCCTCCACACCCGTACACGGTTATCATCTGTCCCCCAAACAAACCGGGATTCATCACTAAACACAACCTTTTGCCAATCTGTGACATTCCCCATTGATCTGGCTTGGCACCACTGTAGACGCAGTTGCCGATGTTCCGGTGTTAAAGGAAGTGCACTGAAAGGGCGCTTGGATTTAAGATTTGCTTCTGCAAGGTGTCTGGAAATTCGTTTGTGGAACAATTGCTACGCTCGTATCGTTGAACGAGCTACTGTGGGGTCTACAAGTGCTTTCCGCACGATCCTTCGATCCTCTCTCCTCGTGGTCTTCCTGGTCGCTCCAGACCGGTTTTCCGCGTGTGGGTTTCTTCTCGTGTCTACTGCTCCCAACAATTTCTTACGGCACACTCCGAACGATCCTCCTGGCCAGCAACACGGCGCGTCGACCAGCCTGCGGTTTTCACCCCGATGATCAGTCCTCTCTCAAACTCGCTTAACTGTGAGAAATGTCTTCTAGCACGTTTACCTGGCATGTTTCGCTTACGAAAGTCTTCCTACAATCGGCGGGTAATCGTCACGTTTAGGAATCTTCGAATTTGCGCTCGCTCATATAGCACCCTCTTCCTGATTGTAGCGCCACCTCGGCGTGTATGAGCATGCGTATTGGCACAAAACTTAGATCATTTGCACATCACATTACGCTGTACTTATTTGCAAAGTTTCGCGATTGTACTTAGCTTCCTTCTTGGGACGCTATTTTCAATGTTCCTGAGTGTATTTATAATGTATAACTGTTATAACTAATATTGAGGTATTATTTTTAGCTGCAATTGCTATAATTCTGCTCCGTAACATTGTATGAAAAAAATAGATTTAGAACGCCTTAGGACTTGAGTGGCTGAGTGTATGCGTATCGCTGTTCTACACTACAGGTCCAGGGTTCAGACTCCGGGCTGAGAAGGGTAACTTCACCTTTCATCCCTTCATTGGGTTGGTAAATGAATACCAAGCTTGCTTGGGAGCTGAACACTGAAGGTTTCGCGACAAACTGACATCCTGACTGGAACATTTACCATACACTTCAGCACTCAAAGTCACGAAAACTTTGAGGACTTTGATCCTCGATAGATTAACTGTCATCAGCCCCTCTTCAGTGGCACCACGACTCAGACCCCTCGGCTACCAGAATAATTAGAAGAATCGTTTGGGAGTTAGTGGAGGGAATACTAACGTCGCACTGTTCAGCTACACTGGGCGACGTCATTTTAAACCATAGTCAAGTGATGAGAATGACACCTGAGCTGGCACTCCCTCTCCTAACTACCACACCACACCAATGGGAGGACGTGTGAGCTCTCGACAGAGTTAACCTGCATCGCTCCCCTACACGGCGGGTCTTTAGTGACACTGCGCTCGCCAGTAACCGTACACACTAACAACCGTAAAATCCGCCGTATAACGCGCACCTATACTTTCAAGCAATATTTTTTTAATTTTTAGGTCTATTCGCCGTATAACGCGCACTCTCTTTTTTACGGAGAAACTTGAAATGTATGCATGCTCTTGTGTTTTGAAATAATTTATTCGAGGTATTTTCTCAGGAGTTTCAAAAAGAGTATACTTCTTATAGCCTTTTAAGTTTATAAGGTATCTGTCATTTCTTACAAATAAAAACTATTTTGATGTATGTAGAAGTCGAATTTTTTACATACTCCTATCTTTATTTACTCTTAAATCTATCAATTTTATACTCGGCGTATAACACGCACCCTTGTTCATGTGGTGTGGTAGTTAGGAGAGGAGGGGGTGCCAGCTCAGGTGTCGTTCTCGTCACTTGACCATGGTTCAAAATTATGAGGTCCATAGCCAAAAATCCTCGTGTATTTGAACAGTGCAACATTAATATTCACTCACTCATAACGCGTACCCTTAAATTTCGATTTCATTTTTGGTGTTGAAAGTGCGCGTTATACTCCGGATTTTACGGTACTTTGAAAAAGTGATTTGAGGAAGATCACGCTGTGAACAAATATTTTTAGTCGCCGTGGTAGCCGAGTGATCAAGGTATCGGATCGTGGATGGCCTTGTCACGAGTTCGAGCCTAGCACCACTAAAGACTCACCGTGTAGAGCAGCGATGTACGTTAAATCTGTCGAGAGCTGTAACGTCCTCCAGTTGGTGTGATGTGGTGGTTAGGAGAGGGGGTGCCAGCTCAGGTGTAGTCCACGTCATTTGACCATGGTTCAAAATGACGTGGTTCGTCGCCAAAAGCCCTCGTGTAGCTGAACACAGTGCGACGTTAATATTCACTCATTCACAAATATTTTTGTGAATAAAAATTGAATATTTTGTACACCTAACTCGTACACATAGTAATAAATAACTTGTTACTCGTGAATTGATTTAAATGAACAAAAACGTTATTGCAACCCCCATTTTTCTTGTTATCAAAAACATACTATCACGTTACCTCTATCCTCGTTCAAAGTTATGCATATAGTCGTACTTCAGAAAAAGTATTCATATAATCGGGTAATTTTTTTCAAATTCGAAGCTTAAATAAAAAAAAACTTAAATTACCCTTAACTTGAAAAATATTTTTTTTGTAAGAGAAACGGGGAGGAAGGAGAGAGGAAGAAAAGGGAGGAAAAGGCTAGTATTTCCACTCATACACATATTATTATATACATGTGGGAGACAACAAGGGGTCCAAGACGTGTTTGTCTTACTTCACATTTATTTTAAAACTTTAACAAAAATTAATTAAAAAGGTAGATATTTTTACAGATAAGTTTGACGATGATATTCAGAAGGTAACGCCTGCTCGCGCACCTCTCGCGTTCTCTCTTCTCTCTTAAAAGGTTTTGTTCTGCTTTTACTAGTTCAAAAGTTTTCGTTTCAGTTTTAATTCACTGCGCCTGCGCGCGAAGACTGCGTGGAGTTGTCTTGAGAATTATTGGATCCTACATACATATATTGTTAACTTAACTTTGTATGTGTTAGAATCAACTTATAATTTCGACATTATTTATACTACAAAAACATCGTTATTCAGGAATACAAAACAACAATTAAATCAGTAATGTGAAAAAGAGAGTAATTTGTAAGAATTAAGATAGTTTATTATATCGTCACATTTAGAAGCAAGTTGAATGCTATTGGAAACGGGCCTCGTAACTTTGAACCACGTTCATATAACGAGGAGTGTATACATGAGCTACCACTCCAATTTTAATTTCCACACTTCGCCAACGTGAGGGCTTAGAACTTGGAAAGTTTTTAAGGACATCAGTCACATTAGATGACACGTCTGGAGTCAAATGCGTTGAACTTAACTAAAGTAAAACTAGTCATGAGCTGGATGCTAGACACACATTCGGTATCCTTTGCTAGTGAAATTTATCGCATTAAATCTTATTGTTAAAATTAAAATGGTATTCAAAGCAATGAAAATGAGTTTCATACACGCTTTTTGTTACTGTTCATTTTTTCTTTTTTTAGCATTTAAAGGAAATCCATGATTTCTTTAAAATTATTATTTTTGACGGCAGAAGGAAAAGTAATATATACAAAGAGAGAAGAATGCAAAAGAAATGTAAAACATTTTACGGAGTTTTGTTTGATTTAGTGTCACACACACGGGGTATCTGTAACAGGTGTATAAACAAAGCTAGAACCAGATCAAGGTTCCTATGCATTGGCTCATAAAATACCAAATATCTATCCGTGAAATGTAAGCTGAAAACTATTAAATTTTTTACTAGTAAACATATATATTTATTATATTATATATTTTTATTTAACTAAGAAATTAGAAAAAAAATCCGAGGTCTAAAAAATGTGGAGAAAAGGAAGTGAGTACATACAAAATCACGTTCTATGCGTTTTGACTCAATTATGAAAAAAAAATCTCCAGATTCCAAAAGATCCGCAAAATATGCAGCGAATGAGAGTTTTCTTGACATCGTACTATAAAGCAACACGAGGGCTGTTGGCGACAGACATTGTAATTTTGAGCTAAACTAGCACCCCCTCTACAAATTACTACATGACTTCAACGAAAGGATACCATAACCGCCAGGCTCCCACGGTTGCCCAAAGCATGTTGAAAAAAATTCTCAAATATTTTAAGAAACGTATTAGAAGAGAAAGAGAGAGAGAGAGAGAGAGAGATTAGAAATATTTATTTCTGAAAAAAGTTTATTCTTGAATATTAAGGGGGAAAAAAAGAAGATACTTCGCTAAAATAAAGAATACGAAATATTGTTGTTGTTGTATCGATTGCCACCTGTCTGACGTAGTCAGATCGAGGTCCACGAAATTCATCGTGGCATGGGACTAGAAGTACGCCTGTCGTGTTGGCCTTCAGCACCAAACAGGTGACAGTACGATTTAGATCGGCGAAATTCCCCGAAGGGACGATAGATGGCGACACCACCTATCTTCACCTCAATAATTTCTGCATGAAAATTGAAGGGGAGGGAAATATTCTCCAGTCCCTGCGCTCGTGACTAAGCCCACAAGACTACGGACCCACTGATTTAACGAGCACGTACTCCGTGTGTACTCGGAACGAAATATAGATTAGAAATACAAAATTGTAATTTTCATGGATTCAAATTTATTCGAAAATAGAGTTAAAATTTTTTTTAGCTGTTTGCAGAAATACGGAGACTCATTTTCACAAATTTTAAATCTGAACTCATTTCAAAACTAAATACAAATGACAATTTAGTTAATTTACGAAACTTTTTAAACTGTAAAAAAACACTAAATTAAATTACATAAAAATAATCATGTGAATTATTAAATTACATAAAATAATAAATTCCTAATTGACGCAATTAATTCAATTCGACACAATTAGAAAATTAAAATATTTGTTTCAACTATTTTTATAAACGTAAATTGAATATTTCCCGAAAAAGTACTGTTTTATCGAAGTTCTTACCTTCAACCCTATATAAAGCATCGGTAGCCTAGTTGTTATAGTCACAAACTTGTGGCCGGGTACCACTGAAGACCCGCAGTGTAGAGGCTCAACGTCCTCCCGTTGGTGTGGTCGTTTGGAGGGGGAAGTGTGACGTTTCAGGTGTCGTCACTTGACCAAGGTTCAATATTACGAGGTCCGTCGCCAAAAGCCCTCGTGTCACTTGAGCACAGGTAACTCTTATTCAACACTGCATAAATTGATCGTAACAGAAAATATTCTACGCAATGGGCATGGAGGGCTACTGAGGGGGGATTTCAAATTTTTTTGCGAATCAGCTCTGTGCCAACTATATGAGTCTTAATTAAAACCAAACACTATCGTTATAAAAAAAAAAGTACGCAACAATGCATGTTCATTTAGAAATTCTGTTGTTGTGTAAATTAGACAAGGAAACTAGTATAAGAAGTATATTCTAATAATCCTGAAGCGACAGAATAAATGGGATTTCACATTTGAATTTATAGGAAGATTTGATTTTTTTTATACACACTTAGAAACAATACGAGGACTATTGGTGACGGTTTCCGTAATCTTGAATCAAGTTGAAGTAACAAGGATGAATTCTGAGATATGGTTCCCCTAATCTCCGACACCACGCCAACTAGGGATTGCGATCTGAGATCGATTAATCAAAAAGTCGATTTTTTAAACCGATATGTAGTACTGAATAGAGTCAGTGAATTCATCCTAGAAAATCGACATTGGATTTTTTTCCATTTTGGTAAAATCTACAAAAAACAAAGAATTTAAACACTACTAATCGCAGTGCACCTGATGCATGATCCTATACTCTAATGGCAAGAACAAAAAAACTCTATCTCATCACGTTTACTCAATAGCCATGATCGTGGGATCATCTGTTCCATGTGAGTGTCTTTTTTTGATTGCCGGCAACATTGGAAGTGATGAGCGGGAACCACACTTGAATCCCAGTAGACTTGAGAGACTGTTGTTTTTAAAAAGTTTAGATATTAAGCATCGGGAACTAAGCTATATTAAGCTATATTATCTATTTTCTAAACTTTTTAATGCAACAAATACATTTAGAAAATAAATGTCTTTTTTTATACCTGATACTTTGATATGGTAAAAATAATTGTAATTGTCGAATTCCCTGAACTAAAACATCTCCTGATTTTAATGATAAGAGATCGTTTATTATGGTATTTTTCCTGTTTTTCATAAAATGGATTTATATTTACATTGTAAATGCAGACTTGAAAAGAAATCGATTTTTTATAAATCGATCTATTAGACTTCGATATTTTTGTGAATAGATTCATCAGGTTACGATTGGAATAGAATTAAAAATCGAACTTTTTCGGAAAGAATCGCCATCCCTAACGCCAACGTGAGGATTTTCACCCTCAAAAGATGTAACTTGCACATTAGTTTCTCCGAACTCATGACTCGACAACGCTCGGCTGTAGTACATGCGCAGAAACTTGTATGAGAAAAAAATAAATAAAAGTACATTCCATCTAGAACAGGGGAGGCCAAACCAAATGACCTCCCGGGCCACTTCGGAAGAACTTTACAATCCCGCGGGCCACATATAAAAATATATATCTTTATATTAGATTTGGATCCATTACAAACATTTGTAGGAGTGAAAATTTAAAACGGATTGATATATTATTTTCATTGTTTTTCATGTATACAACCATAGATAATTTAACAATAATAATGCATTGTTCAAATAATGTGTGTTTAATTTATTTAATTAGAAAGATGTCTGTTTCTCAACTCTTTCAATTAGTTTTTGCAAGTCGATCCCAATGCATGTATATTTGCGTATCGTAATTGGTGTTGCAGATTTTCGTGCGTTAAGTTTGAGCATGATTTATGTTTGATAAATTTCAATACAGAAAGAAGAAAAAGATATTCGCAGAAGCAACGTGATAAAATAATAACAGTTATGGGATTTATTTTTTACACACACAAAAAAAAATATTTAAACAAAAATATTGTACAAAATAGTCGAATTTTGTAAAATTGCAAAGAACCTTGCGGGCCGCAAAATTATTCAAGGCGGGCCACATGAGGCCCCCGGTTGGAGACCCCTGATCTAGAAGGAAGCAAGGTTTGCATTATGGGGGCCACCGTGACAGTCAAGGAGAGCACAGAATTGTGGCAATTCTGCTTTCGAAGGGCTTATATATTACTTTATGTTCCTCAACATTTTTGTTAATGCAATTCCATTGAACGAAGATGTACAAAATAAAAGGTCGAAATAAAATACCTTATTTCAAAAAAAGATCATCATCGTAAGAACTTTTCTACTGTGTGATATTTAAGCACATTCAAACCAAACTTACTGTGCTCAGAAGCTCCTACGGCCATCGGAATTGGGATGCGTGTGTTTCACACAACGGATCAAACACTTATGAAAGGGAAAAGCCAGAATGTGTATTTAAAAGAAGACTTTTAGATCATCTGTAAGCATTCGAAAAATTTTTTAATCTCAGCCCTGTTTTTCTGATATAAATTTCTTAAATACCTTAAGGATTTCTTTCGTGTGTGGGTGGATAATTTGAACTCTTTAACCGTATTCAAGCGGCCATCGAATGTCTCGATGTGAATGACTCGAGAATCGGTCTTTGTACGTATAAAATTTCGAGACAAGACAATGTCCTCCCCTAACATTCTTAGAAAAAGGTATGAAATGCGATTTCTTATGTCACAAACTTCTCGTTCAGGTGAGCAGAATAAATAATATGTTGCTTTTTATTCTTCAGTCGAGAGGGGGAAAAAAGATGAAAAGATATTTAAAAAGGTAATAACTCCACCGGAGCGTATCTGCCTCGTATTTTTCCCCCAGAACTGATGGACATGAAGGGTCAATGGAAAACTAGATGGCCAATGTCATTTTGGAAACAAAAGTCCACGATATAAATTAAAGACGGGGGTGGAATTCTGCAAAAAAGTCCTTTTTAACTCTATAATCCCAACTATTCGTTCCTCTAATAATATATAATTTCGAATCGTACTGCATTCTAAAAAATATGTTAAATCAGTTTTTATTAACGGCTGGCTTAAAGGGATTTTTTTCACTTTTATTGTTCTCGTTGTGTATGAATCTGAGAAATGTAAGAGACAAAAACAGAAAATAAAAACCTGTTTAGCCGAACATTTCCTTAAGAGTGTTTCTCAAATTTTGTTTCATATGAATCAAATTGGGAAAAAGAATTATATTTCTTAACTTTTTCGCATTGGTCTATGAGAAAAAGGAGTGATAGGTATGTTTCCTCCTTCCCCTCTAAGCTAAATTTAAATAATGATTTTTTTTTACAGTTTTTCTTCATATATTTCTATTAAATTAAGAATGCGGAAAAACAACTGATTTCCTAATTTTAATATTAAATCCCTTTCGTATAACAAAATGAAAACCAAGGGATAAAAAGAAGATTGTACTGATTAAATTTTCTTTAAATTTACAAATAAATGAGGTAGCGTAGTCATCAAAGGTCCAGGGTTCAAACCCTGGGGTGAGCAAAGTCGATTCACCCATTCAGCCCTTCAGTCGGTCGGTAACTGATTACCAAGCTTGCTTGGGAATTAAACACTAAGGGTATCGCGTCAGACTGACCACCTGACCGGAACATCTGCTTATGCACCTCAGCGCCTATGGTCACGAACATTGAGGTGAATGCAGTAAGCCTTGGCCCACATAAGCTGTTGTGCCACTGAGTTTAGTTTAACAAATAAATTAAAAATAATTGTAAAGCTTGTAGGTTATTTCTCTATTTTCAATTCAGTAAATCAATCAGCATACTTACAAAATTTTTAAGGAAAATGGGTTTTTTTCCAAAAGGGGGCAGTTTTTCATTCGATAACATCCGCATTCAATAAAGAGGTACAAAAAAATTATAATTTAATAAATTAATGGTTTTAAAACTTTTCTAAAATAATGGATTGTGAGCCCCTGTAAAATAAAAAAAAGATTAAGTTTAAGGAAATAAGTTAAAACGCATTGAAAATTGTGAATTAAGGAAAAGTTCATATCTCTGTTGTCCTCTTTAAAAGATGATGCTTCTTTAATAACACCCATCAAAGTTTCTCCGTTAAGGTCTTTAACGACTTTGTCGTGAAATGACTCATAAATGCTTAATGGATGTAAAATTAGCTCAATTAAGGCTATCAGATGTAGATGAATAAATGGGTTACTGATTCTGTTAATTCTTCTGATGCGCATATTTATCTTAAGCGTTAAAAACAATTCAATTCAGCACTCGCTAGAATACCGACAGTGTATTTCTTTCTGAACTGAATGTATATTTATGAATAAAGAATTGCCTAGCTTTTAACGGAAGATAAAAATTTAAATACAGTTCTGTTGATAGCTGAAAGGTGATAAGATTAATTAAACGCAGCTCAAATTCCCATTAGTGTTGTGTTGTTGCTAATGAAACCCGATCGCCGATATCAAATCGAGGCCCACGAAATTCATCGTGGCAAGGAGATTTAAGTCTGTCGTTAGCCGCAGCTTTGAGCATCATGCAGGTGACAGTACAAATCGGCTCCACTCCATTTCAAAAATAAGAGAGAACACCCTGGAGGGTGATCAGAGGACTTCCTCCATCTCTTCCCCTTCTATCAACCTTTCGAGAGGACTATCTGCTCGACAAATATTTACTGACCTCATGCCGCACAGGCACTGTACATTTACAAGCATCCATAATTTCTTCATTTTTTTTAATCCCAGATCTTGCAGCACCGCGGTCAATGCCACTAACCATTATCCCGCCAGGGAGATAATAATAAGAGATATATTTACATATCAGAATAAAGCTGCACAAGGGCTATAGGTGACGGACCTCGACCTTTGGAACCATGGTCAAGTGACAAGAGCGACACCTGAGCTGGTAACCCCCTCTTCTAACGTCCACACTGCAGCAACGGGAGGACGTGTGAGCCTCGGCAGATTTAACTTTGTGACGTCGTCGATTGTTGTGAATCCCCATCCTTCGATTCACGATAAGTTTTATAGCTTCACCAGCTGTTAAATAACAAGTACAAAGTCTTCGATTGTTGTGAACTCACACCCATCGATTCTCACTAAATTTTATAGCTTCACCAGCTGTTAAATGACCAGTGAATGTGGCCATTGGGCCATTGTTTATTGTTTGAGCTCGGG
Organism: Trichonephila clavipes; assembly: GCA_019973935.1. Lineage (NCBI taxonomy): Eukaryota > Metazoa > Arthropoda > Arachnida > Araneae > Nephilidae > Trichonephila > Trichonephila clavipes. The sequence goes on along the minus strand of BMAU01016984.1, from coordinate 420,948 downwards.
CAGGAGTCCCGACATCCATACTGGCCGTCATAAGGGTGAAAAGCGAACCGGCACCCATTGACAATAGGCGAAGCCTGTCTACAAAGAATCATGTCGTCTTTTCTGGTGTCGAGAGAATGGGATAATAGAAACAGGTGGCGTGAAGGACAAATGTGTCCAGATGTTGGACAAGGAATTATGGCACCTTGGGCCAGACGGCCCGGGTGTGTATTGGTGTGGTATGCACAAATAGGTCGAGGGAGGCCGAGAGAGACTTTTGTGGCCTGCCAATAAGAAGGAAAGAGGGGTGTGTTGTGGACCCACCCCTGGTGTTTAGAAAGGGTTTTTTTTCAGGAGACGAGGAAGAGGGCCCTGCCCTGGATGGAGAAAAAGAAAAAGCCCTGCTCTGGATCGAGAGAACTGAAGAGGAGAGCCCTGTTTGGGAACGTACTGAGAGAGAGCCCTGGAGACAGCTTGAGGAGAGCGCTAAGGAGATTGGAGTGGAAAGGAAGGAGCGACGATGAACGTCGGTGGCGTTGAGAATAGGAGATAGACTGCACCGGCTTGGCGTATGAACTGTAATCTATTGCTTCACTAACAAATTGTTTAGTAAATAAACACAATCCTTTAATTTTCAAATTAGGCTGTGACAATTGATTGATGGTTAGTTACTTACGACGTTACAACTTGTATCAAACCCTCTAAGAGGCGGGCACCGTCTGCGAGTGATCCACATTACTAGATAATTCTTCAAAAGAAAAAGAATCAGTTTAACATTAATTGCTGAGCTGTGTTTTATATTCACATCAATGCCCTAAAGCAGGATTTCCATTTTCCCCCGTAATAATCAAGTCGAACAAATGACAAAAATTTCGTTCTGAAGTTTTGCAATTGAGAATAAACGTAACTTGATTTGCACAAATCTCATGGGACTAACTCTCCTCTCAGTTTATTCAAGTAACTACCCGACGCCTCATTATTGATAAGTTCGAATGTAAAAACTCATTTCCGTCCTCCATCCAAACAGGAACGAGTCGCTCTTTTGGACCGTTTTTTGAGACCAGAACTTCCGCCATTGGTTACGGACAGCATAGCATTTATTGACGTACGCTGTCACGTTCACATGACGCAATACAAATTTGAGAAACTGACACTTTAATTCGCCGTAGCTTAGGGTTTGCAATCTCGTGTTCTATTTTCAATCCCGGGATTGGTCCTGGGATTAGGATAGGATTACATTTTAAAAATACTTACATATTAGCATAGTTAAAATTATGTAATAAAACTGAAAATATAATCAAAAATTGGTTTAATATTATTTTTTATTGAAACTAATCAAAACAAAATTTACTATACAAAACAAATAAAAATAGTACATAATGAAATTAAAAATCATTTCTTAATTTCTAGGGTTTCTGTAAAAAGCTTTTAAAAAACATCTCGTCCAGCGTTTCATCATTCAAACGGCTTCTTATTTTTGTCACAAATTGTCCAGCCGAAGAAAATTCTCTTTCAGACTCTACTCTAGTAGCCCTTATCGTCATTAAATAGAATTATGTTCTTTCCAGGTAGTCCCTCGTCTCTCTCTATTTCCAAAAAAGTGACATTTCTTTTTGAATTTTTGATGACAGTGTCTCAAATCTAATAGACTGCATCGGTGCTCTTTGATAACTTTATCTAGTTCTTCTGCTACACTTAAATGTTTTGGGGGTACAAATGGATTCAGTTATTGAATCAGAATGTGAATCCAATTCAAGGGTTACCTTATTTGAAATAGAAGATCCACTTGCATGAACTGTTAGTAATGCAGTGGGATTTGAAGCTGGTTCACTATTAACTTACGGCATTTAATTGAAAAAGGAACTGTGACAAAATGTATTCCTGAGATGTTGCTGGCACCATTGTGTAAGTATTGCAGTGACCATTTAGATCTGAGCAACGTTCTCTCATATGAGAAATGAGAGCTGCATATATTTTCTTACTTATAGCACTTATAATTCCACTAAAAAAATTCTACCTACATATTTCATGTATATACATATATATATATATGTAGGAAATAGTATTTAATTAGTTTCGAATAATTAGAATGTTTTAAAATTTTCAATATATTTCGAGAGAGAGAGAGATGTAAGAGATGGCAGCCCCAAACAAACCAAATTGAATCGAGAGGCAATTCAATGCCCATTAAAAGAATTCGGAGCGATGACGTCAGACACATATAGTCCCTGAGGGCGAGATTATTTTTTTTCACTATCTTTTCATACCAGCTACCAAAAAAAAAAAGCAGTATTCTCATTCCCACTGCGTTTTTGGTGCTCCTCGGACGCGTTTTGGGGCTGCTAAGCCCTCCCTTCTCGCCCTCGTGACGTCACTCCAGTTTCGTCCTCGTTCGGCCGCTCTCTTCCTCCAGCCTTCCCCTGCGGGGGGAGTGACTTCAGATATCGGTCTTTCTTTTTCATCCTTTCTCCGAGATTCTGGGTATAAACGATTTATTTCGCTGGCACCCGCGCCATCTAATTTTCGTTTCATTTTTTTCACTCGCACACCGGACACGAGCGAAGTAAGGTCGACGTCCTCTTAGCAACTTTGCCTTCGTAAACATCGCTTCTTTAGGCCCCCATCTCACAGGTGAATCCTGCTCGCTTTTTGAACTATCTTTCATTTATCTTCTTGTAAATCATTCAAAGCTGTAAATATAGCCTGTTCCTTGTCTTAATAAATTAATTGTTCTTTAAACTCTTGGCTCATGCTTTCTTTCGTCCAAAATTTCATCATTACCCCTAGACACCATCCCCCCATATATATATATATAAAAATAATTTTCTGAGAAATGAATTATTAGAAAATTTTGACGTGAAAACAATTTTAAAATATAACTCTCAAACAAAAATTAAATCCCGGGATTAGAAAAAATACCGGGATCCCGCGACTGCAAACCTTACCGTAGCTTGTGGTTTAAATCAAAGGTGGCCAACCTGCTGTCCGCATGTGGTACACCTTTAATAATTTTGCGACCCGCGAGATTCCTTACATTACAAAATACGAATATTCGGTGCAATGTTTTTTTTCTTAGTGTTTTTTTTAAATAAATAAATCCCTCAACTGTTTCTATTTAATCACGTTGCTTCTTTTACTGCGAATCTTTTTCTTTTTTTCGAAAATGAAATATATCCAACACGAATCGATCTCAAACTTAACGGACGGAAACCTGCAACAGGGTTTACGATACGCAAATACACGCATTGAGATCGACTTGCAAAAACTCAGTGAAAGAATTGAGAAACAGATATCTCATTAATTAAATAAATTAAGCAATATTTGATTATGCATTATTGTTATTATATTATCTAGGTTTGTATACCTGAAAAACAATGAAAAGCATAATAATACGTTAATTTGTTTGAAATTTTCTCTGCAATATATGGAATGGAAATTTAGTCTTAAGACATCTACAGGGCTTAGAGTACCCAAAAGTAACGGCCAGTGACAAAAGGGGTGTCCAAGGGGTCCCCTCCCCAAAGTCCATGATACTTTGTCCCTTTGATTAGAATACTCAGTATAGAGTACGTAAAATTTAATTAAATATTTGTTTTTAATGATTAATTTTATTAATCAATGCTAATTATTTATTCAATAATTAGTTTTTACTGTGTTTTGTTCCCGAAAATCGACAAAATCAAGAATAGTGATGGTGATAGAAGAATGGTGGACTTTCGACCCCCCCCCTCGAAAAATACCTGTGTGCGCTACTGGTATCGGCTTATTATTACGGAATTGCTCTTCAAATGTAATAAACTGTTCATCCGTGGATTGAAAAACTCTCCGAGAATTTTTAGGGGTCTAGTCCGATCGGCCACAAGGGCGTGCATTATTCGGCAATCGCAGATGATAAACTTTTTACACTGACTTAATTAGTCAAGATGTGGACGCCACAGAAAAAAAGGTGAAGTGCGTACTTTGGTTACGGAATTAAAGTCAGTCACGCGTGTACAGCGACGTGTTTGAACAGAATGGAATGCCGACCCTCCGACATCAAAATCTATCCACCAATGGGAAAGAACTTTAAAGTAAATGGTAACTTTGGTATCTCAAACTGCCAAGTGTTCTTAAGTTTTCGTGATAGCAGACACTTTTGATCGTGTGCGTGTTTCATTTTGTAGGTGTCCTGATAAGTCTATTAGGCAAGCCATTAATGATATTCCATTCTGTTCAAACACGTCACTGTACACGCGTGACAGATTTAAATTCCGTTAACCGAAGTACGCACTGCACCTTTTACATTGGCATCCACATCTGTACTAATAAAGTCAGTGTAACAAGCTTATCGTCTGTGATTGTTGAATAATGCACGCACGTGCGGCCGATCGGACTAGACCCCCAAAATTTCGGAGAGCTTTCCAATCCATGAATGAACAATTTATTACATTCTGATGGTTAGTTCCGTAATAATAAGTCATTACTTTTGGACACTTTAAGCCAGGACACCCTGTATTTTTATATGCGGCCCACAGAATTATTATGTTTTTCCGAAATGGCCTGCGAGTTCATTTTGTTTGGCCACCCCTGGTTTAAATAAAACCCTGAGATGAGGAGAAGATGCATTCCTTAAACTTAAAAAAAAAAAAATTGACAGTCAGTTTACTCATAAGGTATCCGACTACTTTTGGAGCCGTGATTTTAAAAAAGTGCATAAATGGATAATTTTCATGATATTTAGTGTCACTTAGATTAAGATATATGTATAAAATTGTTTTAAGGACATTATGACAAAAAATTATTTAAATACAATATTTTGGCAAAAAGCATTAACTTAGAATAACCTTTTTAAAAATGTTCTCCTTTTATAAAAAAATGTTTCTATAATAATATTATATATATTTTTGCTTATATAGACTTCTCTAGAGAGTCTGAACTATGATTTTTGAAAAATTAACATTATATATTTTCATAGTTACCACCAACTGAAACAATTATCGGCGTTTTTTTCTTAAAATGTTTCTCCTCTAATTATGTAAAACATGGATATATAAACCCACTTCTAAGTTATATATTTCAAAAAATCTATTTAAGCCTCTGTACAGAGGTCTGAGTTTTATACAGGCAAAATATTATAATAGAAGCATTTTTCACAAAAGGAGAATGTTTTGAAAATGGGTCATTCTATGTTCCTTTTTTTGTCAAATTGCTGTACTTAAATAATTTTTTATTGTCATACTATTCTTGAAACAATTTTATATACGTTTTCTAATCTAAGTGACACTAACTATCGTAAATATTACCCATCCAAAATCAAGGCTCCGAACGGATACCTCAAGGGAGTCTCCGCGTAATGATAACGAATAGAACACGAATTTGGAGGATTGCTTTAGATATAAAAGTACTCCAAAATTATATTCTGACTTTGCTATCCTATAGAGAGCTGCATTCATACTCCTCAGTTTTAAATTTGGGCATATTTTTTCTAGTATAAAATGCATTTCATATTTTACCCCCTATTCCTCAATGTTGAATGACCTATCCCTTTACGTGTAAAAGTAATGGACCATATTGAAATTTTAAAAATGATAATATTTTGAAATTTTAAAAGTGCTGTATTATAAAGAAAGATGTATGACTTACAATGTTGTAAATTTTCATGGAAACATTTTTCTGTCTGAAAATTTTTAGTTTCCGCAAAGTTTCGGTTAGAAAATGCTCCAAGTTTAGAGTTCATACAATTGGCAAAGACACAGCCCTGTTGTTTCTTATCCTAGATATTGTAGCTCAGCTACATCATCTCCATATTAAACCAAAAATCCCTGAAAAAATCTAAAAACAAAATAGGATTCCCTAAAACTTCATTCACGGTAAAATTCAGGCCTCCCCCGGTCATAATTACTTGATCAGCCTTGCACCAATGACATCCTGGAAAAGCTTTCCGGCCTTGCTGAAAAGTAAGAGACTTGATGTGGTCACTACAAAAAACGCGATAGAACCGTGTGCTGTGTTCTTGGCAAGTTGTCAGTACCGCTGAAGACCCGCCGTGTAGGGGGAAATGGGTGATTCACGTTAAATCTGTCGCGGCTTCCGTTGATGTGGTGGGAAAGTTAGGAAATGGGGTGTCACCTCAGGTGTCGTCCTCGTCACATGATAAAGGTACAAAATTACATGGTCTGTCGCCAAAAGCCCTCAGTAACAGAACAGTGCGACGTGCTCACTGCTGTGCCGTAGGGCCTGAGTTCGAATCCCGGAGAAGACATACATGTTTGTAAACGTATAGTGCCTGTGCTGCATGGGAATACTATAAATAGCCATCGAACCACAAGTCCCCTCGTGAGGTTGGTGGAAGGGGAAGAGAGATGGGAGGCCCCTGACCATCCCCAGGTGTCCTTCCTCAAAATTGGAGTGGAAACGAGCCAAATCGTACAGTCACCTGTACGGTGCTCAAAGCTACGGCTAACGACAGGCGTCCCTTAGCCCTTTCCCATGATGAATTTCGTGGGTTTCGATCTGGCCTTTGTCGATCGGGTGGCATCAGTAACAACAACAACAGAGTGTGACGATAATATTCACTCACTCCACATCACCGGAAAAGAGGCCTATGTCATCTGCCAAGGAGAAAGTCTTTCATCTCTGGCTACTATGCTAAGAATGGAGATGGGTGGAAGTTCTGTTTGGATCATTGTAGCTAAATAGCTTCTTGTAATAGACATCCTTAATATTATATATTTAAATGCAGATTGAGAAACAAATCACACCTTTGAAGGTTCTGCGAATATTTAAAACTGAAAAGTACTTAACTGCAATTGCCTTTTGATAAAGGCAAACAAAGATATTGTGACCGATGCATTTCCTGTTTACAATAGTAATGCCCCATTCGCGGAGTTGTAAAGCTGTCGTTGGAGTAAGAAGTGGGGGAAGCACAACACATTTAGCCTCAATTGAACTTGATAAAAAGTATGGAACCTACAAACACCTTATTTCAGAGCCTCTTTCCAGATACATGGAAAATTTGCAGTTTAAGAACTATGCGTTGTATATCAAGTCTTGGGTTTTCATAGTCGCAACCCAAATAAGACCGTGACTGCTTGGACGGTCTTCAGTAACTTGAACCATTGGCCACGTTCCAAGAGGTCCCTTCTCTTTGATTAACACATTATCATCTTTTTTCAAATTTGCTGGTACATTCTACCGATTCTTGCAGAGTTGTAAAGAGAAAAAGCCAGAGCTCTATTTTTTCCAAAAGCCAAGTTTGATATTTTGTAGGAATTCCCACTAATAAGCAAGTTCACCAACCGGCAAGAAAATAAAGGCGTGAGTGTAGAAACGCTTTCTGCATCAGAGTCATCATAATATTAGAAGGGTCTAGAACTGAGCATTATTTTTTAATTTTACGATCTTCTTTCAAAACCATGCGTGGCCACGGTAGCTTTATGGTGAGGCAACGGACTTGTGGTGGGAGAATCAAAAGTTCGAGCCTAGTACCGCTGAAGACCCATCGTGTTGGGGGAGGCACATTAAATATATTGATGCTCAAACATCCTCCCGTTGGTGTGGTGTGAAAGTTAGGAGAGGGGGATGCCAGCTCATGTGTCATTCTCATCACTTGACCATGGTTCAAAACTACGATTTCCGTCACAAATAGCCCTCGTGCAGTTTTGTAGCGCAACGTTAATATAAAACTCACTTCCTCCAAAACCATGCTCGCTTACAATTGGATGGGAATTATGTATGGAGTGCCGATTCATTACAATAAGAAATCCGTACAGAATGATTGAAAAATTCTTTTCATGAAAACGCATCTATATTTTGACTCATTTTTGAAAAAATCGTAAAATGTTTTTAAAAAAATATACCGCACTGTGGCGAAATAAATTATCTTTCAGATTCTATAATTATTTTTTGTCTGATTTCGGTAAGAAGAGAAGGATTGTGATTTTAAAAACATAAAATTTCCATACCGGGGGTTTCATATGAAAATCGATTCTTAAGGAGTAAAGTCCAAAAACTAAATTTTAAATTGATATCACACGTAAAGAACACGAGTACTATTGGGGAGGGGTGACGCATTTGTGAACTATAGTTAAGTGACGAGGGTGACACATGATGTGTGGTACTCTCCCTCGCTTAACATTAACTTCAATTTGCAGAGAACTTCGAAGTTCATTTCATTTCAACATGCAGCAACCCCCATTGTTTAGCACTATAGGGTCTTTACATTGGCGTAATGTACACCCCCGCATTGCGGGGAGACCCAGGATTGTAAGTGGCCCTGAAGTCTGACTGATGCCAAGTATTTAATTTTTGTATGATCCCGCTTGGGGTCCCAAACCCGACTTTACAGGGGGGCCCTATCTACGCTACGCCACAGGATCTTTAGAGGATTCGACCTAGACTCTCAGGAACTTCCTAAATTATGTCCAAACTGAATTTTTGTTTAGCTTACATTCAAAATTGTTTCTAAGAAGTTTACCGTTAGTCTTAGTTATACTAATAGTATTTCAAATCTTCGTTATTTACTTATCTTACGTATAGCACATGGTAAAAAATCAGAAGAGGGTTACATGTTTCCTGTAGTTCTGTGCTTCCATATTGAATCGGGATTTAGATGTATACCATAACCTTCTTAAACACGATTTATCTCCACTTTTCACTCTTTATCACTATTGGGATTAACGGCTCGTTGCAACATTGCACAGCCGAGTTATCGTGATTTACGATCGTTATCAGAACTCGCTTTCGGGAGAAAGTGGCTTGTTTATGAACTGATTACACACACAAGGTGAGATTGAAGAAGGAATGTTGTGTACATACACATCGAGATAAAGAGACGATTGTTCTGAGACGATAACGGGACTTTCTCAAAACACCCTTTTAAGAGTACCACTTGTCGGAAGAGTGGGCTCTCACGATCTGCACTGGAAATCTCGTGTGTGAGAAGAGATCGCTCTGAACCCTTGTAGATGTTCTTCCCCACTAATAAAGTAAAAAAACCAAAATCGGGAAAGCTTTCTACAGGCAGAAAAATTCTCCAATAAGTCTGACTCCCTTAAGGCACAGAGAAAATAATAAACGTTTTTATGTAACGCTTACCATGTTTAAGTAAAATGGTCAGCAAAGCATATGTAGAACAAAACTTTTTCAGTGCCGGTTTATCCAATGGTCGTTCGGGGCGGGTGCCCAAAGGTCCGGGGCCCGGATAAGCTGGACTTAACCAAATTTTTTGGTTATAAATTTCAATCCGCTAGTGCCAAGGACATTTACTGCGCTTAGGGCCCGAAATGAGCTCAAATCGGCACTGAGCTTTTTAACTTCTTTTTCAAAGAGATAATAAATGAGTATCCTCGAGAGCTTCTGAGCTCAGCATGTATTTAAATATACAATTTCCATCATTCATTATTTATAATCTCTCTCTAAGATGATCACAGGTGCGGTAGTTGTGCAGTCAAGGCTAGTGCTGTCGAATCATGATTCGAGTACTGGGCCACTGATCACTCACCGTGTACAGGGACAGCACATTAAATCTATCGAGGGTCAACGTTGGAACGAATGTTGGCGTAGTGTTGATGTTCGAAGTTTAAGGTTCCAGCGCAGGTGTTTTTATAAGCTTTTATTTAACTTGCATTGTAATTTGTTTGGGTGGAATCTTGCAACTCAATTTTGAAGCTGATGTCTTCAACCGATTGAGCTGAAATTTTGTATATACGTTTAATTTGGATGACAATGCATGTTTTGACCATTTATATTCCGATATCGCAATTAATTAAAAATATTAATTAAAGCTTCTATTCTGCTAGCTTTATTCCTGTTAGCTTTTTATTCTGCCGAGCAGCTTATCGGATTGAGCTTAAAGTTCCGATTTTTTTACCCTTTTTAAAAACCATCCTATTCTTTCTATCAAACGGAGACAAAAAATAATTACATAATCGGAAATATAATTTATTTCGCAACGATTCTTTTTAAAAAAATAATGATACTTCCTATTTTTCACGATTTTTTCTAAAGTGAATCAAAATCGATGCGTTTTCATGAAAATGATTTCTAAATCGTTCCATATGAATTTTTTTTCGTGTTAATGAATCAATGTTTTGCTCTAAAAAAGTTCAGGCTTTTCTCTTTTAGAATCAGTCATTTAAGAAATAAAATGCCGAAAACTATTTTATTTTTACGATTTTTCAAAAAATACTCAAATTTTTATTAAAACATTTAAAAGCTTCGTCATTTTAAAGATAATCGCACGAAAGTTTTTCTTTTGTAGAATAGTATTATCCAAATTCTGCACAAAGATTGAAAGCATTGGTTTAAAATTACGGATTTAAAATTTTGTGTGTGTTTTCGTGTTTAGTATTATAGTAAAAGCAAAAAAAAAAGCGTTTTAATATTTTGATTAATTTTGCTTTGTCCAATGTTGTTTTGGTCTTAGTGTTTATCCTCCCCCTATTATCCTCTTGTTGCGGCCCGAGTGAAATATCTATCATATGTACGTGGCCTGGCGGGAAAATAGATAGAGTACCCCTGCGCAAGCCTGTTCAAAATTAACCGGCAAACGACCTTGCAACAATGATGCATTGAATGAGATGAACAGACTGAGAAACCTGTCCGGCGATAGCTAAAAAGTAAAAAATAAATTAAGTAAAAAATTTTTTTAAAAATAAGCATTTATTTAAATGCTCTAAAAAGAATAAAATAAATTTTTCTTTTAAAACTTTTTTTACTATCAACTTATAAAGTCATTACACAATTTATAATACAAAAGCTTGTCGCGAGATTTACCTGTGTAGATAAACAAGCAAATGAAATAACTTTATCTGATTGATTTTAATTTTTAAAATTTTCAAACTGAGTAAATACGAGTACTTAAATCTCACGACAAGATTTTATATCATAAATAGTGTAATGGCGTTATAAGTTGCTAGCAAAAAAAAAAGTTTTAAAAGAAAAGTTTATTTTATTCTTTTTAGAGAGAGAAGAGAGAGAGAGAGAGCATTACTTTTAATTTATTATTTCTTCACCGAAGTTCAAAATTACGAGCCTTCCAAGTTCAAATTACCAATAGCCCTCGTATTTTGCTTTAGAATGCGACGTAATAAAAACAAAACCAAAATACAGCCAGATTAACTTAAAATAAGTTTGAACCTCGGTAAGTGAGAGTCAAAGTAGCATATTATAAGCCAACATGAGGGCAATTGGTGACGGATATCGTAACTTTGAGCCCTGGTCAAGTGACGAGGATGACACTAGAGCAGATTCCCCCTCCAAACTTCAACATCAATGGAAGGACATTGGCAGATTTAAAGTGCATCGGCCCCCTCTACACGGTGGGTCTTCAGTGGCACCTAGAATCGAGCCCTCCATACTCCTGCAACAAGTTCAGACCAGAACCATTAGGCTGCCAGTACCACTGAACGTCAATAAGAGAAGACTGTTTATTGAGTGGTACCTCAAGACACCGATATACTTCCGAAACCCTACGAGACCTCAATCCGGCAATCTTTTGTCGACAAATGTTTTATTTGGACGAAGTACTCGAGAAAAACAGAAAGGGTGTAACTTAAAATCGCTTACACTTGGGCAACACCAGGATACTTGCTGCTGTAGTTACGCGGCGGAAAATCGCAGAGCTGGGCTGTAAAATTCTGCCGCATCTACCATAGTTCTCAAATCTAACACACATATAATCCGATTATGTTTGTTTCCCCAAAAATTATATAAGAAAGGAGAAAAATTTGAAAAGGATGCAGGTGTTTACCCACGCACTGATCGAGATTTCGCCTCCAAAATTGAGTCCCTTTATAAATATGTAAGCTACGAGTAGCCACTATGTCGTTACAAAGTCATTTGTAACGATAATAATTATATTGTTCGGTAAAATATTAAATATGCTGAAAATGTATTTTCTTTTCTTTATTTCTGAAAATGGATAGAATTTTCCGGTGAGCGTAACCAATGACAAAGGATGGTTTCGCATGGATTGGTAAGGAAGAAAAATCATTTCAGAAATGGCAATGAGAATCGCAGAATAACAAGTGAAGAATTCTCAACGCGTGATAATGATATTTGAAGCAAGAAGGTTACCCAAAAATGTATCACATAGACCACTTAAATGTCACAAGTTCGTGACTTCTAGGAATGATAACAGTAATTCTCATCGAAATGGGAATTAATATACTATCGACAGGAAGTTCAAAGTCATGAAGGTACACAATAACATTTAGAAAATAGGATCGTTATTAAGTAAACATGTTTATCTGTTAAACTCAGCTGTATGTTATGTAACTTACCCAATGAAAATATATCCTCCTTCTCCTTAAACCGGACGCTCACTTTGGAATTCTTTTAAGTTAAGAACAAAAAAAAAAGCCATTATTTAGAGTTAAAAACTCCAGGAAAAAAGAAACTATGATTCTTTGGTATATATATACACACACACGATTATATCTTTAAAAATAATTCCTAACATATAACTTTGCATATCCCATTTAGATAAATATAATTCAATTTATTTTTTAAATTTTCATCAAAATTCCAGTAACCTTACGCGAATAGGATGATGTAGGATAGTTAGGTTCAAATAATGTACTTAAATTTCAAAAATTAATTTAAATACTGCTTGCAAAATATATTTATTAACAAAAATTAATCATACAATGTAATGATCAGAAACAGGAAAATCCATTATTTATCAAAAATTTAAATCAAAATTATAATTAATATTCAAATTTCTTTTCTCTCTCTCTTTTCACTTGGAATCACCTACAGAGCATTTCTACTTATTCAAGTAAAGGTTATCTCTCTCAACTGCGAAGAAAAACAAATTAAAAATACCCTACTGTTAGAAACCTTGTAACACATCCGTAGTGGGAAAACTTGTACTTGACTTCAGACAGTATCGATGTTTCGTTTGGGAAAATACCATTCATTGCGGTTTCACAATTTAGTTTAAAGAGGCCATGGCACTGTTTTAATTCAAGTTAAATATAGTAAGCCAAAAAGAGAAGTTTTTCGATTGCATTATTTCATCACTATTGCGATGCATTTCCATAGATCTCACACAAAACGCTCGAAATGATTGTTTATGAACGTCGCTATATGAAGCCACACGATCGATATAGGAAACAGACTTAGCGGTTTTGAACCGCGCCCAACTGACGAACATCTGAGCTAGCGAGGGAGAGTAATATTAATGTCGCAGTTTTAACACGAGGACTATTGGCAATGCACCTCGTAATATAGAATCTCGGTCAAGTGACGAGGTCGACACCTGAGCTGGCACCCCTCTTTCCTAGTTACTACCCCACACCAACGGGAGGACGTTTGAGCCTCATAATATTTAACACAGAGCTCGGGGCGGGAACTTTCATGAACTGAATAGTCGGAATAACCTACTCAGACTACAGGGTTTACGTCACACAATGAGATGTATTGTTGTATATTACACTCAAGTGCCACTGAATTAGGAATACCTACCTAGTAACCAGTTGGCCTCTGGCCTTGATAACGGCTGCCACATGACGAGGCATAGATTCAACAAGTTCCTGGAAACGTTCCACGGGAATGACTTGCCAAGTATTCGCTGAGGCTGTCAATAACTCAGTAAGATTCGTTGGTACCGTGGGATGGCTTTTCACGCGTTCCAAAACATCTCAAAGATGATCAATAGGATTAAAGCCTAGGCTTTTAGGGGGCCAATGTATGACAGAAAGTCAGAGGAATGCTAATCCGACCAGCCAGTAGCCAACCGGCACTTGTGAAAGGCCTTCCTGGAAAACTCCATTACCGTGCTGATAACAAACCAGCATACACGGATGAAGGAGATCACGCAGCCCCTCTACGTACCGAATTGCACTGAGGCAAGTTGGTACACGTACCAAATATCCCCAATAGTGCCACTAAAAACACCCTGCTTGAGCCCCCTTGCCTGTGTACAGTTCCAACCTGGTCTGCAGGATCCATAACTTCATGAGCCTGACGCCATATTTTCGGTCTTCCTTCGGTGTTGAGTAGTCGGAATCGAGACTCATTACTCCATGCTATTGGTTTCTATAGTCCTCTACACTCCACTCTCTGGGATCTCTTACCCAGGCAAGACGTGCAGCCCGATGGCGAGCATTAAGCAATGGTACTGTAATGACTTCATACAGCTCTGGGTTAAAACTATTTATTTCTCAGTAAGAATATTATCAAAATACAAGAAAATATTCTACCACACTTAATTGCTAGGATAGGTAAATAAGGTTCACTCTCGGCAATTCTTCACCGAGTACTGAGAGAGTTTGCTGGTTTCAAATCCACCTTACTTCGCGGACTAAGGTATCACTCTCCTCGATGATCGGGACTCAGCCTGTGCCGGATCTCTCCAATACGGATTCCACGGACTTCGCGGTTTCCTTCGTTTTTCGTGGAAGGGACCTCACCAGGGCTCCCTCAATATTCAGTCTCTTCCCGATAGGAGCTTCACAACCGCTTTCTCTCAAAACAAACTCCTATCGCTGCGAGGGGCTTTAACAGCACCCTCCAAAACGCAATCCTCCCCCTCCGACTCTCTCACTCCCCTTATAAATCCACTCTCTCTCATCCCATCCAACTCCTAATCATCTTCTGATGTTTTGTCCTTTTGCCGTTCCTGTCGGACTCAACTCCTTTTATCTGTTGTCCCTTTGCCGACCCCGTCGATCTCCATACATTCCATCTCTAGCCCCATGGGCGCCGATGTCTGGGTACACATTGTATGTGTTCAGACGCGCTGTTGTCACCGGATCGGGGGTAAACGAAAGCACATTGTTAATGAGTCTTTTTGTGACGCAAAGGACCCAGTTCCGAAATTTCTTCCCAGCAATTAAAGAAAAGTCTAGAATTCTCGCAATGTTTGTCGTCAAGGGGCAAGGGGTCCGTAGTAATTGGGGGAAGTGACCGGCTTCGTCACAGTACTCTCGTAGGTCGACGGCTTCCTAAACGGTGAAGCGACTATTGCACAATCCGTTTACTGATTGTACGACTGTTACCGTCGTTCAACCGGGAGGTGATTTGAGTTAATGTTTGGCGTCGCTGGCTGTGTACAATATGCTGGAGCTGTCTCTCACTGCGCGCTGTCAAGGCTAATTTTCCTTTGCAGTTGGGCTCTATTGCTAGTCCACCATCCATGTATTCTTAGCATACTTTTGACAGTGTCGACGATTTCGTAAGTGGAATGGCCCATGCGGCACGCACCCACGATTTGTCCGTGGTCGAAGATGTCTAAATCAGGCAGTTTAGAACAGCCACAATACACGCTACATATGCAGTTACCACAGCACCCTCACTTGCGCATAAATGATGCACAGTGCTACACAATTTGCATATCCTTTGGTATCCATAATTTGGTGGTACTACTTCAATGTATATGTTACGGTGTATTTTTCTTTCAGGTGTTAAGTGCTTTTTAGTGTATAAGTAATGAATTTTTTTCTCTCCAAAATGCCCTTTTTTATTGCAAATTAATAGATTATACAGAAAGGAAAGAATCCTTGTCTCTCACCATTCTGCTTCAAGAAACCTTTAGAAAAAGGTTACAAGCCCCTACCTTAAAACAGCACAATGAGATATTACGGGAGGACCTTTTATGTAATTGGCGAAAGTGACCTTTCACTTGTCACTTCGCTTTCATAATTTCCTCACTTCATTGTGCGAGGACTTCGGGGCCCTATTACATTTCACGCCCCTCCACTATTCCATTCGACAACCTTTAATAAAATCAGGACTTGTGAGGCACGACTCGACTCGAACTCCAGGGATCACGAAACGACCTTAAACTACCGTGGCCCCACTACGAGGGTGGGTTTTGAAAAGGGGGAAAAGTTAAAATAAGGATAATTTTTAAATAAATGTATGAGGGATAATCCTCTTAGAAAATTCTACAGTTTTCGTGTTGGATAGAAATTTAAAGAAAACCCCCTTCCTTGGCCGCCTCTCATAATCCACCTCAGGGTATCATCCTATTATTCTTTATCCAATGTATCCTAGAGAACCTATGGAATGTTCTGGAGCACCTTGGGAGGCCCTCGGACTGTAAACAAGAACAGGTTCTTCGCCTCCTCGCAAGGCAACCCCGAAAGCGCCGGGGTCGCTTCAGGTGAGCGGGACGATTAATTTTCCCTCCGCAGGTCACTCAGGTTTTCCAGGAAAAACTATAATCATCTGCTCCTTTGTTCTTTTCCTAAAGTTATGGGCAGTATGACAGGTAGAGAGTTCCTTGCCCCAGCCCACCCTCTTCTTGTTTTGATTCTTAGAAGCGTGGCAACCATCCGAATTCTTGCACCTGTGGTGAAATATTCGAACGCAGAGGTCTGAAGAACGTTCTTGATCGTGATTTTTTTTTATTGATTTATGTCTGTGGTTTGGAATGTCTCCATGTTTCTTTGCCCTACATAGGAAAAGAACGTAACACTGAGTGATTTAGTGAAATATCACTTGGGTAACTAGTAAAAATAAATATAAATAAATCACTTAGAAATGCGTAAATTATTATTTAGTGCATTGCGACTTTTTTTTTGTCTCCTTATCTGTAATTCGTCGGGAAAAGAATGCGGAAATCAATTGCTTATATAGATTTAAAAGAAACAGTCGATGGGTGGAAAAAGACCTCTTCTCCCTTTCAATCAGAAGGTGATTTACACCCTATTAGAAAGAAGAAAAAAAAGAAAAAGAAAAATCATCTCTCTCCCATTGCTACATCTCTAAAAAGGGAGGGGGCGATATCATAAATGTTGTTAAAGTATTCTTCAATCACTGGATTTTCAAAATTAAAGTTCCTGCCTTCACTCTCATAAATATTTCCCCTCCTCATAATTCATTATAAAAACCTACACAAAATACATATGAAAAATTGTACCTAAAAATTCATTTCATAAATTAAAGAACATTTCACTCTTTTTTGAGAAACGTATAAGGCAACATGTTCACAAACTTCACCAAAAGGAACAGGCCGTGGGAACCTAGTAGTTAGGGTCACGAGCTCGTGGACGACGAGTAATGAGTTCGAGCCCTAGTGTACCTGAAGACTCGATCTGCAGAAGGGGCCGATGCACTCTCCCATTGATGTGATGTGAAATCTAGGACAAGGGCAGCTCAGGTGTCGCCCTCGTAAGGGTCGTGCAAACACCTAATGTGCCGCCCCCCTAGAGAACTTTTACTACTTTGACTAATACTTAACGTTGACGTTAAAAAATCATCTACTTATATAGGAATAAGAAGTAAAACACATTAATAATAACTCAAATAAAATTTGAAGTGCAGAACTTCATTTTTTGGCCAGGTAATGCGTTATAATAGCGACAACATGCTTTAACAAAATAATAAACTAACAAATATATAACCTTTAAAACAAAAATAAACATTTTATAATTATAGATGCAAAACAACAGAATTTACTCAAAAAATACAATCCAATAAAAATAAATATTAAGGCACAAACCTCGTGAAATGAGAAGTATATAAATCAGTCCTACTAAGACTAAGTAATAAACTATACCGTAAAATCCGATGTAGAACGCGCACTTTCAACTCAATAAATAAGATTGAAATTTACGGCTGCGCGATACGCCGGGTAAAAAAAATGAGAGCTTTAAAAATGCAAAAACGATGAGCATAGAAACAGATCAGACTTTTACAAATATCTCAATAATGTTTCTGTAAAAGAAATAACGTTCCTTAAGAACTTTTTTTTAAAGCAGGTGTGTCCAGCACGCGGGCCGCATGTGGCCCACCAGTACGGAAGTTGAGGAGCCCGCCGACTCTTTTGAAATATTAGGTTTTTAAACTTTTTTTATTTTGAAATTTACTTGAGGGGAAATTTACACATATATACAAATTTATATATATATATAATCTACAGTATATTTGCCTGTTACCTGTTCTTATTTTAAAATAAATCCTTTTTGATAATAGAAATGTCCTTTAGATTAAAATAGATTTATATTTTATCAAACAGTTACATTTTATTTTACCATAATAAATTACTTTTTTAATAAATTCCGAATTGCATTATGCATATCCTTTACTCTATGGATAGTACATGATTCTCTGTGTGTGTGACTTTCATTTCTCCTCCTTTTGTGTTTGGAGTGCCCAAAAAGCAAGAGGCAGTCACTGATGTTTTTTAAAAGTTAAAAACATATATTCAAAATGGTTAAGATAAAGGGCAATGTATACTTAATCGTTTGCGAATGACAGCACAATCAAATTTCAACAATGCGTAACGAAAGATTAATTCAAAAGGAACACCGTAATTTTCAAGAAAAAGGCAACACACACACTGTAATATTTTAAACATTATTTGATCATTTCATTATTATATTATGTAAACATTATCATATTATCCATGTCTGTGTACTTGAAAAATAATGAAAACAATAATAATAATTCAATCTGTTTTAAATTTTCACTCCAATAAATGTTTTTTAGTTTCCAAATCTGATATAAAGGTACATATTTTTATGTGCGGCCCATGAGATTATAATGTTTTTCCGAAGTGGCCCGCAACGTCATTTGGGTTGGACACCCCTGACTTAAAGGGTTGTAATTCTGAAAGTACGCTATTTTTACTAAAGCTTGGAATAATATTCGAATAAAGGACTTCAAAACACAAGATCATTGCGCACATGCATTTCAGGTGTCTTCGTAAAAAAGGGTGTGCGTGTTATACGGCGAATATGTGTAGGGGCACGTTATATGCCAGATTTTACTGCAACTATAAAGTAACATTTTAGGCTTTCTGAGAAGCAAATTTGTTAATAGTTCCGGTTAAATCAGTTTTTTCTGAGATTTCGGATTCATTTGAGACTATGGCCAAATCTGAAAGCCTTTCTTGTGTCCGTATTATTTCTCAAATAATTTTTAATGATTTTTAATTTACTGAAACTTCTTTCATCGGAAGCTACAGAAACAGGTTAAGTTAAAAAAAATTCTTAATGCTAGAGCGAAATTGGGAAAATAGGGAATAAGATCATTTTTCACTAATATCTCAATTGGCTGTTTTTTATCAGGAAAAATATCTTTGAATGAAGTTATTTCATTGAAGAGCTGTATACCGTCTATATCTTATTTTGGAATATATTTTTTATTTTCTCTTATTGTTCCAGCAATAGAGGTTTTTTTTTCTTTTCAAAAATTCATCTAAAAGTGAATGTGTACCAGTTGTCGCTTTTAAAGTCACGTTCTTCCCAAATATTTATGTGTCTATACATATAAAACATGTATTTTTTTCTAACTGTGTCTCCCTCTTCTAAATCTGGATCTATTTCAGTGGAGGAATCATACTTGCTGTTATACTCTTCATCCTTTGATTCTTCCTCATCATAATCACGAACAGAATTTCTTCATCCGAAAATACTCTTGTACTATATCTGTTAAATACTGTATCTATTAAAGTACTTAAGTATTACATTTCTTCATCATCACTACAATAATACGCCATGGTATAAGGAAAATTTAAAACGTACTCACGCATTCAGAACTGTAACGGCGATTCACGCGCTAGGTATGACATACCCGAAGAGGCGGTATCCAAAAATATATATTTAGAATTCGCCTCCAAGCTAAGGCCTTTCAAAGGATAGGGTCTTAAAGTCAGCTGTATGAGAAACTACCAATTTTCCAAAATGTTTAGAAGGAGCATTGAAAAAAGGTAGACGGTGGGTATGACATACCCTGCGTGGGAAGTGCCGGGTTATAACTGAAAAAGATCTCTGACCGGATGCATTCTATATCGGAAAAGTTAAAAATATTTTTAAAAGTAACTCTACATTAGGGAAAGTCGAGACCACATTTCTTTTGCAACTTCGATGCTTGCACAAAGCCTCGGGTCTTCCCGAGGGACGCGATTTCCGATTCCGAGTCATATAATTTATTTCTCTGTAGCAGTGTGAAAGGAATTTCTGCGAATGCTTGAAAATAAAGTTATAAATTTTGGATTAAAAAATAACTAAATTCTTTTTTAATCGAATAAAAATTTTCAAACCTTTTAAAGTTTTCTATTTATTATTGCAAACTAAATTTTTTCCATGAAATATTTAGAAGATTAAAATAACAATCTTAAGATTTTCAATTTTTTTTTCAAACTCTCAAAAAATTACATTTAATCCTTTTTTCAAATTTTCTGACTGAATTAAGAAATTTCTGATTTAATACAAACATATTTTGTTTAATTAATTGTTTGTTTAAACATATTAGTTTCATTTCTAGAACAAAACGTGTAGCTTGGCTTCTAGATTAATTATTTAAAATTATTAAAATATCTCCTCCAAAAGTAAGCTTTCAAAAATTCTAAGGGTTTCTTTTAAAAAACTAGGAACACACACACAATCACAATACTCTGAATTTGTAGCTTCCTTTTAAAGTTTCTAAATATAAGTTAATAAAATATTAATATTATTATTATACTTGATTGTTTGTTTTTTCAAATATCTTAATACTTTGAAACTAAACAGAACAATAAAACATTTCTAGAATAATTTGAAATTTCTAAAATAACTCAAAACTTTTTGACAAAGGCCACAATATCACAAAAGAAATCTAAATTTTTTTAATTAAATTTATATCTTAATATTACATTAAAAATACTCAAGATTATACAACCTTATTACTTATTGAAGAATTTTTCACATTTCTGTTATGTTTGAAATCACTTATCTACTTTATAAATTGTGTTAATCATATTTTTGATTGTCATGGATTTTGCTATCACTTTAATTAAATAGTTTTATACTACTAGGAGCAACTAAAAAAAATATTACCTATATTTTTCCACATTTACTATTGTTCTGTAAAAATAAACCTTTCATTAAATGTTTTTATATGAAATTTCTGCACAATAGTTCTGACATTCTTATTGTTGCCTTTTTTAAAGATTTTGAATATTGCTAAAGATTGTTAAAGATGAATTTTCATTAACTTTATTAGAAGCATACAGAATGCTATACAATATTTTAAAGAAATTATACGATTTTTATGCATTTTTATAATTATACACATAATTATTAGGTTGCATTAAAAATATTCTTTCAAATTCTCTGGGCAAAAGATCTTAATCAAGAAGGTAAAAATGCAAATCCCTCTTAAAATAACAATAAATACAAAAAGAAAGAAGAATTTGTGTTTTTCAAATTCAATCTTACAAATAATGGTTCTCTTAGCAGTCTTAGAGTTTATTAGAAAAATTTATGTATTTATTTCACATGTTATACCTCAATAAAAAGAACAAAAAATGTATGTGTGTATCTTTAAGTAAACTTAACATACTTTATTTCTTTGAAAATTCTTTTCACAGTTTGAAGCAATTTAAATTAAATATTCAGAAATTATAGATTGGTTCATTTATTACTAAACAAAATTATCGTAATACGTTATGATTACAAACAAAATCATCAAAATAAATATAACTACGTTTTATTTCAATTTCGAGCTATTGTTAGGATCATTTTAAGTTCGGTAAATAATTAATGAATGTACTCAAAGGCTCATTAGTGTTTTGTATTTTAAATGAACTACTACCGTTTTTCATAAGTGACTAAAGGAATTATTTTTATACGAGAGGCAAATAATATTCTTTCATTTGAATAACAATACCAACTGAAAATGTTTCAAGAAGATTACGGTACATTCAAGCTACGAAAACATACACTTAAATATGTTAATCAACATGAAAGTATTCTAAGAAACTCTCATGATAGTTATTTATATTTATATAAATAAAATAGTTATAGCATAAATGCAACAAAATATTTTTTCACTTTATCTTACGCAATGATTAAAATACCCGGGCATTAAATCTTAAAACTCAAAAACAGAATTTTGAAAGAGAAAATATAGTTACCTTTTTTGTTGTTTAACCGTTTTTGTTGTTCCGATTTTTGTCATGTCTAAAAGAAATTAATTCGGAAGTCAAATTGACGCAAAATTTCCTCAGTTTTCTTCGAAATAGGGTCTTTTTTTCTGAGGGTCATTCTGCCCTATTCTTTTCATTCGTCCTTAAGCATGTCATAAATCTTGATTGTGCTTTTCATCACTTTTGTCTGATGTGTCGAAATTCTTCCTTAACACCCCTTCCCCCATGGGACCAGAGTTGAGAACTCATGAATACTCGTTAAAAAATAATTAATTATAGACTTTTAGTGTAACAGAAGATTTCTGGCGCTTATGGATCAAACGTTTCTCGGAACGGGAAGCAGAACCCTTGCTGACTGAATGGACATTCGGTCTTTTAGTTATTACAGAAATAAGAGAGAACCGGGATAAATAAAATCTAATATTCTCTTTCACTGGACCACTTTTGAAAAAAAATGCCAACTGCCAAGCCTTCGTGTGGCTTCTTAGTGCGACGTTTATTATGGTCAAACAATCAGCAGACGAAGGGAGTATTTTCATTTACAAGCAAATAACATTCTGAATGTATTCTTCCCATCCCAAGTGTTATCTGCATTTCACTTCAAACGATCTTTTTGTCGCACCGCTTTGAAGGAGTTTTTCCTGCTTTCTGACCACATACCACTCTTTGTTGTCTCATTATTTTCAGAAACTTTACCTGCTTTTAAACTTTTTTATAGTACGACCTGAGATTCAGAATTCACACGGAAAATTTATATCGTTTGAAGCCAGTGACATATATACTCTTTTATAAACGTAGAAAGGAACTTTTAATATGACCATTAATAACATTTTACGACTTTCGAGGCCCCTGTAGCTAGGGGGCATGTATCATTGATACAGGCCCCCTGATATGGCAGGCTACACCCCTGATGAGAAGGTATGTTCCTCAGAATTTGAAATCCATTCTTGTTTTTCTCGAATTATGTTATGCTATCGGGAAATCGGGACTTATTTTGATTTCTCAATATCTATTTAAAATTCAGCATATTTATTAAATTTATTATAAATTTTATTCTTAAAAATTCATAAAAAATTTTGTTTGATCGAAAGAATTATAGGCGGCCGGAGGCCGCGCAATTGCGGTGCACGCACTCCTGCGAGGATCGGCCCTGGCCCTCGTCACTTGACCATGGCTCAAAATTTCGAGATCCGTCCCCAATAGTTCTCGAAAAGGTTTAGATTTCGACGTTAATAACTACTCTCACTTTCTCACGAGCTAAGTGAATATTAACGTCGCACTATTCAACTACTCGTGGACTTTTGGCGACGGAACTCTAAATTTCGAGGTCCAAACGTGATGCCTCTCCAACATGATCTTTATTAAGACGGACGAAATCGTTGGAACTCAGCTATGACGTGATGTCTCATCCTCCATATAGCCCCGACCTTGCATAATCCAATTATTATTTATTTTGAATTATATAAAACTTTTTTAATGGTAAAAATTTTAATAACGGTGACCTCAAATCCAACACGGTTGAGTTTTGGGCTGATAAGGAACATCAACTCACTGAAAGCGAATTAATGAAGTTGCCAAAAAAATGGCAGAAGGTAATTGAACAAAATAAACACATTAAAGTTATTTTTTTTGTGCAAAAAAAATATCATATTATAAAACCGAAATTACTTTCTTGCCAATCTGATATTTTCAAAACTGTCATTTAAAAAAAGCGATATAACACACTGGTTTAAATCGATATAAAAGCGTGCTTTCAATCGATGTAAGACCGTGTTTTATAGCATTATAAAATAAAATTGCTTCGAATGCTATTTACATCAATGAACTGTAAAAACAGAAACATGTTTCACGCGTTGTGAATTTAATGTATGTGAAGTTGAAGGCACTATTGCAAGCCCCTTAGCATCCCCCTAGAGAGGGCAATGTCCCCGACGGGGGAAAGGAGAGACGAAGGAACATCAGAACTAGACAGAATCCGTTTGGACCGCAAAATACAACGAGTCAAGACTGGTGGACCACGCACGCTTCAACGACGAAACCGACAACGAAAACCACAACGACGAAATCATCAACGGTGAGTCCATTCCAATTTACTCCTTTATTGTTCTGAAGATATTTATTTACGATGGTCTGTCTAGAGGAAATTGCTGCTATTGCGAATATATTAAAGACGGCCCCTGCTTCAACGGTGCAACTTCTGCACAAAATTGTTAATGACGAACCCTACAGTAAATCTTCTAGAAAAGAGTTAAAAAATTCGCGGGTTTCCCACAGAATTACGACATTGAAGCACGAAAGGATAAAATTTTAAAGGACTTTACGAAAACTGAACTTATTACCGTCTGCACTATATTAGGACTGAATTGCGCGGGAAGCGCCAAAGAATTAAGCGAGCATATATTTAAAAATTTATCAGATCTTGCATCTTTAAAAAATAATTTTACCGAACAATTGACGGATGACGAAGATTCGGCGCCCTTTTCGCTAGAATCTACGAACGACGCGAATAAACAACCCCTCACCCCGCCAATTTATCACTTGCCCTCTCCGCAGGATGTTTTTGTTCCCCTCCCTCAAACACAACGAAATCAAAGCCAAAGAGGTAACGAAGAGAATGTACTTTTGTTAAAGGACCTTTTTTCAACTATGAGGTCGTTTACGGGAAATGATAATTACAGCGTTAAAGCTTTTTTTCGCGACGTAGAAGAAAACTTTATTTTTATCCCACACATATCTGATTTGCAAAAAATTATTTGTGTTAAACGTTTGCTTCAAGGTCCTGCAAAGACTTTTATCCAAACTCTCCATAACATATTAACGTATAGTTCTCTTAAAGCTGCATTAATAGAAGAATTTGAAGATTTATTTTCTTCTTACGACGTCCACAAGGAAATGCAAAAACGGAAATTACGCCCTACGGAATCTCTATTTGAATATTTTTTGGCCATGCGTGAAATTGCTTCAAAAGCACACTTTCATTTAGACGATCAGAGCCTGATTATGTATTGTATAACTGGTATACCTGATTCTAACCATAATAAATTGATATTATATGCATGTAAAAGTATTTCAGAATTTAAAGAAAAGTTAAAGATATATGAAAAGGTTTTTATGCAAAATAATTCTTATTGTATTGATAATGAAAACAAGCGTACAAAAATTTAAGCAGTATGATTTTCCTTCTAATAAAAATATGTGTTCTGATAATAGATTTCATAATAAAGATCAATTTTATGATGCTAATGTTAATAAGAGTGATGTACGTATACGTTGTTATAATTGTGGATTATTTAATCATACTTCTAATGAATGTTACCATAAAAATAAAGGTTTAAAATGTTTTAATTGTAACCAATTTGGTCATAAAAGCTCTCAGTGTGTATTTAAAAACCTGATGTTAAAAATGAAATTGTTAATGAGATTGTTAGTGAAGTTGTTAATGAAATCAATTCCTCATCAGAAATGCGTAAAACTGTTAAAATTAATGGATATGATTTTGATGCTCTTATTGATACGGGTAGTACTATTACTTTAATACGCGAAAGTGTTCATCAAATTCTTGGAAGACCGACGTTAAATCCTACGAAAATAAATTTAGCTTCTTTCGGTAAGAGTGAAATTAAAACCTTTGGATCTTTTGAATCCACTATTGATATTGAAGATAACAAATTTATGACGGTCATTTATGTTATTGACAATTTGCAAACAACTATTGATGTAATTATTGGCACTGATGTTTTAAAACAAACTGAATTTAAAATTACTGCAAATGGTATAGAATTAATACCTAAGAAAAAGGATCACTTTATTAATTTAATTAATGTATCTAAGGCACATAACCAATCGGAATTAAAAGATAATGCCCTAGAAGTATTACAACTAAAACTAAAAATGCAGAAGATAAATGTAAAAATTTAGAAATGCACGTATGTAACACATCTACATTATCATTAGAAAAACGGCGTTATTAAATAAATTGCATAAATTAGAAGAATCAAATTTAGAAAAGGTTGACAAGTTAGTTAAACTTGAAGAAAAGTACGAGATCTTACAAGAAACACTTAAAATTACAGAAAAGCGACTAGTTGAGAAAGAAATTGAATGTGCATCGTTAACAGAAAAAATACTCATCGTAAACGCACTAACGGAATCAAACGATCATCCTAAAACATCGAAGTCAACTAAAGAACGAGAAATTAACCCTAGCAAGCGGAAAGCTAAGAAGTCAAAGTCTAGTGGAGGAAATGCTAACAAAACAAGTGATAGTGATGAGAATCAAGCCATTGCCAAAGAGAAAAATGATTTGCTTAGACAGATTGATTTCCTTAACTCCATCATTTTGGATACGAAGTTGAAAGAGCCAAACAAGAGTAAAGCCCACTTCGTTAAAAAACGCAAACAACACATATATAAAAAAGACGAACCAGTGACAATCAAAAGAACCCAGTTCCGAACACGACTCAAATTACGACCCAATTTCTACGGACCCTACCTAATTAAGACCGTCAAACCCCATGATAGATATGAAGTGGAAAAGGTTGGTCAACACGAAGGTCCTCATCTTACATCCACAGCTGTTGATTTCATGAAGAGGTGGTCAACCGCTGATGCCTGACGATTTTTACGACTGCAATTTGAGTACCCCCCACAGTGACTCTCTGTGAACAGAACTTTGAATAACGAACTGAAATTTTTCTCTTTCCCTTTTTATAGCTTTTTTTTGAATAGCTGTGAGCAGCAATGACGAACTACTTCCAGAAAAACAACACCTGTGTGAAGTACTGGAAAGCATCGCATTTGTTATTTTTTTTTCTTTTCACTGTTTACAATTTTTGTTTTATAGGTTTGCTTGCAACATTTTGGATTTTTTTCGCTGTGGTCAGCTCATTTTTAGGATGGCCGACTGTGAAGTTGAAGGCACTAGCCCTCCCCCTAGAGAGGGCAATGTCCGACGGGGGAAAGGAGAGACGAAGGAACATCAGAACTAGACAGAATCCGTTTGGACCGCAAGAGAGGCAGACGCGCATCAGCAAAGCAGTAATAACTCTTAAAAAATAATGAAAGCCAATTAGGCTACGACGCGCGTTTAAATGTTTCACTCCATTCATTAATTGTTATTCTCCCTTTTATTTATTCTTGTTTTAAAAATAAACAGATTATTCTGGCAAATCCCAGTTTACGAATTCATCCCAAGTAACAACATAACATGTATATAAAAACAAAGCTTCGAGGACGGTACGCGTAAACTTAAATCGTTGAAGCTATTTACAACATCCCGTTTGTACTTGAACTCCGCACTTAATAGCCCTCCGCCTAAACACATACAAGAGGGAGAAAGTTCCTTTGGAAAATACGTAAAATATTCTAAGCGATTTCACCTAACTGTTCGTTTTTGAAATGAAACTTCAATTACTGAGCGTGTTGCAACGAAGACAGTTTTCGGTTTAAGAAAAAAAGCAGTTTCGAGTTTTAGAGAATCGAAAATAACATAATTATCATCCTTCTAGCTTTTCGACCTCGTCATCTGGAAAGTCGGTCACTTGCCCACAGAGCCGCCTCCACAACGACTGAATCCCTTTCGAAATCACATTTTATTCGTCTGCAATACTTTCCTTAATCCTTCTCTCCCTCCGGCCATTTTGATTCCTTTTCGTAACTTTGTCTTTTTGCGGAACTGAAATACGTTGCCTTTGATATTATCTGTGCCTGCGCTAATTATGTAAGTCTTGATGGGTTTAGTTTGGATTTAATGCAGTGTTTCTCAAACTGTGGGGCGCGCCCCTCTAGGGGGGCGCGAGCCTATTGAAAAGTCGAAAACCGAAGATTACTTAAAAAAATTATTAATTCACTGAAATAAACAAACAAAACACATTCTGACATAATAAAACAATAAAATATACCTTTACGCACTGATATAATATACTTATAAGTGTATCAGTACTGCATAATGTATTTTAGAAGTAATTTAACAATACTAAGTTAAGAACAAAATAACTATCGATGAGCCTTGTTACTAAAAGTAACCCTTATCTTGATTATCTGTAACCCCTATCTTCATTAAATACGATGTTATATTATGATTGAAAATCGGGTCGCAAACATTCAAACTTGGAGAAGCACTGATTTAACGTGTTGAACTCTCCGTTATTCTGCTCAATGATGGGGCCGCGGTAGCATAGAGCTAATGGTCCCGAACTCGCTGCCAGAGTGTCGCGCCCTGGTACCACTGAAGACCCGTCGTGTGGAGGCCGATGCTTATTAAATCTGTCGAAACTCAATGATCCCTCATTGGTGTAATGTGGTAGTAAGAAGAAGTGGTGCCAGCCCAGTTGTCGTCCTCGTCATTTGACCGAGGTCCTCCGCCTCGTGTTGCTGCTTTCTAGTGTGATGTTCATATAACTCTCTGCAGAATGATATTTCGTGTGAGAACTTGAAGTCAAGTCTCGACTAATGCATCATCTCAACCACTCGACTTTCTTTGACTGCCACACAAAACAACTTAGACATAGGTTTGAATGGAGCCTTCTTATAATTATACTTAATGTAAAAAGCGTTGAAATGTTTTGCTAATCCCGCTATGTCTTTAGTATACTGAAATCTAATTTCCACACACATATATTGGGGATGATCCCTTTTGATATCGAGAAAAAAAAATTATTAATTGGAACCTACCTATATACGGGAAATAAGTTCTCTGGTATAGAGATTAAGAGAAAAATAATTAAAAAAATAATATAATGTGAAAACGTTTAACGCGCGAAAAACGCTTGAGATGAAATATCAGTTAACACGAAATAATATATAACTAGGGATGCAATATCGGACCAAAAGTTCAATACCAGTATTCGGTATTTTTTAGATCTTAATACGTTGATACCGGTTTTATAATACCGGTATTAGAAATTTTAGAAAAAGCACGAAAACGCAGGTGTTTCTTTGTTTTATATTTGCCAGTTTTATTAGAGAATGTAAATATCACAAAAAATAATTTGTAACTCATAAATTATAACAGTATATAAAGAACACACATAAAAATAGTGAAGAAACATCTTATTTATTTAAATCACAAAAAAGTGTAAATATCGTTATTCAGTCTGTGATACTAGTAGAAATTTTTGAAATGTGATATTAAAAAAACAATGCATCCATTGCGCTACCATTAAGCGCGGAATGTAATTTTATGTATATGCAATAAGTTTTCATCCGAATTATCTTTTTTTCAAAATAATCTAAATTCCCTAATGGCTTCGGCTTAGAAAGTGTGCTAAAATTTGTATCTTCCTTGCAATTAGATTCTTTCCTTTTTAACAATTTTGTACCTTGTTTCCTTTTTAAATGTGTATGGAGTCCCCGTTTGTATTTCCTCCATTCATTTTAATAACACTAGAGCATCTTTAGAATGTGCCACACTGCGAAAAACCGGTATTCAGAACGGAGTACAAAATACTCACTTTTGAATACGTCACATACTCAAAATAGCTCCGATGCAAACATACTCAAATTTGAGAATATCCCATTCTCATCTTTGGCAACGACTACGTACTCAAAATTGTAAACATCACATACTCATTTTTGAACCTGTTACTGGATCAAATTTGAGAATATAACAGCAAAATGAGTGTGTAATGCACTTATTTATGAGTATTTATGGGTCAAATATGAGTTTGTATGTTATTTATTTTCGATATTGTTGTATCTAATACGAATTTTTAACATAAAAATATACATCAAATCAAATTTAAAGGGATCTAAATATGTAATACTTAAGTTGTAAATTTCATTTTTTTCCATCTTATATATTATTTAATTTACATTTTATGAAGTTTTTACCACTTAACTTCTAAAATCTAAATTCTTTTTGCATTTATTGTGTTACAAAAAGGTGTGTCGCAAAAGTGCCAACATTCAAGAAAATTGACCATGTTTCGTACGCGTTGAATTAGCAACCATGTACTTCGTTTTATATAATGACGCCAATACCAACAAAAATTTTACAACTATTATTTGATCAAAAACTTTGTCTCTTCAAACTTATACCTCAGATTTAAATCTTTGAAAATAACAAAAAATAGATTCGATGAAATAGTTAAACAAATTTGTAAGCATTTGAACTAGTTCCAGAAGCAATTTGGTTTATTAAAAGTTATATTTATGTGGGAAATTTCCACATGAACATTGAATAGAGGGCGCTGTCAAGGCAGCCACCAGGAGTTAACGGAGGAGAGGAGATTCAGCGAGCGGACGCTAGACGAGGAGGTCGATGATCTGGGGCTGAAGGGAGAGTGACGAGAACGGTGGCCGAGTAGGGACCCACCAACCGTTGTCCAGGAGAGAGACGCACACGTCACTCTCAGCACGAGGGCTTAATCGAATTGTAGATATTGTATTATATGTGTTAAACGTCTGTCTTAGTGAGTAGAACTGTGTAATTAAACGTTAGATTAGAAACAAACGAGAGTGTGATTATTGAATACCCCTAGAACTGTACAATAATCCCACAAAATATGGGGGCACGGCCGCGATATGAACTGTGAGGACTGTTGTTAATATTTCAACAAACGCGATATGGACTGTAAGGACTGTGAATACTGCAACTAACGTGATCTGGACTGTGAACATTTGTGTGTGTATTTCATTGGATACCTATTTGCCTGTACATGTAGAAGGGAGTTCCACGAAAGAAAAAAAAAGGTAAGATACCTTTTAATATCCTTCTATTTTAATAAGTATAATTGTATATAATATGTCGTTCCACAAAAATACAAGAAAGGAGGACTTAATAAATGTTCTCAAGGAAATTGGAGAACAAGCTACGTCTTGTAACGAACTCTACGCTCAAAAACCGTGAGAATTGGAACTTCAGTTAGGTGACGAGGAGGACGACTGAAGTGGCACCCCACTCTCCAAGCTTCAACGTGAGGATCTCGAGCCTTGCAGTGAAATACCTGAACATCGATTGGCAACGTAGACTGATCGCAAGCACTGCGCATGCACGAGTGCCAAGCCAAAGAGTTGAAAACCACGACTTTGTTCACCTGGGGACTGATTGAGTGATGTTCTCTGAGCTCCACCCGTGAGCGTCTTGTTGACATCTGAAGTTGGCTTTTGCTTCCGACGAGAGCAGTGGTATCTGTGAGCTCCACCCGTGAGGCACAGTGGGAATATCCGCAGTCGGTTCTTACCTCTTAATGTAAAGATTGATTATCTCTGTGAATGTCAAGAACTCGAATTTCTAAATTGTAAATACTGTACAAGGCAAATTGTGTATGTCTGGGAACTGTCTTATGTTTTGGAAATAAATCTACAAAGATCAAAGAGGTGTCATCATTTAGATGCTTAAGACGTTACAGTCTAAAGAAACAATAATTGAATTGAAAACCAAATT
This sequence comes from Trichonephila clavipes, assembly GCA_019973935.1. Taxonomy (NCBI): domain Eukaryota; kingdom Metazoa; phylum Arthropoda; class Arachnida; order Araneae; family Nephilidae; genus Trichonephila; species Trichonephila clavipes. The sequence goes on along the minus strand of BMAU01016984.1, from coordinate 389,743 downwards.
GGAAAAATCCACAGCTTTTAAAGACGATCCCGATTTTGTGATAAATCTGCTAAATTTGTCCGTCGAGGACAGGCAGGCGAAAGCCGAACGGCAGTTGCAAGAGACCAACTCACAACTAGAGTTAGAAAAAATTAAACTACAGCAAATTGAGCGAGAAATTGAACTTCAGAAAACTTTGGCAGAAGGGCAAGCAACACAAGAAAGTTCAAAAGGAGATACGGGGCTGCGGTAGCCCAGTGGTTAAGGTATCCAACCATGGCAGGCATGTCATGAGTTCGATCCCAGTACCACTAAAGACCCACCGTGTAGGGCAACGATGCACGTTAAATCTGTCGAGAGCTGAAACGTCCTCCCGTTGGTGTGGTGTGGAGAGGGGGGGTGCCAGCTCAGGTGTCGTCCAAGTCACTTGACCATGGTTCAAAATTACGTGGTCCGTCACCAAGAGCCCTCGTGTAGCTGAACAGTGCGACGTTAATATTAACTCACTCACTCACTCAAAAGGAGATACAAATAATTTAGAAAATTTAATTAAGAGTGTAAAAACGCTGACTATACAAATCCCAACGAAAACTGAAAATTTTGGTCTTTTTTCCAATCCCTAGAACGGTCATTTAGAGTAAAAAATGTCCCCGAGAAAACTTGAAAGCAGAAATCCTTATTAATATTCTTGGTGAGAGAGCACACAATGTTTTACTGTACATAAAAGATGACGAAATAAAAGAGTACGATTTAGTTAAATCATTAATTTTAAGAAAGTTCCAGCCCACTGCGCAGGAGTGTTTACTTAATTTTAGAAAAGCCAAAAGGCAAGCAGATGAAACCCATGTGCAATTCGCCACACGTTTAAGTGCGATGTTTAAATACTAAAAAATTAGGAACGTTGTTGATTTCAAATCCTTAGTTGATTTAATGATAAGTGATAAATTTTTAGATACTTTAGAGCCAGAAACTGCTTCACATATTAAAATTATGCAGGCGGATCAATGGATGACGCCAGATGAATTAGGAAAAGCGTGCGATATATTTTTCATTTCGAAAAACAGATCTCTACATGACTCTCGGAACCCAAATACTTTTAAGAGTAAAAACGATGATGTTTATAGTAAGAACCGCGCGAACATGGGTTATACGAATCAATTCCAAAGACAATTTCCAAAACATAACCAAAGTGTTAGAGCAGACAAAACAGTATCGTGTTATATTTGTGGAGGCCCGCATTTCGCAAGGAATTGCGCGAAGAAAACGATGAACTCAGAAAAGAGAAATACGGATACAGGTCATGCCGTAAATCAAATTGAAACTTCTATTTCTAATCAAAATAACTTTTTATTTAATGAATTGCAGTACGTAGACGTTATTGTTGATGATACCCCACTAAGGGCAACCTTGGATTCAGGCGTGAATTCAATAATTATCAATTCAAAGTACGTTTCGGAAGGAAAAAGAATTCATTCTCAAATCGTGTTGACGAGTTGTTTTGGAGAAAAGAGAAGTGCGAATGTTTCAGAATTTACGATCTCATTGAAGAGTGGGGAAAAGAAAAAAATACTAGCGGCAGTGTGCAAGATCGAGGCAGCAATATTGTTCCCCTCGAAGGTTTTTGAGTTCTTAACGAGTGACTCAGAGGAAGCGGGGTCGACGAACGCGTCGTGCAAGCCGGTGTGTTTACAAAATGTAACAGGGGGTGTAACTAACTCGGGGAAGATCACTGATGGGTCTAATTTGTTTTTACTTAAGGTATCGGAGACGTTTGATGAATGTTTATATGATGTATCTCACATTTCGAACAGTGGAATAAGGGATAAAGTCCAGACGTTGATAGAAAATTACTGTCCGAATAAAACATACACAACTGCTCTGAAAATGAAAATAATTCTATCGGATGAAAAACCCATTGCTCAGAGGTCGCGTAGGCTATCTTTGCCTGAAAAGAGAGAGGTCGAAAGGCAAATAGATGAGTGGTTAGAGCAGGGAATAATTAGAGAGAGTTGTTCCGATTTTTCATCTCCGGTTGTGGTGTGTAAAAAGAAAGATGGAACAATGCGATTGTGTATAGATTACAGAAAATTAAACAAGAAAATAGTTAAGGATAGATATCCACTTCCTATAATTGAAGAGGTTTTAGATAAGTTAGGGAATGGGAAAATATTCACAACGCTTGACTTAAAGAATGCATTTTCTCATGTAGATGTTGATGAAGCCAGTAGAAAATATACCGCATTTGTAACGGAAACTGGCCAATATGAATTTTTAAAAGTGCCATTTGGGTTGTCTATTAGCAGTAACTATTTCCAAAGATACATTAATTACGTGTTTAGAGAGTTGCTAAGAGACGGTACATGAATTATTTATTTAGATGATATAATAATTCCGGCTACTGATGAAAAAGAGGCTTGTGTAAAAAATTAGCTCGTGTGTTAGAAACCGCGTCCAGATACGGCATTGAACTAAATCTAAAAAAATGTGTTTTTGCAGGGGAAGATTTTTTTAGGACATGTGAAGAACGGTTAATTTTTTATTATTAACGTCGCACATGTGAGGGCTCGACGGAGAACCATGGTCATGATGAACGTCTTCGGCGGAAAAGACAGTGTCCGTTTGTAACTTTCCAGAGCCTAAAAACGCGAAAGATGTGCAAAATTTCCTTTGGGCAAAGGGTATTTTTAGAAAGTATATCCCTTCGTTCGCCATGATAGCTAAGTGACTTATTAAGGTATTTCGGCGGAAAAGACAGTGTCCGTTTGTAACTTTCCAGAGCCTAAAAACGCATGTGCATCCCTAACAGGGTCGTTCGCCATGATAGCTAGGCCCTTAGTGACTTATTAAGAGGAACAAATGCTTTTGAATTTGGGCATGCGCAAAAATAGCTTTTCAAAATCTAAAGAACGCTTTATCCAGTGAACCCGTATTACATCTTTTAAGGAAGGTGCTAAGTTAGAATTGCATACGGATGCATGCAAACTAGGGCTAGGTGCTGTACTTTTACAACAAGGTCAAGATGGACGCTTCTATCCTATCCATTACATGAGCAAAAAGACTTCCATTCAAGAAGAGAAACTTTGTAGTTATGAACTAGAAGTACTGGCGCTTATAGAAGCTCTGAAAAAATTTCGAAATTACCTACTGGGAAGGAAATTCCGAATTCAAACGGATTGTGCAGCATTTGCGAAAACCCTCGACAAGAAGAAATTAACACCAAAGATGGCTAGGTGGTCGATTTTTCTAACAGATTTCGATTACGAGGTAGTCCATCGTCCTGCAAAACAAATGCAACATTTAGATGCGTTGAGTAGACATCCTGTTATGCTAGTGACTAGTGATGAACTAACGTACAAGATCGTGAACGCTCAAGAATCTGATGAATATATTAGGACTATTAAGAAGCTGCTGCAAGAAGGTAAAACTTCTGAATTCATCGTAAGTAATAAAATCTTGTACAAGATAAGTGAGGATCAGGAGTTGCTAGTCGTTCCAGAGATGATGCAAGCAGATGTGATTAAGAAAGCTCACTCATTTGGACATTTTGCAGCGACAAAAACTGAGGAGTTGGTGAAAAGAGATTATTATTTTCCGAACATGAGAAGGTGTATCGAAAACGTTATTAAGAACTGTGTTGAGTGCATATTAGTCAATAAGAAGAAGGGAAAGGGAGAAGGCTTTTTAAACCCTATTCCTAAAGAAGATCTACCGTTGTCGACATATCACGTGGACTTTATTGGCCCATTACCAACGACCAATAAAAATTATAATCACATATTCACTGTTATTGATGCATTTACAAAGTTTACGTGGTTGTATCCAACCAAAAGCACTACAGCTCAAGAAGCCATTGAAAGACTGAAGTTGCAACAGAAAACTTTTGGGAATCCTTCATGAGTGATTAGTGACAAAGGAGGAGCGTTCAGATCTAAAGAATTCGAAGACTACTGTGCTGATGAGCAAATTAGCAATGTGCAAATAACAACGGGAGTACCGAGAGGGAATGGACAAGTTGAGAGAATCCATGGAGTACTAATTCCAGTATTGACCAAGATGTCCATCGAAGACCCGACTAAGTGGTTTAAGCATGTAGGTTCACTACAACGTGTGCTGAACAGTGTGCCTTCACGCAGTACAAAGTATTCACCATTTGAATTGCTCATAGGAGTTAAAATGAAAAATCCTGAAGATGTCATGATGAGAAATCTGCTTGAAGAAGAGAGTCAAGAGCAACTCTTCCAACATCGAGATAACCTGAGGGGAGAAGCAAAGCAGAACATTTTGAAGATTCAAGAAGAAAACAGGAGAACTTGCAACCGAAAACGGAAAGAAGCGCATCTATATAAGAAAGGTGACTTGGTGGCAATCATGAGGACTCAGTTTGGAAACAAATTGAAACTGCGAATAAAATATTTTGGACCATACTAGGTAACCAAAGTGAAACCCCATGACCGATATGATGTGACTAAAATTGGAGACCATGAGGGGCCCAATGCTACGTCAGTATCAGCAGACCAGATGAAGCCATGGACTTAGCATTGATGAGAGAGGAGGAATGAACTTGTTTCAAATGTTTGTGTAACTGTATATTAACCTTTTCTTTTTTTTTTTTTTTTTTGTTTATTTCAGATCCTTAGTGCGTGAGCAGTGAGGACACTCTTGTGTGGATGGCCGAGAGTTGGGGAAATTTCGAACATTGAATAGAAAGGCAGCCACCAGGAGTTAACGGAGGAGAGGAGATTGAGCGAGCGGACGCTAGACGAGGAGGTCGATGATCCGGGCTGAAGGGAAGTGACGAGAACGGTGGCCGAGTAGGGTCCCACCAATCCGTTGTTCACGAGAGAGCGCACGCGTGCAGGTCACTCTATACACGAGAGGCTTAATCGAATTGTAGATATTGTATTATATGTGTTAAACGTCTGTCTTAGTGAGTAGAACTGTGTAATTGTTGTTGTTGCTAATGCCACCTGTCTGACGTAGTCAGAACGAGGCCCACGAAATTCATCATGGCATGGGCAAAAGGTACGCCTGTCGTTGGCCTTGAGCACCATACAGGTGACAGTGCGATTTAAGCTCAGTGAAACTACCCGAAGGGACGATAGATGGCGACACGACCTCTATCTCCACCTCCACAATTTCTGCAAGTGAACTGAAGGGGAGGGAAATATTCTCCAGTTCCTGCGCTAGTGAATAAGCCCACAAGACTACGGACCCACTGATTTAACGAGCACGTACTCCGTGTGCACTCGGAGGGTATTTGGTGACATCGAGCATCGAACCCAGGCCTTCCGGTCTGGAGTCCGATGCTCTAACCACTAGGCTACCCACGGCCCGCTGTGTAATTAAACGTTAGATTAGAAACAAACGAGAGTGTGATTATTGAATACCCCTAGAACTGTACAATAATCCCACATTTATGTTTCTAAGAGAATTATATTGTTTCTTTAAAATCCTATACAAGTAGAAAGTTAACTTTTTTAAAATTCAATCTTTCAATAATAAGTTATTAGAAATATCTTGAAACATTAGGATGAATAACAGATTTTATATAGTAAAATTTTCAAAACAAAGTAAGAAAGAAATAGTTTTTACATATTATGTAACGAAGAAAAAGCCTTTTGAGTAAAATAACACTCATTAGGCCCAGGTGTGTAAGTACTTTTTTATGAATTGTTTTGTTTAAATAGAAACACATTCATCCAGATGGAAATATAGAAAAATGCATTGCAATATATATTACAAATTAAGCTAGTTTTTTATTCATATCAACTGATTTTATACTCTCCTATTAATCTCTCCTAAAACAAATATTATAGTTTAAGTTAATATTTTTTTAATCAAAAAAATTTCAGTCCTTAGAAGAGAAAGTAAAAACAACTAAAACAGTAGAACTATAATCCAATATACAGCATTTTATTTTCAATGCTTTTTTCTCTCGATGATTCACTGTAAACAAGAAAATAAAACAAACAAAATCATATTTTTGAAATATTTATTCTAGAAATTGGACATATACATATCATACATTCAAAAAATAAACAAGAATATAAGTGAGATTTTTGAAACAACATACCTTCATCTGTAAGTTATTTTTTATTGATTTTTTATAAACACTATATAATCGATACTATAGTCAACTCCATTGTTTTAATGTAATATATATTGAATTATTTGCTTACTAGTAGAAATGAAATTAATGCAAATTTAGAATAAAGCATTTGTTTACTACACTCCTCACTTAATTGTAACCGAGTGCGCCATACTTTCTTGCTTTCCTACCCCAACGGAAACTTTTGAACCCCGGACCGAAACATTCTGTAAACTGAAAACGCAACGGACAGACGCAAGGTCTTGTCCGCATCAATCCGCAGCACCTTCAAAGGTGTAATTTTCATTTAACCGCATTACTACATTTAAGAGTAAATATAAACTGTAAATATTTGTTTCCTGCAATATAAACATATGTACTATCTCCATCTCTGGCTGTTATTCGAACTCAACCAACGGCATCAGCATTCATAATCTAGAAACAGGATAAAAGGTTTAAAAAGTATGATTTTCCAAATATTACACATGAAGGCATGTATTTTTTTGAAGTTCACATGTATAAAAACTACTGTTCAAAAATACCACACATTGGAACAATATATATATTGTAGTGTTTCCTCCCTTCACCAGGAGGCGCACTGTGCTCCCCTCCGGTAAGAATGTGTTTTTATAGAAAGAGAGAGTCTCTCGGCACCGGCGCGTTAGGTCGGAGGCCATTTTGAAACATTACCCGCGTGGGTACTTTAATTTTAAAATTTACATATTTATATTGAATAAAAGTGCTGTCCGTAAAATACGTCTCTCTGTTGGGGAAAACTGAAACAACATTATACATTTTACCACAACGTATCACATTGGCGCAGCCGGCAGGATCTAGAACGCCTGAGGGAGTCAAGACATCAAAAGGAACCACGAGGTAGGCAACCCTTTTGTATCGTTTTGAGCGAATTCAGCAAGGTTTTTTTTTTTTTTTCTTTTTCTAAATTTTCTGGGTTAATTCATTTGGTATAATTCTTTCTTTCTAATCATGTTTCGCGGAGCTAGAAAAGGAGGAATTAATATTAATTGCGGATGAATTGGGTGAGAAAACAACCCCAGAAATGAAAGTGCTAGATTTAAAAAAATTTAATTTTAAATAGCGAGAAGTATAAAAACAATAAAGAGTTTATGGATGACTATTTAGATTCAATTATTTCGAACAGAATATCGTACGAAGAACAAGCGCGTGCGGACAGAAAATCGAAGGAAGAGCAAGCGCGTTTAACGGCAGAATCGCAGCTTGAGTTTGAAAGAATAAATCTGGAAAAAGTTAAACTGGAAATAGAATTGGGAAAAATAAATTTAGAAAGGGCAAAATTGGAAAGTCAAAGGGATAGCAATGAGTTGCAGCGTACAAATCCCGAAACAAAGCAAACTTCGATAGAAAATTTTATTCTAAGTGTTCGTACTTTAACTCTGCCGATTCCTAAAAACAAGAGGGGTGGAATTTATTTTTCTCTTCTTTAGAACGTTCATTTAAAACCAAAAATGTGCCGGATGAATTTAAAGGAGAAATTCTTTTAAATTTGCTAGGAGAAAAGGCCGAAAATATTTTGGTTTATGTAAAAGATGAAGAAATAAGCGACTATAATAAATTAAAAAGTTTAGTTCTAAGAGAATTTGAGCCAACACCTTTAATTTGCTTACAAAATTTTCAAAAGCGAAACGAATGCCAAATGAAACGCATGTTCAGTTGGCATCTCGTTTGTTAACGAATTGGGATCAATACTGTAATTTGAGAAATGTAAATGATTTTAATTCTTTAAAGGAGTTAATTGTTAGCGATAAACTATATGAAACATTAGATAATGAAACTGCCGTTCATATAAATATAAAACAGGAGCAAAATTGGTTCAAACCAATTGAAATGGGAAAAAGAGTGTGACATGTTTTATGCTTGTAAAGGAAAATCATTTTCGGAGTTTACACATAGAGCATGTCATAATCAGAATGACTCACGCAAGGATTTTAAATATATCCCTCCTAACGCGAGACGGGAAGTAATAAATCTCAATTCGAAAGAAAAACAAATTTATTAACTCAAAACAAAGTAGGTTAAATAAAAAAAAAATAGAATGCTACATTTGCGGTGAAAACCATTTAGCTCGAGATTGTAATAGAAAGTATTCTAAATTAAAAATGAGAAAAAGAGACTTCTCAAGTGCAATATGTACAACCGAAAGTTGACCTTGAGCCTTTGAAATATGTAATTGTTTATATTAACGGGAAAGCAATAAATTGTGTTTTGGATAGCGGAACCCAGATTTTTATATGCAATTCCGATACCTTTCCAGATAGTTCTAATGATGAATTCGGAAAAATTACTTTTAAGCTCTGCATTCGGAGAAAATGTAGAAGCAAAAACTAATTAAAACCGCTATAGCTCTCGATAATAATTCTTTGAATCATCCAATGGATTGCTTGGTAGCGATCACAGATAAATTAAATGCTGATGCTTTAATACCTCCTGCTTTATATGAGTCTTTTGTGTTCAATAAATGACAAAAATAATAAAAAGGAAAATGAGATTTTTGCCGAATCGGCTGATAGTTCTATTACGTTTTCAAATGATGAAAATGAGGTAGAGTGTGGGAAAGATATATTTTATGTTGAGAGTGACTCAGATAACATAAATTTTAATTCGGATTACACTAAAATGAAAGATGAGCAGAATACTTGTGATTCTCTTAAAACGGTTCGTGAAGAGTTAAAATTAAACAAAGGAAATTTTTTATTAATTGATGGATTAATTTATCACAGGGATAAAATTCTAAATGAACCAGTTATGCAATTAGTTTTACCGCGTTGCAGAATAGATAAGGTAATGAAACTAGCCCATGAGTCAGTTTTTGGAGGTCATATGGGGTTAAGAAAACAAAAAGAGAGGATAAAATATAATTTCTTTTGGCAAATATGTCTGGCGAAATTGCTGAATTCGTCCAGACATGCAAAGGGTGTCAGCTTCGGAAGCCTGAGAAAATTGGAGATAGAGCTCCCATTACACCTATTGTCCGTCCTGAACTTCCCTTTGAGATTGTTAACATAGACGTGATCGGACCTATTCAACCGCCATCTGGTAGAGGGCATAAATACGTTCTTTGTATGATGGATCAACATACACGTTGGCCTGAAGCAGTACCACTTAGATCCCTAACAGCCAAAAATGCATGTGACTCTCTATTACAAATATTTTCGAGGACTGGAATTCCGAGTATAATTGCCAGTGATCAAGGCACAAACTTCAAGTCGGCTTTAACCCAAGAATTTACGAAAGGATTGGATCTAGTCCTAGGTTTTCCTGTCCTGGCTACCCGGCCAGCAACGGACTAGTTGAAAGATGGAATAAGGTATTGAAGGACATGATTCATCACGTTATTCGTGAAGATCTACGAAGCTGGGATCGACAATTACCTTTTTTGTTGTTTGCATACCGTGAAGTACCGAACACTACCACAGGTGTATCACCATTTAGGTTATTGTATGGCAGAGAAGCTCGAGGGCCGTTAGCCATTCTTAAATCATCCTGGGCAGGCGAAATACATCTTCCGACGAACATTTCCCAGTCAGCTGCGGATTACCTTCAGGAAATGAAGATAAATATGGAAAAGGCTGCTGAGAGTGCCTCTTTAACTGCTGCTCAGAAACAAAAGGCTTATGGAGATTACTTCAACAAGAGGTCATCTGTGAAGAATTTTAGCATCGGAGAACAAGTTGTTTTGCTGATACCAGATTCTAGTAATAAGATCTATGCGAGATGGACTGGACCTGGAGAGATAATTCAACACCATCCACCCCATTCATATAAAGTTAAACTGCCCGATGGAACTGTAAGACATGTTCACGTGAATAAGATCAGGAAGTATCATCCTCGTGCACTTGCAGTTGGGGTCATTTTTGAAGGTGACCACGAATTCGAGAAATCCATCCTACTCCTAATTTATCGAGGTCCACATCTGAAAGAGTTCTACATGAAATCAATCTGAATCATCTGAAGGAGAGTGAGAGGGAACAAGTGCTAGCGATTGTTCTAAAACACCGAACACTATTCACAAGTGATGTGAAAATAGCCAAAGTAGGGACTCATCGAATTCGCTTAAAGCCGAACATTGAACGTAAAAGCCGTTCGTATATCGCATACCAGAGTCCTTGAAGATTAAAGTTGATGAGCAGATAGAGGAGCTTGTGCGACTTGATTTAATTGAAGAATCTGACGCAGAAATAGCCTATCCAATTGTTTGCGTTAACAAGAAAGACGGTACCCTACGACTTTGCGTTGACTTCAGAGCTCTGAACTCGGAGAGTGTGTCTGATGATTTTCCGATGGAAGATGCAGTGGAGCTCATACATTCTATTGGAAGAGCCAATATCATCACAACGTTAGATCTCTTGAAGGGGTATTGGGCTATACCCATGGCTGAAGACAGCAAAAAATCTTACATCTTTCAAGACTCATCGGCAACAGTACCGTTTCAAGGTGATGAGTTTTGGTTTGAAAAATGCCTCTGCCACATTTCAGCGTGAAATGAACAAAGCATTATCGTGTTACAGAGAATTTTCACGTGCCTACATCGACGACATTGCAATCTTCTCCAAAATTGGGAAGAACATCTTTTTCATCTGGATACTATTTTAACGAAACTTTCAGAGTTAAATTTCACTGTGAATCTCAAAAAGTGTGCCTTTGGAAAAGCTCAAATTAAATATTTGGGTCATATTATCGGTTCTGGTAAGCACGAACCAGATCCCGAAAAGACTGCAGTTATCAACAACTTACCAGTGCCTAAAACCAAGAAGGAGCTTCGTAGTGTACTTGGACTGTGTAATTACTATCGTGAGTATATTCCTAAATATTCAGAACTTGTGTATCCATTGACGGAACTCACCAAAAAGAGAGTACCTGATTCCATCCCATGGACTGAGAAACATGATTCCTCATTTCATCTTCTAAAAAAGGCTTTAGTGGAAGCACCTTCGCTGTACTCTCCAGTTCCTGATAAACCGTATACCATTCATTCAGATGCATCGCAAATTGGCATAGCTGCTTGCCTGTCACAAAAATGTGGTGATAAGTGTTACCCAATTGCTTATGCAAGTCAAAAATTAAGTAAGACCCAACAGTCATGGTCAACTATTGAACGAGAGGCATTTGCGATTGTGTGGAGCTTAAAAAAGTTTGAAGTATGGGTATTTGGGACTGAAATTGAATTTTATACTGATCATAACCCTTTACCCTACTTAACAAAAAAGTGCACCACAATCTGCGAGGCTACAACGATGGGCTTTTGCTCTACAAAGTTCAATGTGACAATCAAACATTGTCCTGGTGTAAAATGCCTCATGCTGATGCACTCTCACGATTAGTGTAACAAATGTGCTTTCAATTTTAAAAAGAAATTTTGGATTTAGTGAATAATTATTTTCTTTATCTTATTTTGTGTATCTCATTATATTATTTGTGTGTCTATTTACATTTAAAAATGCTAGTGTTTCTTTTCGAGTAACAGTTTTTTTATATTAATGTTTATTATGTGAATTCCTTAAATTTAAATTTTCTTTATTATTATGGTATAATTAATCATATCAAAATTGTATTCTTAATTTAGTTTTGTGTAATTTGTTATGTATACTTATTTTTCATATTTTTTTAAAGTGTGAGGTAATACTAATTACTTGTATTTTAGTGTATTATATGAATGTATATTATTTTATGCTTTATGATCAGATTGAGTATCATGTGTGACACATCAATCTTGTGTGGGGGGTGTAGTGTTTCCTCCCTTCACCAGGAGGCGCACTGTGCTCCCCTCCGGTAAGAATGTGTTTTTTTTATAGAAGAGAGAGTCTCTCGGCACCGGCGCGTTAGGTCGGAGGCCATTTTGAAACATTACCCGCGTGGGTACTTTTAATTTTAAAATTTACATGTTTATATTGAATAAAAGTGCTGTCCGTAAAATACGTCTCTCTGTTGGGGAAAACTGAAACAACATTATACATTTTACCACAACGTATCACATATATATCAGTATACTACACACCAAATATCTTTTTAGGCATGATTTTGAAATTGCTGCAAATAAGATTTTGGTCTCCAATAGTTTTCAATCTAAGATGGTCTCGCAAAAAGAACTCAACATGAAAATAGTTTAAAAGAATGGCTTATTCTTGACTAAAGAGGAATTACATTATGAAGCAAAAATAGAAGTACTTTTTTGTAGAAAACCAATTAGAAAAATATGAATGCCAGGATTTAAAAAAACAGAACACAAGGTATTTAGAAATGCCAGGAAAACAGAAAAACTATGGAAATTGAATGTGGGGAAAATGGAAAAATAATAACTGCATTTAAAAGCGTGGGGTGCTTGATATCAAGTGTTATAATTTCTTAATAGTTCTATTCTGTAATGCAGAGTTAGTGTTGTAACATCCTGAGTAGCTAGCCATCAATAAACGGTCACAGCCTAATTTTAAAATAAAATGATTGTTTATTTTCTAAACAATTTGTTAGTGAAGTAATAGTTCATATGCCAAGTCGATGCAGACAGTCTATATTCTAATCTCAACGCCACCAGCGTTCATCGTCTTCCTTCCCTTCCTCTCCAATCTCGAACCAAGATTCCTTTTTAGTGCTCTCTTCCAGTCCGTTCCAACCAGGGCTCTCCTCCCCTGCTTTCTCGATCCAAGGCAGAGCTTTTTCCTTTTTCTCCCTCCAGGGCCGGGTTCCTCTCTCTCTAGTTTTTTCTTCTGAAAAAAACCCCTTTAAACACCAGGGGTGGGTCCACAACACGCCCCTCGTCCCTTCTTATTGGCAGGTCACAAAAGTCTCTCTCGGCTCCCTCGTGCTATTTGTGCTTAACACACCAATACCCACCCAGGCCGTCTGACCCAAGGCGCCATAATTCCTTGTCCAACATCTGGACACACTTGTTCATCACACCACCTGTTTCTATTATCCTCTTCTCTCAACACCAGAAAAGACGACATGATTCTTTTAAGACAGGCTTCGCCTATTGTGAATGGGGCGCCGGCTCTCCTTTACCATTATGGCTGCCAGTCTGTATGTCGTCACTCCCCGTGGTCAGACAATAAACAATGACCCCTTGGCCACGTGCACTGGTCATTTTACAGCTGGTGGATCTATAAAATTCATGGACAATTGATGGGTGTAGGCTATAATTTATAAAGATATTGTGTAAAGTGTCCCAAATCTAACGATATTTGTCAAGTAAGTAGGAAAAATTCTGCCATCTGCAAGCAATTCTGGCGTGCGCTGCAAAAAAGCCCACGACAGCATATATCTATCTTTTAGTTGCGAAGAAAACCTTTTTGTTTTGGCTACGCAAGGTGTTCGCTTCTAAATTATTCCTGTGTTCAGCATAATCCCTAATTTTTTTTTAAATTTTAGAATAAAACTAAGTTTTGAATTTAGAGGTTGTTATAAATCTCTTTATTTGAATATTTTTTTAATGATTTTATTATACACATTTGGCAGTAAGAAATTGATCTTTTTCAAAATAAATGCTTTTATTGCTTCTGGTACTTAGAGTAAATAAGCTTTCTCTTTCACACTACATCATTTGGACAAATTTTCAAAATTTGTTTATTTGAATTAATTGAATAGGCAGATATTGCATTTTTATGTATAAAAATAATTATAACTACTGTACTGTATATTTTGGAGTGAGTGGATATTAACGTCGCACTGGCTTTTTGGCGACGGACCACGTAATTTTGAACCATGGTCATGACGTGGACGACACCTGAGCGGGCATCCTCTTCTCCTAACTACCACACCACACCAACTTAGCAGGAATATTCTACCAATACTTAGCAGGAATATTCTTTGAAATCCACTCTTACAAGATACACTGCTAGAAAAAGTCTGCGTTCACCCATAACAACTCATAGAGCAAAGGTAACATTTAATAGAAATATAATTTTTTTCCAACAAAATTTTTATGAATTTGTTTACGATTATTTAAATGTTGAGCATGCAAGAATTAATTAGTTTTAAATTAAAACTACGTAAGAAAGGTGGTTTTGTAGCAAAGCACGCAAATAGTAGGCAGAAAAAGTCTGCGTTCACCATTTGAATATCCATGATTCCTGAATTTTTATCAACAGGTGTTGCAGGTTAGCAGAGTTTTTGCATTCAGTTATCAAGTAAAATTGCTTAAGTAAGTGGTTACGCAATACCTTTTATATTTTGTGAGGTATGAAGCAATTCAATGATATGGAAAATAAAGAGAAGGAAATTAGTATCAGGGAGCTTAAAATCATCATGAAAAATGTGGAAAGATGGAAAAAGGTCGTCGGGATCTACGGGATCCGTTGGATGGCAGTATTCATCTATCTCACGTGTTATTAATAATTTTAAAACTGCAGGAATTTGCACATCGAAACCTCGTTCAGGTCGTCCATCTAAACTCAGTATCAGAGAAAACGAAGTATGATATGTGTGGTGAAAAAAAAAATCCGCGTTTGACTGGAACTCAAATAGCTAAACACATTCATGAGAAGTTTAACAAAAGCATTTGTGTGGAGATGCTGCAAGAAAAATCTTGAAAAGGCCGGATACTGTAACTGAGTGGCTCGTAGAAAGCCTTACACACTGGCCTCAAAATGTTAAGGTACAACATGTTTTTCGAAGCTCACCATAAAAAATGGCAGTAACAATAAAATGCATAGTTTACATGAACGATAATAACGAACTTTAAAAACATTAATGCAAAACGATTGCTACAACTTTTATTTTATAGAAAAGAACGTATATTTATGAGTGAGAGAAAAATATGCAAATATCAAGCTGTACTTTTGTGTGTAAGTTGTGTTGATTTTCAACAGTTGATGGCAGTTTCGGTGACAATAGTCAATAGAGTTTAGAAAATGTCTCAGAGACGTCGTTTACCCACTCTGTTAAGGTGGCGGGCAGTTGGATGGATGGAAATGGGATTGTCGCAGGCTGATGTTGCTAGACGTCTCAATGTGTCTCGTAGTGTTGTTCAGCGACTTTGGGATCAATACCAATCCGAAGATTCTGTGTCCAGAAGACCTGTTCCAGGCCGATCACGAGCTACAACACCTGCAGAAGACCGTTTTCAGCTCTTTCGGCACGAAGGAGAAGAACCACTACTGTGCCGCAGCTCGTTGCAGACCACTTTTCAAGCATCAGGAAGAAGAATCTCCGCTACTACGGTGCGAAATCGTCTTCACAATGCAGGTCTGTATGCAAGAAGACCAGCTTGTGCTGCGTTCCCCCAACGGACGACAGCGAAGGAACCGCTTATGCTGGGCAAGAGAACATGTTTCGGACGCAGCAATCATGGGCTTCTGTGCTGTTCATACAGACGAGTCCAGATTTACAATGGAGAGTGATTCAGGGCGTCTACTGATCTGGGAGGGAACAGCGCACTAGATACCATCAATCCAACACTGTTGAAAGACACAGTTATAGAGGTGGTGGAATCCTGGTTTGGGCAGGGATCTCGCTCGGTGGCCACACTGACCTGCATGTGTTCCGCATGGAGGAACCGTAACTGGTCTTAGATATCGGGATGAGATCCTTGATCCATATGTCCGCCCATATGCTGCTGCTATTGGTAACGACTTCATTCTGATGGATGATAATGCACGACCTCACCGAGCTGGGATTGTTGAGGAGTATCTCTAGGAGGATCACGGTTTGGAACGAATGGAATGGCCAGCTAGATCTCCAGACCTGAACTGGTAGAACATCTTTGGGACTATCTTGGCAGAGAGGTTGCTGCTTTAAATCCCTCCTCCAAGGACGTTACATGAGCTGAAACAAGGCTTACTCTGTGTCTGGTCTTCGCTTCCTATTCCGGTGTCCGACAACTTAATAAACAGCATGGGAAATCGATGCCGCCAATGCATTCAAGTTAGTGGTGGACACATTCCTTATTAGAACCCATTTTTGTATTGTTTTTATGCCATTTTACCACATACACCGTGATGTGCTGTTTTCTCCAAGAATGGACTTTTCCGCAGAGATTGCTTTTTTTGTTATAAATCGTTTTTGCAATACACTTATACAAATTTCTATGACGCATTCAATAAAACTATTTAATGCACATATCCTCCAAATTTTTTGTTTCTACATTCATTCATTTCCAAATTAGACACAAAAACCCGGCTTGTACCTTAACTTTTGAGGCCAGTGTATTTCAAAGACCAACGAATAACTTTTTCAAAAGAGCGCATACATATGCTTTCGGGGGGTTTCTAGAGGATCTGATATTCTCCAATGAAGCAAACTTTACATCTTTGGCATAAAAGGTCATAAATTGGAATGCAGGCAATCTTGTACAATTCTTCAAAAAGAGCACCTAGTACCAACGGTGAAGCACGGCGGCGGTGAGTTAAGGTGTGGGGGTGCATGGCGAGCAATGGTGTTGGCAAGTTGATAGATCGAATCAATTGGGATTACATATAATTACCTGCATGTCCTAAAAAAACTTAAAGCAAAGTGCCACCAAGCTCGGCCTTGGATCGTTATTTCGCTTCCAACACGACACCATCCTCAGCATACCTCTTGCATAACGTCCCAAATCAACTCCACAGTCACCTGATCTGAATCCAGTAGAACACCGATGAGATTTGCCGGAGCGTAGGATTCGTCAACACAATGCATCTGGCAAGGATATGCTGAAGCGCGCTCTTAAGGACCAATGGAAGGGCTGGAGAAACAGCTCAACTTGTTAATCCAATGCCGAAACGACTTCAGGAGGTTCTCGAATCCATTAAATAATTCATCATCCTTTTTAAATATTTTTCATAGCTTCTACTAAAACTGTGAAGGCAGACCTTTTCTACTTGATTGTTGTAGGTATCGCTACAAATCTATCTTTATTTTGAAATTTATGAAGGCAAACCAAATTTACTTTTGTTATTCTGAATATAGACTTAAATGAACTAAGTAAAATCGAATTAAAATTTGTTTTTTAAAGTACAGTTTTAAAACTTTTTTTTCTTGGTTCATGTAAGCAATAGTACGTGAACGCAGAATTTTTCTAGCTAGTATATATGGCAGCATGGGTTCTATGATGAGTATTTTAGCGGGGAAGGCGAATAGTTTTGTAGCAGATATTGCGTTTTCAGAAGACGGCGGTTTCAGTGGATTTCAAAGATTATCCTTTTTGTCCCGAAAAAATAGTTAATGTCAAAATTTAAGTGTCTTATGTTTTTGTATGTTAGTGAAGACCTTAGAAAACGATTTGACTTTTTTTTTAAGCGAACGGTGTATATAATTAATTTTACAGTGGAATATCTTTAATTAATTTATTAGCTCTAACGGATTAAATTTCCCAAAGTGGAGTATTTTGTTCATGTATATCCCTTAATTTTCAATGTAGTGATCCACAAAAAATATTGTATGAAAAAAACTGCAGTAAATCATAATGCGGTGGATAAAGTATTAACGTGCATCGCACCCCTACACGGCGGGTCTTAGAAAGCTCTAATAAAGCTCCAGCTATAAAAGTAGCTAGACATTGGCCAACTTGACTCTATCATTAACATTTCGCTATGTTTTTCATTGAATCGCCATTATAACTTAAGAAACGGCGTTTCTTGCGAATGTTACAATTTTAAGAAGACTTGGTACCCTAAAAATCACAAACCTATCGGATTTTTATTTTCATTTAATCTTATTCTTTGACTTATTATCTTTCGATTGATATATCACTTGTGCATGTCGGAAAGTTAGAAATTGACTAAAACTTCATTTGAAAACAAATTAGGCAATTCAGCCACACCCCCTTTTAGAAAAAAAAGCTAAAAAATGCTTTATGATAAAAAAATCTATTTTAGAAATAGAAATAATAACTATAAAAAAGAATGTGTAGTATTAAAAGCAGAATATTTCCGAGGCAATACAATAATGTAATTTTTCTTCCTTGTGAAATGTGTGCATGTAAAATTTTTAAATTAAAGCATTTTATATTAATAATTTTATATATTTTCAGTTCTTCTTCCTGATATATTTTTCATACAAATGTAATACTTTAATATTATAAGAAGAAAAACAGCTAAAATTTCTGTCGTGACAGAAAAAAAATTTTTTTAACATTTTTCTTGAATTTTCATGGGCAATTAGTACTCTCTAAAAGTTGATCATTTATAAAAATGTGTGGGTTGAAAAAATATGAAAATGCAATTATTTTAAAGAAAACGTATAACTAATATCTTAAAGTGGTATTTTAAGTTTAATTAAGCTTATAATAATTATTTTTTCAGAATTATAAACTTTAAACCTGTTTTTCTCAGTTTGTGTTTTTCGAAACCTTAGTGCATTCAAAATGCTACTCCTTCGACAATTATTTACCAATAACTTCCATTTTTTTCTTGCGTGTTGAAAATAAAGCATGTAATAAAATTAGGGATCCGTTTTGCTATAAACTGAATACTTTTTTTTAAAAAAAATAAAATGTAAGACATGTTGGCTTTTTCGTTGATTTTTAGCCTGTATATCAACATTTTATTTTTTTCTCAAAACGAATGAAGTTATTCTAAAATCGATCCCTAAAGTTGTTTAGATCATCCATAAGAGTATTATAAAAAAATTTCAGGTCAAAAAATTAATTTTTACAAAAGAAGTAGGATTTTAAAATTTTCCCAATTTTCTTCAAAAAATTAAAATGTTTAAAATTGTGTGAATAATATATGACAATTTTCATCTGGTAACATTTTCTTGAATAGAAACATTGTATAAAATGCTAAAGTATAATTTTTAAATACATAAATAAAGAAGTTTGCTCAAAGGGTGCCAAGTCCTCTTAACATAAAATAAATACAACAGAAAGTAATATTAATGTATTACACTTTCAGATATAAATTATTTACACTATTTTAAGCGTTCATTAGAAAAAGCTTTTAACAATGTGTTACTTTTGCTGAGCAGAGATCAGCTTAGGGAAGTATTTTCAAAAATCGACCCTCAAAAATGTTACGGGGAGTTATAAATAAAAAAAAAAGTCCTTTTTATCAGATATTAGATTTACAGACTTAAAATTTAATAAAAGTGGCTTTTTTTTCTTTTTTTTTTTTTTGTTCAGTTGAGATATGCAAAAAAGCTCTTTTTTTTGTTTAATTTGAAATTCAAGAAAAATTAACTCATTAAAAACTGCTTTATCCTTCAATCTGTGTTGTTTAATTTTTCAGTTCCCCTGATTTTATAAATGATCATCACAAGCATGTGGTAACTGGTATATTAAATATTGTTAAAGACAATACTCTCAGAGAAATAATGTCCAAAGGTACTAGTTTTAGATTAATGATCTCTAACAATAACAATGCTATCAAAAATCAAATTTCTAAAGATATTAGTAACTTCACTACGAAATTAGCTATGAAATACAGTCTTCCTATTGTAGCTTTTAATGAATTTAAATGCAAAGTGTTAAATGAATTACTGAACATTAACTATACAATTGATAATGATATAACATACATTAAGCACCAAATTGCAGACCTACAAAAGAACTTTATTATCGTTTATGCTGATAAAGTACCGGGTAAATATGCAATTATTTGTAAGTGGCTTTATTCTAATATGCTAAACAAACCTTTTCATAATAATTCTGTTTTTAAAAAATCTAATTCAAGCAAAAGAGAAATTTTTAATCGAATCTCTGCTTTTTATAAAAAAAAACAGATTTACTTATTCTGGATATTAAATTCCCACATATTTTCCTAACTCCTAAATTTCATAAAAAATCATGTTAAATTTAGAACTATTACGAATGGTTTCAAAACTTATATTACACATCCGGGCAAGAAAATCTTCAAAATATTATTCAATCTACATTAGACAAAATTGATAATTCTATTATAGTTAAGAAAAGTATGGACATTATTAAGTATATGCATGGTAAAAAAATTATTTCTATTTATACCTATGATTTTGAAGATTTATTTAACTCCATTGATATAGACGACATGTTTAAGATTCTTAAAATAGCATATAACAAATATTTTTTGAATAAGATAAAAAATTATGATAAATACATTTCTATTATTGAATTAGTATTAAAAGAAACTTTTATTTTCCATAATAACGCTCATTATCAGCAAATTAAAGGATTACCACAAGGTGGATGAGCTAGCAACTGCTTAGCAAATATTTACTTGCATTTTTATGAAAATGAAAGTATTCGTTATGAATCTTGTTACTTTTTTAGATACATAGATGACTTAAATATTTTTAGTAATATAGTAGACTTTGTTCCTAGCTTTAATTATTATCCCCACTATTTAAAATTATTAAAAACTAATTATAATAATGAGTCAGTTAACTTTTTGGACCTTCAATTAAAAGTTAAGAATAATTTGCTTTTAAGTAATATTTTTTTATAAAAAAGACTCGTTTGATTTTAACATTATAAAAATGCCTTTCTGGGGTAGTAACTTAAATCTATCAATATTTAGAAATATTATCTTAAATTTTATAAAAAGAAACAATGATTTAGTTACTGATAAAATTTTAATCCATAGTAATTTTGTGAAATTTTGCAAGAATTGTTTAGAATACAATTATCCTAGTAAATTTATTTTTAAATATATTTCTATTTCTAATTTAATTTAGTTTTATCTAAGTTCAATATTTTATTTAATATTTCTTCTTTCTCTCTATTTAGTTTATTTTTAAAAAAATATTTAAAAAAAATATTTTAAAATATTTTATGCGCTTATTTTTTAATTGCAATATAACTTTCTAGTATATATTCATCCAAGTAAATTTGCTTTAATATATTTCTAATTGATACTATCTTTTCTGAACTTTGTTCTTTATTTTATTTAAAACTTCTTATGTTTTGATTAATTATATAACTTTGGGGTAGTTTAATTGCATAATAACTATCCAGATGGCGCCACGATTTTTTCCTTCTCGTGTTGGTGCTTCAATCTTTTACGCCATTTCACGTAGGATCTCATCGCAGTAGGTTGTATTTTTGAGTTCAGGATTTTTGTTTAACAAGTAAGTTTTTCCTAATATTTTTTTCTATAAAATTTTTTTTTATTATTCCTCTCCTTGGGAGATTCATTATTGTTCTCTTTTCTCAATTTCTTTTTACGATTTTATATTAGGTTCTTCATCCACGTGTTGTATTAGGCTTAACTCTTCAACTTGCCTTTTTCCCCCTCTCTATTATGTCGAAAATTTCTGCTGTACGGGGAAGGTTGGATCCACAAAGCATTGCTTAACCCTAATTCGCAGACCTAATTCAGCGACAACTTTAGAAATCATAATAGATCTCCAGTTTAGTCCAATGACTTTTTTGTATCAACAATTGTTGTGTTTGCTGAATTCCAATTTCTTACTTTTTTAGCACCGTAGGTTCTAGTAATTCTACACTTTTATTTTATTATACTATAAATGTAGGATTTTCCGTTTGAAACATTTTGTAAAAGGTTGAGTCATATTCTTTTCAGAGCACTATTAATGTCAATTTTGCTTATTACCGCATTCCGAAGCAGCGCCGTCTGGTGGGCTTCTGGAACGCCGGCTTGAATAATTTTTTCGCAGAGGCCTATTAAACCCCCCGGTTCAACACGTCACGTTTTTCGCGCATTTCGCGCCCAGCGCGGTTCAATTCCAGGCATGAGAAAAGTAATTAATTTCCCCGTCTTCTAAAGTTATAACTCAACTTTCAATTAACCTAATTTCTGAATGTCTTTCTCTTTGTAAATATTTCCCTTTAACCTGAAATAAATTTTTTTTTTTTACTTAAATGAAGTATCTGCTTTTAAATGATTTTGATTCCATGAATTCATCACTAACCCTTTAATACTTACCCCTAGACAACCACCTCGCCAATTTAAAATCCCGACTTCTGAAGAGTCTGATTTTTATTCGAAGATTTTAGTCGGACTCCTACAGAAATAATTGGGGGATCGCCCGGGATTGGATTTCAAAATCTTCTCTAAATAATTAGTTTGATGAACTCCTAGCCTTCTCTTTAAAAAACCATCTTTGGCTGCACGCCTAAATTACAAATGGACTGAATCGAAAACGTGAGGTTTGCCTCTCATAACATACTAACGTCGGTCACTCTTAGGTGAATAAAATAAAGCGACTCCCGGAGTCAAGAGCTTCAACTTCGCCGAAAACACGTTATTTTCTGCAGTGTACAACTTCAAAAGAGTATTTGATCCATTTCAAGTCCAGTGAACACATCAAAGAACTCTTTTTCCTTTTTTTTTTTTTTTGAAGAACAACAAAAACACAGTACCTGATACAGTTGAAAATGAAAAAAAAAAGAAAACAAAAGAAATCTAAAAGAATACGTGAGCCACTTTGCTTATAAAAAAATTGTTGTAGCCGATTTCATGAATTAATTTATATTTTTAAATATCATGTGTGTTTTTTTAAATACTAATTTTTCTATTTGTGTATAGAAATCGTATTAATTAAATTTTTCTACAAGTATATCTTTTAAAATATTAAGGAAGTCGTACGTAATATTAAAGTTTATTTGTATCTCATTTAATAACGAATTGAATTGCCCTTTATGTGTGTACGAAAAGCTTTCGTTTCCTTTGGTTGCGTCATTGACCTTGAACAGCGCAAAGTAGCTAACTCTAAGAAATTCATGTTTCTTCCATTCCCAAACATATTGCAATTTCGATGACTCATATAGTTTAACATTTCTTTCTCCCGCAGCTGTTTCGTAATTAATTATTGTTATGAGTATTCGAGAAATATATTTTGAAAGAATTATGCTATATGTCTTAGAATTGATGAAAGATTATTCTACATGATCTTATTTTTAATGGTGTATTTTATCATTCAATATATAAGTATTTTGAGTTCATTTTGACAGAATTATTAAGCTTTATATTGAAACGTGTGTTTACTCTTAGAATTTGCTGATGAGATCCTAAATGATTCTATTTTTATTGGTGTAATAAAAAATATATATGAGATTTTTCTTAAAGTGACTAACTTCTAATTATTTGCTTTTTTCAATAAAGAATTTTAAATTACTAAATTCTTTTTCATATCATAATAAATTTAATCACAGTTTTAAAACAAGATTTATACTAATTTATTTTTTCTTTCAAATTCTTTTTGCATTTATTATAACGAAAGGAGATAACTGATATATTAAATGATTTTAAAAATAGTTTTGTTTAGCATTTTAGCTCGCACTGTTGTCTTTATACGTTACTGGTTTAAAACATTTCTAAATGAAAAAATTTGAATGTTTCAATATATATTTAATGTATTTTGATGCAATATCATTTTAACTTGAGAATTTTTGTAAATTAAAACGAGATTTCCGAATAGCAACATCATTTTTTGTTGTTGTTCAAACAAAAAAAAATTTTGTTTATTCCTTTGGTTGCTATCTAAAATTAAAGTTAAATTTTAAAATGGCGTATCTTCGCAAAGGTCGACGCGAAGATTTATTTGTCTTAGCCACGGAATTAAATTTCGAATTTGATAAATCTATGACCATCGCCATACTCAAAGATCTAATTATTGGTAGTAAAAATTATGACGAAAAACTGACCAAAAACATACATTCAACGATTGTTGAGGATCTCAAAGCCAGGGAGAAAAAGCAAGAGCAAAAAGAAAATTTACGCATTGAAGAACAAAAAGAAAAATTACGCATCGAACAATTGAGGTTAGATGAGCAAAAACGCAAAGATGAGTTTGAGTTGGAAAAGTTAAGGATACAAACACAATTCAAGTTAGGCACCAATACATCCAAAGAAAGTGATACTAAATTTCTCGTCAAAGAAGTTTCAAAGTTTATACATCGTTTTGATTTGAAATAAGACATCAGTCTATCTAAAATTATTTGAACGTCAAGCGCAGAGATTAAATATTGATCAAGAAAACTGGGTTTCTCATCTGTTAGGCTTGTTACCGACGGAAGTATCTCATATCATAGCGAGAGAGCCTGACGATAAAGCCAACTCTTACGAACACGTTAAAGATTTACTGCTGAAACGCTTTAAAATAACTCCAGAAAAGTTTCGACAACTATTTGTCACTCACCAAAAAGCACCTGAAAGAACATGGATTGATTTTTACCATGAGTTAAACACTTACTTCAACGGATGGTTAGATGGATTGAAGATGGATACTTTCAACAAATTATCAGATCTAATCATAACAGATCAACTAAAACGAAAACGCCTTTTGAATTTAAGGAATATTATCTTGATGAATGGGCAAATATGAACTCCCCTGTTCAATTAGCAGAAAAACTAGAAGAATTCGAAGACTTTAACAGGACTCTGAAACAAAAATCGAGCGGTCCATTTGTGAAGAAACAAGAATTCAAATCCACAGAAAAGAATCGTAGATATGAAGCACCGGGAAAATTCGAGTATAACAGGAAAGATAAGAAGTTTCCAGCGTCAACAAATTACAACAAATATTACGAAGCTCCTGTCACCAAGTACGAATCTGTTCAAAGATATCAAGACAGCGCGCAGAAAGGGTATTACAGCAAAAATTACGAGAAACACTAAAATCACAATGCTTCCAAGCATGCTCAAACGAACTATTCAAAATCACAGAAATTCAAAGAACCTCCAAAAGAAACTTGCACACTCACCGTTAAGGAAGGTTTACGTACTAAAGAGATATTTTTTGGAAAGGTGAAAATTTCGGCACTCATAGACAGTGGTAGTACCGTAAGTTTGCTACGAGAAAACACGAGCAGAAGAATAATGGATCCAACAAAATTATCGAAGAACAAGATGCTTCTCACAGGTATTGGTGAAGCACAAGTAACAACTATCGGTTCCTTTGAACATGAGTTCGAAATAGATAATGAAAATTATTCATTAACTTGGCTTGTTGTACCTGCTGATAAATTAAAATTCGAAGCAGTTTTTGGATCAGATCTTTTGGAACAAGCATTGATAAGT
The DNA here is from genome assembly GCA_019973935.1 of Trichonephila clavipes. Taxonomy (NCBI): domain Eukaryota; kingdom Metazoa; phylum Arthropoda; class Arachnida; order Araneae; family Nephilidae; genus Trichonephila; species Trichonephila clavipes. The sequence continues at coordinate 364,771 of BMAU01016984.1, read as the reverse complement.
TTCAATAAAGAAGGAGTTAAATTCAACAACTAAGAGAATCATGCACAGCTTATGCAAATTTCAGCATAAAATCTTCAAGAAGAACTAGACCTTCGTCATGTTGAAAATCGTCAAATCAAGAAGGAACTTGAAAAGTTAATTCAAGACTACAAGCCAGAAAAAACAACATCTACCGACGTCACAATGAGAATTATTCTAAAAGACGAAGAACCATTCTGTCCACCCCCTCGTCGACTAGCTTTCACAGAAAGACATGAAGTAAACAAGCAGATAGAAGAATGGCTCAACGAAGGCATTATACGTCCGAGTTCTTCGAATATGCAAGTGCAATCGTAATGATTAAAAAGAAAGATGGATCTTCGAGAATGTGCATTGACTACAGAAAATTGAATCAGAAGCTTGTGAAAGATAAATTTCCGTTACCTCTCATCGAAGATGTTTTGGACACTTTGCAAGAAGCAAAGGTATATTCTACATTAGATTTACGCAATGGTTTCTTTCACGTCGATGTTGACAAAGATTGCAGAATAGATACATCCTTTATCGTCCTAGACGGACAATTTGAATTCAACAAAGTTCCTTTCGGACTAAGCACAAGTCCAGGAGTTTTCCAACGCTACGTATCAAGTATATTTAGAGATCTTACTCGGAAAGGAATTGTAATCAGTTATTTAGATGATCTCGTCATTCCAGCGAATAATGAGCAGGAAGGTCTAGAAAACTTAAAATTATTTTTGAAGTCGCAAAGAAATACGGATTAGAAATTAAGTTCAAGAAGTGCCAATTTTTAAAAAAGAAAATTGAATTTCTCGGTCACATTGTAGAAAGCGGAACTTTTAGACTATCTACCACGAAGACACTAGCTGTCCGAAAATTTCCAGAACCAACAACAATAAAACAAGTATAAAGTTTTCTTGGCTTAACTCGGTATTTCCGCAAGTACATCAAAGATTATTCAAAGATAGTTAAACCACTTAGCGATTAAACAAGAAAAGAAAATTTTTGTTTTTTTTTTGGGGGCTCAACAAAAAAGAAGCATTTGAAAAATTGAAGAAAATCATGTCCGAAGGCCCAATCTTGCACATTTACAAGTATGGAAGAAAAACAGAACTGCATACAGACGCTTATAAACAAGGGTACGGCGCAATTTTTTTCAAGAAACCGAAGATGGAAAGTTACATCCCGTGCACTACATGTCGAAGAAGACAAATACAGCAGAAGAAAAGTAGGACAGCTACGAACTAGAGGTAGTAGCAATTATCAACGCATTAAAGGAGTTTCGTGTTTATCTTTTAGGACAACATTTTAAGATAGTAACTGACTGTTCAGCATTTCAGAAGACTATGCAAAAAAAGGAGCTAATTACTCGCATAGCCAGATGGGTGTTTCAATTAGAAGAATTCGATTATGAAATAGAGCACAGAGCTGGAAGTCGTATGAAGCATGTTGATGCTCTTAGTCGATATCCCGTAATGATAGTATGCAATGATACATTAACTTCAAAGCTTAAATAGCACAAGAGGAAGATGACAACATCCAAACATTGAAATCGCTTCTTGAGAAGAAAGAATCAGAAGAATTTTTTGAGCGAAACGGTATACTCTACAAATACTTAAATGGTCGAGAATAAATCGTAACCCCTAAAGCAATGGAAACTGAATTAATTAAATTGATCCACGAAAATGGTCATTTCTCAGTAGGAAAAACAGAAGAAATTATGAAACAGGAATTTTTTATCCCAAATTTAACCAACGTCGTTAAAAAAGTAATAGTTAATTGCGTTCCATGTATCTTAGCTAATAAGAAAACTGGGAAAAAGGAAGGGTTTTTGAATCCTATTTCTAAGGAAAGCATTCCTCTAAGTACGTACCATGTTGACTTCATTGGTCCTTTACCCTCCACAAACAAAAGTTATCAACACATTTTCACCGTAGTAGACGCATTTACCAAATTTACTTGGCTATATCCCGTCAAAATTGTGTCTGCTGAAAGTGCTGGAAAAACTAAAACAACAGCAGAAAGCCTTTGGTAATCCCATCAGAATTATCTCTGAATGAAGTTCAGCGTTCACTTCAAAATTATTCAACGACTACTGTGATGAAGAGAACATTCAACATCTACAAATAGCAACAGGTGTTCCTCGAGGAAGCGGACAAGTTGAACGGATTCATCGAACTTTGATTCCAGTTCTCACCAAGCTATCATTAGACGACTCAACGAAATGGTACAAATACGTCGACAGATTACAGAGAATACTAAACAGCGCTATATGTCTCAGTACAAAATGGACACCATTCGAATTATTAGTGGGAACCAAAATTTGTAACAAGGAAGACATCCTAATCAAAGACCTACTGCTAGAAGAAATGGCGAAAGCATTGCTAGAATAACGCGAATTTTTAGAAACGATGCAAAAAAGAACATCGAAACCCTACATTCTGAGAATAGAAAGACGTATAACAGAAGAAGAGAAAAAAAAGCTTCGTTATACAAAGAAGGTGATTTAGTAGCCCTCCAAAGAACCCAATTTTGGAACTGGACTGAAACTAAGGCCAAAGTTCTTAGGCCCTTACAAAGTAACGTAAGTGAAATCTAAGGATAGGTATGAAGTGGAAAAAATTGGTCAGCAAGAAGGACCGAACTCAACCACCACCTCAGGTGGTTGAATTAATTGATTTTTTTTTATTTGTTACTATTTTTAATTTTTCTCATACCATATCCCTCTTGAGAAATTAATAGATGTTCTATGGTAACAAACACTCGTTTCCATTAATCATTTTATATTCACTTGTAACATTTATTATATTTTCGTATTATTCTTTATCTTTCGATTGATACGAAGGAATTTTTTTCTTATGGTTTAGTTAATTGTAGATCACAATATAGAATATTTTGTTTTTATATGCTTTATTTTAGGTCCGGAATTATGAATATTAAGTATACATCTTTTCATCTGTAATATTTTATTTTATTACTTTAAGAACCGTATTATTTGTCTTTATTGCATCCACATTCCAATAATCATCAAATTTATAGTTGTAACTAAAAATAGTTTATATTTAAAGTACTTTAGCTCTCAAAATTTTGTAAGAGCTGATAGACCAGCTCTGTCAGGAGAGAGGGATTTTGTAAGATTTTCCGTTTGAAACATTTTGTAAAAGGTTGAGTCATATCCTTTTCAGAGGACTATTAATGTCAATTTTGTTTATTACCGCATTCCGAAGCAGCGCCGTCTGGTGGGCTTTCGTAGCGCCGGCTTGAATAATTTTTTGGCAGAGGCCTACTAACCCCCGCCGGTTCAACACGTCACGTTTTTCGCGCATTTCGCGCCCAGCGCGGTTCCATTCCAGGCATGAGAAAAGTAATTAATTTCCCCGTCTTCTCTAAAGGTATAACTCAACTTCCAATTAACCTAATTTTTCCATGTCTTTCTCTTTGTAAATATTCCCCGTTGTATATATTTCCCTTTAACCTGAAATAATTTTTTTTTTTTACTTAAATGAAGTATCTGCTTTTAAATGATTTTGATTCCATGAATTCATCACTAACCCTTTAATACTTACCCCTAGACAACCACCTCGTCAATTTAAAATCCCGACTTCTGAAGGGTCTGATTTTTATTCGAAGATTTTAGTCGGACTCCCACATACATATATTTACATTGGTGTGCAAAAATTAAGGACGAAGTCGAAAAATTAGCATATCAGCTGAACGAAGAGGCAGAGCGGACAGAAAGACCAATCAGGAGATTAAGTAAGGTGATGTACGGTAGCACATGCGCAGATATGCAGGTAGACATAATGGGGAAGTGTCTGAGTAGTATAAAGCATGTTGTCGGTGTAAGATCAGTATTTCTGGCAAAGAGATTGCACGCCGTATAGCAGTTAAAATCACACCGAGTTGCTGCCTCAGCGAGAAATGGCGAATAATCAATCTGTTAGACGACATCTGGATGCTTTTACCCGAGGTCGAATCATTGGGAGAAGTTGGAGGAAGGCCGCAGTGTGACAAGTGTGGCTGCAGAGTTCGGAATTGCTCACAGCATCGTTTCACGACTTTGGAGACAATTTCAAACTACAGGAACAGCTATCCGGGGGTTCAGTAGTGGTCGTCCACGAGGAACCACACCCGCAGATGACCGGCACATTGTCTTACAGGCCAGAAGAAACAGGCGGCAGACAGCGGGAGAAATCGCTAGATACACGACACAGGCGACTGGACGACCGATATCGCGTTTTACCGTTGCCAGAAGATTGCACGGTGGTGGTCTGTTTGCACGACGCCCTGTACGGTGCATACCTTTAACGCCTGCCCATCGGAGAAGGCGTACTCTGTGGTGCCGGGAACACCGGAATTGGAGAGACAATGAATGGGGACGAGTACTCTTTACAGATGAGAGCAGATTCAGTTTGAGTAGCGATTCTCATCGCATACTCATGGAGAGAGCGGGAAGCCGCAATCATCCCTCGAACATCATTGAAAGGGACAGGTATGGAGGTCGCGGTGTTCTCGTTTGGGGAAGCATCATGCTTGGTAGTCGTACAGACCTTCACATCTTCGATGCAGATTCAGTCAACGGGACCCGTTATTGTAACGAGAATCTTTTCCATATGTGCGTCTTTTTAGAGGCGCTATGGGTCTGCAGTTCCTTTTCATGGACGACAATGCACCATGTCATCGCACAGTAGCTGCCGAACAGCTCTTAGAGAGTGAGTATATTGAACGTATGGATTGGCCGGCACGATCTCCGGATCTCAATCCCATCGAGCATGTATGGGATTTTCTAGGAAGAAGCATGGCAGCTCGTACCTTACCACCAGTAACGATTCGGGAGCTTCGATTGGCGCTGCAAGACGAATGGGCAGCAATGATTCAACAACTCATTGACACCCTCATTCTCAGCATGGGCAGACGCTGTGAAACCTGCCTAGCAGTCAGGGGAGATCATATCCCCTACTAAAGATTGGATGTTTCTTGCTGGACACCCATTACAGGGATGTTTTGGCCTTCAGTCGCATTGCGCTCCATGCTACTTTTTCAATACAGCTTCTTTTTATCCCTCTGATTTCTCTTTTAGTAAGTGTTGCTTACATTACACATGGCCTTACGTATTGGGGATCTTACGGTATTAAATGTGTTGATTTGGAAAGCTTTTGTACAAAGTTATATTGAAAAAACCGTCTCGTCCTTAATTTTTGCACACCAGGGTATAGTTAGCTCTTTAATACGTTTATTAAATTTAATGCATTAATTAAATTAAATAAATGTATATGTATCTATAGAACCTAATCTCTCTATATAAAAATGTTGTGTTAGTTTGTGTACGCTCGCATAACTCAAAAAGTTCTCCATTGATTTTTGTGAAATATTGACCCAACGTTGCATTTGACTCCGGTCAGGTTCTTATGTACTTTTTATTTTGAAATTCACTCTAAATTTTTTTTTAGTTTAATTTTTAAGTGCTTTTTTGGTGTTATGACGTCATACGATGTCACGATTCGCTCTGAATGCGAAAATTTAAACTTAACATATACTTTTTTCCAAATTATTGTATAATTCTATTATGGTTATGTTTATTGGTTGTCATATTTATCTTTTTTTTGTTCTTTGATACGTATATAATTGGAATTATTTTTTCGAATAAACCATTTTTTAAAAATTATTCTTTCAACAAGTCAAATTTTCTTTTGTAGTTTTGGCAACAAACGGATAGCATTATCGCGGGATGTTTACAATTTTGTTTAAATTCTACGTCGTGTTTTTTTCTGTAATTTTAAGCTAAATTTATTTCTCTTTATTAAGCGAAAATGAAATTACTTAATTGACTTCTGTACGCTACTTATTTTTCTACGAAATAGTTTCCGTTAGCAATTTACCTGAAATAAAAAAGACGTAGCCAAATGCCGCGATATAACATTAAATGTTTGGAAACAATATTTTTTCCCCACTTGGAGACATTTTAATTTGACGAAATTAATCGACGGAGTTTTTAATAAGAATGTTTTTTCTCTGTTTTAGACAACTTTTTACATTTCATTTGATTCTTACGTACTATCGCAACAATCGCCAACTTTCATGACAACTCGCCAAGTTGGCCATTCCATTTTCGCAGATGTTATACGCGCGTAATCGGCAATTATGTGCTTCGTTTTATACAATGTCGCCAATAGGTTGCGGTAATACGTAAGTACCTTTCATTTGATGTTACTATTGAAATACAAATGGTAAAACTAAGATTTTCTGTTTTTGAGTCATCAAAATATTTTGTTTTTGATTGCTTTATAAGATTATAACCTTCTTAAACAGATTCCATTAGTAATTTGTTGAAAAAGTACTTGAATTTATTATGGTTTGCTTTTGTCAGGGACGTAAAGCTACCACTGTATCAATGAAGCAGGGGCCCCAATGAATGTTAATACAGTTCCACTTATATGGTGCTCATATCTGAAAAAGGGCCCCAAAGGAATTCGGATACAAGGCCCACTCAAAACTGTTTTGTAATTTCATATATACGTTTTTGTTTAAACCTTCATTTTAACAGCAGTCAATCGGCTTCAGTACATACAATTGTATTGCAGAAACTCGAACTTAGGTCATCATACTGGCCAAGCAAACGGAGTGCGAGGGGTAGTTGCTCATCAAAAGTAGGCATCAGTGAATGAGCAAAACGGACAGAGGGCTCAAATACATGTTGAGGAAGCAGGTGGTCGTAAGATTGTAATTATTTTTTCAAATTATACTTTCGCGTTGATAAAGATAGTTCAGCTCTTTTTATGTCAATTGGTGTTAATATTGTATATCATTTTTTAATTTATTTTTATGCTCAGGATATTTTTACATTGAATAATTTTTATGTATAAAATACTAATTTTAATTCTGTATACTATGGGTATGTTTGGCGTGATTTCAAAATCTCTCCACACACGAGTAGCTTACCGATTAAAACTTCCACCTATATTTTATCTTTCTCCAATTAATCGAAATTAAATTAATATATAGTTTTTTTTTTCGTCGGTCATTTACCTAAAATCAAAAGACATCGCCAAATACTGTAATGTGCATTCAATGAGGGAAAAAATTCTCTGCCTGTTTGTGCACAATAATAATACTTTTTTGCACTTGGTAGTGAATTTTTCGACGAAATAGTTGTCGAAGTTTCTAATAGTTGAGGCAATAACATTAGACTCACAAAATATCTATTTCGTGTAATTTCAAAATTTTATTAGGTGTTATTATGAAATACAAATCGGAAAATTAAGATTTTCTGATGTATATTTTGTGTTTGTTTTGATATTTATAAATTACCGCAACCATATTGCCAACATTAGCACTTAATTGCCAATTCACCGTGTATGACGCGAACAAAATCGGGGTTGATATACACTCATGTCCATAAATTAAGGATAATTCAGAATCACACAGAAATTGAACTCTAAAATAAAAATTTCACCTGTAGAATTATCACACACATCTTGAAGAAGAATATGCAAATTAAAGGAAACCACCAGATGGTGCGCATAGTACGTCATAATGACGAGAGTATAAGAGAAGGAGTATATAAGGAATGGTGTCAAAGAAGTAAAATTGTTCACAAGCGCTTTAAAAGCCTTTCAGTGCAATACCCGCATAGTTATGGCACAAATGATGCATTTGGATGATTTTTGACGTGGTAGAACTATTGGACGACTGGAATGTGGACGTACCCAGCTGGAAGTATCCGAGGAACTTGGAATCACCCAGAGTGTCATCTCCAGGCTTTGGCAACGATTCCAAGATGATGATAATGTGAGTAGATGTTGCAGCACAGGTTGCCCCCGAGTTACAACGCCGAATGAGGACCGGTATTTGGCATTTACTGCCAATAAAAAACAGACGGAGCACAACATAAGACCTGACTCGTCAGCTCTCTCCAGCTACCGGTACGACAGTTTCAAGGCAGACCGTGTACAGACACCTAGGGCACATTGGTCTATATGCTCGTAGACCTGTCAGATGTGTTCCACTTACCGCAACTCACTGTCACCTGCTATTAACCTGGAGTAGAGAGCATGCATTGTGGACACCACAACAGTGGTCTTGTGGGATGTTTTCCAACGAGTCCAGGTTTAGTTGGTAGTCTGATTCTCGCCGGACTTTAATATGGGGAGCGCCACACACACACACAGGTACCCGTTACCATCAAGAGAAACACCATTGAACGACACCGTTACGGTGGTACAGGATGGCTCGTTTGGGGAGGAATTATTCTTGGTCCCAGAACTGACCTGCATGTTCAGAGTGTAACGATGACAGGCCACATCTATCGGGATGTCATTCTGGAACAACATGTACGTTTGTTTCGAGGCGCCGTGGGTGCTGAATTTTTGTTTAAGGATGACAACGCCCGTCTTTACCGTGCAAACATTGTAGATGAATGCCTTCAATCGGAGGATATCATCCGTATATATTGGCCAGCATACTCACCGGACCAGAATCCAATAGAACATGTGTGGGATATGCTTGGCCGACGAATTACAGCCTGTCAACCCCCTCCCACCTGTCTATCGGAACTTCCGAAGGCATTGCTTGATGAGTGGTGTAATATTCCCCAAGATCAGATTGATAATGTGATACTCGGCATGCCTAGGCGTTGTAAGGTCTGTATTGCATCGTCCGGGAGACATACTCCGTATTAACCATCATAAGAACCATGTTATACTGTTTTTTGTAAATAGGTTCTTTTTTGAAATTTGCTCCAGGGAGTAAAAATCTCAATTTTTATTAATTATGTGAAACATATAGCATCTTTTTTACTCTTTACCTTTTGTTTAGTAAATAGATTTTACAAATAAGTCAAATTTGTTTTGCTTCGTTCTCTTTCTTTGCCTGAACTTCATTATCCTTAATTTATGGACATGAGTGTAGTTGCAACACTACCCAAGTACCTTTGTTTGCAGCTTTTTTTTTTGGTGATTTCATCAAAATATTGATAATTTGTTGTTAATAATTGGTTTTTGATAGCTGTTTATCATTTAAGTTCGTTATAGCTAGCTCTACACCCAACCGCGTTTTCCTGTGGCTCAGTCTGGTTAAAAAGAAAGAAAAAGGAAAAGCACACACATTTCTAATATCTTTAACCGCTTGCACCTGAGGTAATAAAAAGATAAGGAAATATACATTAACAAAACTTTTCTAAACAGATTTCATTTGTAATTTGTTAACATAATATTCCCAAGTTATTATGGGTTTTTTTGTCATGTTATGAATCTAAAATTATTTGCATTGTCTCCATAGGGGAGGTACCAAATTTGAAAATAAATTTTAAATGACCCTTCCTGGTTAATTTTACAATGCTTATGGATAAAAATTTTGTGTTGCTTCATTGTCTATATAGATACAGAAATTGTCTGTTGTGCCTACTTTAGAGCAGTAGTTGCCATTTTTCAACAAATCATGAGCCATTTAATGTGTAACTTTATAATTTGCGGTTCACTAATAGGATTGATCTCTAAGTGGTGGATTACTGTAGCTATATTTCTGTCTTTATTTAATCTTCCATATCCCTGAAAATAAGCTTCATGAAAAGCAACAATCAACAGACTGAAGTGTTTTGCCACTAATTTTCTAAAAATTGGTTGAGGTTACCAAAAATCCCTAACCTCAGGAATATTGTTCGTTTGTTTTTTCATTTATTTATTTCAGTAACTAAAAAATCTTTTAGTAAAGAATACTCCATATTCTATAATAAGTTATTTGGTTGTTCATCTTTTTTTGAACTGAATTTTCATAGAAGTATAAATAATGTCCCAATTTTTCTGCATACCATCCAAAATTTCTCACGCATCACCAATTGGTGACTGCTGCTCTGTAACACACATCAGTAATTATGTATTAGTATCACCATAACAAAATTGGTGCCACGTGTATCGTACTTTAATATCTAAAAACAACAAAGATTCTAAAAAATTTTTTATGAAAAAAGAAATAGATGGAAAATGATGCAATTTGCATGGCGGTAATTTGGCTGCGGTGATGCTAATATTTAAGTACACAGATAACAAATAATTGTCAATGTGAAAAGCAGTCTGTGTCTAGATATAAGTCACTTTTTTAAAGATAGGCCCTTAACTTTGTTGATAACAATTGCTAATGCTAATTGAATTGTGAATTGCAAAAATACTCCATCATTATGAACATTTTGTTGTAGATTTCTACTGCAAAATCCATGTTTATATTGGAATTTTTCTGGCGTATTCGGTTGAAAATATCTTCAGCCTGTCATTGCGTTGGATTTCAGCTTTGTCAATTGATACACATTTGAAGTTAAATATTTCATTACCATTTTTTTTTATTTTTTCCTTTTCTTTTGATTCCTAATTTTTCTATTTTTTTTTAATGTTTTGAAATTTTTTATACGTTTTTGTTTTAATTTTCTTTTTTTTTTAAGTGCAGTCAATTGGCTTTACTACATAAAAATAATGCCTTACCGGAAATCAAACTTAGGTCGTCATACTTGCTAGGCAAAAATACTGCAACGAGTGTAATTGCACATAAAGCTGAGAAAGAATGGATATCAGCAAACAGATGCACAAACACATGCTGTGGTCGCAGCAGAGCAACATGCAGCCAGACTTGAGGATGCACACTTGTGAGCACATCATAAGTGTTTTACAACTTCAGAAAGATGTTAACCAGAAACAGCGCATCTGCGTCGAATATGACATTGTGGTGAGCAATCACACAATTACAGTCACCTTGCTTTTCGGTACAATCCAGTGGAAGATTCTAGATTCAGGCAGCATGTTCTTATCTACACAATGATGGAAGTGTATCCTTATTGTTGTGTGTGTGTAATGCTCTGGAATTTAAGGGAGAAACAAAAGGAATGTTTTTTACCACTGAAAAAATTAAACTGCCTCAACTCGGAGAACCACAGAGCCATTAAAAATTTTGCTTGCTAGATATACTGCGGAATCAAAACATTTCCTATATAATATCAGGAAATACAATTCATATTTCCAAGTGACATTGTTTGGATAAATGTGCATTTGTGAACACACCTCTGATTTAATAAAAATATCCATAAGCATTGTAAAACTAACCCATTGCCCTCAAGGAATCCAGAGTAGAGCCATTTAAAATTTATCTTCAAACTTGAGGTCGCCACTTTAAAGACAATGTAAATAAACATAGGTTCATAACATAAGGACAAAAATAAGCCGTAATAATTTCAAGCATTTGGTTAACAAAGTATAAATGATATAATTTAAGGAAAGTTTTGCGTATATATTTTTGTACATTTTTTTTATAAAAGATCATACCTGCAATGCAAATGTTTTAGCATAATGAAAACATGTGCTTTCTGTTTAACAAGACTGAGCCACAGCAACGCGTGGCAGGGTACAGCTCTCTCTCTCTCTCTACTCTCTCTCTCTCTCTACTCTCTCTCTCTCTAGTATTTATATAAATTACTTTAATCAAAAAATATTGTAAATACCGTAAAATCCGGCGTATATCGCGCACCTATACTTTGATGCTCCAATTTTTAATTTTAATATATATTCACCGTATAACACGCACCCCTTTTTTTACGAAGGAACCTGAAATATACCTATTTAATTCTGTTCTGTTTTGAAGAGATTTTATATTTGAGGTATTTTCCTAAAAGCTTTCGAAAAATAGTATATTTTTAGAAGTACACCCTTTTAAGTTCATTAAGAATATCATTTCTTTTAAATAGACAGTATTTCGAACTATGTAAAAGTCTAATTTTGTTAAGCTCATCTCTTATTTTTATTTTTAAAACTCTCGTTTTTACACCTGGCTTTTAACACACACATTTCAATCATAAGTGGGTGTTAAAAGTGCGCGATTTTACCGTCAAGAATCACGTGAAAAACCTAAGACAATATAGGATTTTTTTTTAAATGAATAAAACTATTGCATTTTTAATGTATTAAAAATAAAAATTTAAATTGAGAATTACATTTATTTAATTGAAACACTCGATAAGTATTCGGCACAACTAAAAGCTAGTTTCTTTAATTTTTAATAAAGCTATCCTCCCTTCCCCCTACGCATTGAAGTAATATTTTTGTGATAAATATTAATTTTACGTACGTAATTAAGACCTCGTTTTTGGACGAAAATAGAAGAGTAATTTCAATTTTACAGCGCTGACCGTTGTAGCTTAGGGACTTTGGTCATGAATTCGTAGCCGGCGTGTGGCGGGTTCGAGTCCTGATGTCAATGAAGGCCAGCTACTTAGAGGGAGCTGATGTACGTTGTCCTGGCTCAAACGTCCTCCCATTGGGGTGGTGTGGTGGTTTGGCACACCATGCCACTGAGTGCTAATTCAGGTGTCATGTTTAGACAAATGTGTCGTCAGTTTCAGCGCCGATGTAAGCTCATTTCGAGCCCTGGTCGCATAAGATCTACAGGTCCCCTTGGCACTGGCGGATTGAAATTTGGTTAAGTCCAGCTTATTCGGGCCTCTTGGTGCCCCCCAAGTGCTCAATGGATAAACCGGTACATGTCAGTTCAGGTGTCATTCTCGTCACTTGACTGAGGCGTAAAATCGCCGTTGTCGCCAACAGCCCTCGTGTTGCTTTGTATAGTGCGACATTAGTTTAATTCCCTCTCTCACTGTATTTTACAGTTAATAAAAGAATTAAGCATTATGGTAATAAAATTTAAAAATGGAAGCATTTAGAGTTCTTTGAGACGAGTTTAAAACATATCATAAAATTAGATACAGATCTACCAATAACTCTTCCAGATTCTAATAAGTTTTCGAAAAACTACATTCCAACACTTTTTCCAAAAAGGGACTCTAAAAAACCAAGAAAGCACAAATTCATATATGCCATACCGATGGCCAATGAGTAATGAGAATTCTAAACTGACGAAATATTTCTTAGAAGAAAGAAGATTACGACAAAATAAGAAACTTAGAAGTGTTAGCTCAATAATGCGGAAATGATCGCAACTATTTGAACCTTTACTCAGATCCATCTTGAAATGGCGTCCATTTATTGCCCTACATAACGCAAAGAAACGAGCTGCAACGCCTAATTGCCCTCCAACTCAATTAACATTAATTTATTCAAGAGAAAGTCAGCGAACTTCCATGTTTGGTATTAATTACTTTTTCCACATTGCCTTCCCGAATTCTTCTTAATTCTGAAAACGAATCAACACAGGAAATAGCGTTTCCTCTTCAAAAACAAATATTTCCTATTCTGAAAATTAATTTTTTTTTTGAATTTCTTCATTTTCATAAGTCCTGTGCGTACGTAAGCCCTTTAATAAATCAACACTTAGTAACTGTATTTCTCCGCAGAATGCATCTGATGACAAGTAATTTTTCACGTCGAGTTTTACACTTGTTGGTCGCAAACAAAGCGGTCGAGGAAGTCGACCAGGAGACAATAAATTCGAATTGTCCTTGTGGAAGAGAAAAAAAGGCGACCGACATCACTTGAGAATTCCGGGTTTTACGGCTTCACGATCCGTTTGTTAGCACACTTGGGTCAAAATGCTTTTTGGCACATAAATTGCGATCGTTTCCGGTTTGATTAGGTTTCAATCAACAATTGAATCCAGCCAAGCAATGGCCTCTTCTGAATTCTTTTTCTTCGTGGAAATATCTATTTCGAAGAAGAGTTTTGATGAGAATGAAAATCGTAAATTATGTGTCGGAATAGGCCCATTTCCTTGTGAACAAAGAACAAAGCCAACTGCATGGGTGAAGAAATAAACAGGATCGAATAAGAAATGCACTTTGTAATGAAAATATGTGGAAAGCTGTTTTCTAGTGGCCGAGGTAGTCCAGGCTCTTGCAGTTTAGCTCGAGAGGGGCGATGTTTTGGTCTAGCCCAGTATTTCTCAACCTTTTTTTTTACTATGCCCTCATAAGCCATTTAAAAATTCTTATATATATATCACCCTATATATATATAGGGTATCCGGGCTTAAAGTATCCAAAAGAAATGGCTAATTATAACTGGCTGATATGGAATTGTAATGGCTAATTATGGAATGTCGTTCCTGGCTTGACTAATAGGCTTATCAGGACTCCTACAAAATAAATCACCCACACGATCAACAGTGTCATCTATCACGAAAACCTAAGGATACTTGCCAGTTTGAGATACCAAAATTTCCGTCTCCTTTAAAGTTCTGCCCTATTGTGGATAGATTTTGATGTCGGAAGGTCGACATTCTATTCTGTTCTAACACGTCGCAGTACACGAGTGGCTGATTTAAATTCCATAACTAAAATACACACTGCCTCTTTTACTGTGGCATTCACATCCGTACTAATGAAGTCAGTGTAAAAAGTTTATCGTCTGCAATTGCCAAATAATGCGCACAAGTGCGGCCGATCAGACTGGACCCAAAAACTATCGGAGAGTTTTCCAATTCATGGATGAACAGTTTATTATATTCTGATGGGTAGTTGCCAAAAAAATTAAAAGCCCTTACTTTTGGATACTTTAAGACCGGACGCCCTGTATATATATAGTGGGTGATGGGTTAACGAATAGATCGGTTAACGAACACTTTCACGAAAGATTTTTGTGTTCGGATAACGAACACATATTCAGATAACGAACACTTTCGAGAAAGATTTTTTTGTTTGGACAACGAACACATATTCGGAGGTGATTAGGGAGATACCCCTGAAATTATGGATGCAATTTTGACAACTGCTAGAGATCTGGAATTGGATGTGAACGAGGATGACATAGAAAAGCTCATAATGGGACATGAAAATGAACTGACTATAGAACTCCAAAATATTTTGAATGAAGAACACGAAGAAACACAACGAAATGTGTCTCCTTCTGGCCCCGTTTACATGGACGAAAAATGCCGGCAAAATACCGGGACGAATCCGCTTTGTACCCGTTTACACGGCGACCCGGCAAAATCCCGGGTCGAAATGCAGGTCCATTTTTCATACCCTCTTTCGACTAGGAACTTTGGGGGTAAAAAGGAGAGTGTTTTCTAATTCTCCCATGATGCATTGCGCCAGAGATTCGTTTATTCAAGATGGCTGCTGTTTTGGATTGCTCGCGTTAGACAACAGAATAAATAATAACCCTCATAAACATCTGGGGAGACCAAAACGAATTGGATACAACTGTCCGGGATTCGGAAGTTTACACAAGTGCCCATTTTCAATAAAAATTATATTCCATTCAGGTACAGGGAGAGAGAGAGAGAAGGATGTACATAAATTTATATTTAGTATGTTCTGAATGTATGTTTCCAATATTTTAATAAGATGATACATATATTTTAATACAGTTTTTGAGATTGATTTAAAAATATTACAATATAATTCTTTTGAATGTACACAAAAAATTGCATTTTTTTGTTATTTTTCTTGATTTATCTAATTGAGTATTTCCATATAAGAAGTAAAAAATTAGTAATATCTTGTAACTAAATAACTCCTTAAAGGTGTATTGAATTTTTTACTGTGAAAGTTGATATAACCAATAGAATGATCAGTTTTATATTAACATCCCCTTGAATTCATGTGGATAAGAACTTAAAAAGAAAATTTCTTTTTTTAAAATCTTCAGTTATGATCCACTTTCACTTAACCATTTAATTTTTGTTATTAAAGCAAACCATGATTTACTCTACCAAAAGAGATTTCTTTATACACATATACATACAAAATTATTTTATAAAAGTAGGCTAAGTACTACTTTTTTCTCCTTGAAGGATTAAATAATCCCACAATTATAAAACATACTATGAACAAGTTCTTATGAAAACATTGCACATCGAAGAAAATACACACTTTTTACAAACAAAAATAGTAATTTAGCTTTTTAATTAAAGTTGGTTAATATGAAAGTTTTGGTTTAACAACTAGAAATTCTGAGATGGAAATAAAATTGCTTTTAACATCATTGAAATGTTTTGGGTATCTGAAATAATCTTATAAAAAAACTAACATTTGATATGCTTTATACAGACTTCCTTCGTAATTATTACCCTTCAGAAGGTTTGAATTTTTTAAAAAATGTCTGTCTCCAACATTCTGAAATAAATTAATTGGATGTTTTTGAATAAATTAAGAAACATGTTTAAAGAAATAGGCTTTTTAATAAAATTATAAAGTAGAACAAATTAAATTGTTTTCGTGAAAATTTCTCATATACAGTTTTATTTAATAATCATACTCATTTTAATATACATCATTTATCGACACACTTAATTTTAACATTACATGAATGCACTATAAGTAAATAAAGCATTCCATGATCTGCTATATAAATCAGACTCTCTGAAAGAGTAACATTAAACTATAAGGACAAATCGAGGATCTATCTGCCAATATTCAACATGCATAATATCTTTTACAATTATTATATCTCAATTTTTATCTTATTGATGATAACATCTAATAAAATTCTCTGAAAATCTTATGAATGGCTTTTTTGCAATTTATTTACAACAAAAAGTATTAATTTTTAAAAATATTTAGAAAAGAGTATTAAATGTCATTAACCCAAACAAATAAAATGAAAGAAAAAAAATTAAAGAACATTATCTCCTAAATCAAAGATTTCATAGATAAAAAAGGTCAAATTATGTAGAATTCTAAAAATGTTCACTTTAGGTTTATGACATAAAAACTTAAATTTTTAAACACCTAGTGATTAGGCAATTAATAGTAAACAAAAAATTATAAAAACATTTTTTTCTTCAAAGTTTCTGCAAATTTTATTTACTCTAATATTTCAATACTATCAAAACTATTTTAATCAAATTAATGCTTTTTTTCATTTTTGATACAATAAATTTACAAAAGTAAGATTTGAAATGGTCTTCCCTTGTTTTCAAAGAAATTAATGGCAAAAATTAGTCTTTTAGTCAGCCAACTGTGTGAAATATACCAGAAACTAGAAAGCAAAAACCTATAACATTTGTATATAGGTAAGCTACACATAGTATTTTGAGAAATTGTATATGGTATGGGTCTAGATTAAATGAAATATCACAAGAATTTGAAATTTCAGATCTTACAAACTGGCAGAATTATAAAATCCACTTCTATACAGTCAACTTTCAGAATTTACATAGAACAAATTAGAATACTGAAATCATGCAACTTATAGAAAGAAGTTGAATAAAAGAAACAAATACATGACATGTTATTTCGTTATCTGATATGCAACTGAAGTATCATTTTATATATTACATTAATACTTTAAAAAATGGAAGATGAAACGACATCAGAAAAAAAATCTGAATTCTCAATCTGAAATTTAATGTTTGAAAATTAATAACAATCATTATTAATTCGATAAGTTACCAAAGTTTATCATTAATAAATTAATCACAAAATGTGTACTAATTGTAAGCAAGATTCTTTTACCAGGGCATTCCTAAATTTGATGAAACTTCAGTTTCCCAAATTACACATGAGCAAAATATTAAATTACTTCAAAGTTTCTCTAAGAAATGCTAAATCAGTACTCGTACCATTCCACAAATTTTGGAACATGCATTAAACAGCCGACTAATTTCGCCAAGCAAAAAGACATAACAAATTTAAAAAAAAACAATTACATCACTATTATTGTTACTGTGTGCAAACGTGATCAGGGACAGTTTCTACTATTGGCTGTATATCGCAGCATTTGGCGTTTTTTTTTTTAAGAAATTTGTCGATATTATATATATACAATACAAACACCCCAAATTTGTCCCGTAAGCATATGTTACACAAAAATATCAGTGATTTTGGATGATGAAACACTTATTTTTGAAAACATTTCTTTGAAATTACCTTTTTTTTACTGAATTCTTCATGAATATAGATTATTGTAAACAACAATGTCAAGTTATTCATTTAAGGTAAATAGAGAGTTGAAAAGGTTGTATTAAAATTCTGAATATTTCCATTGCTTTCAGAAAGTAAACATCCTACAGAAAATGTCTATGTAAAGTCGTATTTGGTTTCATGATCCTAATTTCCCATAAATATCATAGAACTGATTTAAGTACACTTGTTGGGTCAATATTTGTAACTAACTCAATGCGACAAATTTATTTAGGTCTTAAATTTATTAGCAGGATAATATCAATATATATTAGCATTTAGACTTTAATACTTATGTAAAAAAATCCAGAGTATTCTTATGCTTAATACATTTCAGCTGGGGTTGCAGATTTTTTAACACACAATGTTGATATTTCAATAACAAGTGTAAAGTCTTTATATGAAATTTATCAAAATTATTGAATTTTACATTTTAATTGTGCACGTACCAATAAATGCATATTTGTTATCCATAGTAAAAAAAAGGTACATCTGTGTGAGAAAAATTTGTATCAGTCAAATTCTGGAAAACAAATATGTTAAGAAATCCTCACATAATAAATAGATACCACACAAATATTTAATAATTTTTTTTTAACTAAAAGAATTATGGATTTAACAATGACTTTTTATTTTGATCATGTACAAGAGAACAGGAATTTAATATTCAATGTATGCACACAATTTTATATTCGATAATACACACATTTTAATGCCTTAATTTTTTACCACACTCAGAATGTAATTCTCGATAAATTATATCTTTTTACTAAAATAGTACTGCGAATACAGACTTTCAAAATGTGTTACATGATTTTTTTATATATAATTTTACAAATGGTAATTTTCATTTCTAATGTTTGAAAGTGGTATAAATTATATATATATATACTTGTTTTAATATGACAGGTATGATAACATATCAGATTTTTGTGTTCTTACTTTAAATAATTAAATACAGAAATATCTCTTTAACTACTCTAAAGATGTAAAACAAATAAAAGATTTAAGCTAACCTAATATATTTTCTTTTATGTATGTTCTCTATATAATTTAATTTAAAATAAATTGGTGGCGACGGTTTCTAAATGGTTGGTATTGAAAACAAATGTCGTTCTTATCCATTTTTACTAAACACCCTCGAATTTTTACCGATATTAAAGAGATTTTTTCCGACAGTCGACTTCTTTTACTATAATTGAGCAACCACGTATAGTCAAATACGAAATTTTAGTGGGTATAGTTTAAATGTGCAAGAGCATAGAAATGTTTGGCGGTAAAAAAACGAAAACATAATCACATGTCCTCTTCATGATAATCGCGCTAAAAATTCTAGTTGTTTCCATGGTTACATTTTACAATCACGTGAATCTATCAACCAATCACCAGATTCTTATGAAAACGCACCCGATTCTCATGTAAACGGGTCGAAAAAAAATACCGGTATAATCCCGGCTTTCATCCGCATTTCGGAATTGCCGGTATTATGCCGGGTTCCATGTAAACGGGGCCTCTGAAGAAGAGGAAGACGAAAGAGGACGAATGCCGACATCTGCCATTAAAGATCTTTTAAAAAAGTGGGAGGATGTCAGAGCAAATGGTCTTAGAATGGCACCCAAACCAAGCTGATGTTAGTAGGGTTGGGGATCTTTACAACAACAATGCTATGAATTACTTCCGGAAAATCCTGAAAAAGAGAGAAAAGCAATCGACATTGGACATGTTCTTCAACGCCCCATAAGCAAAAAAGGACAAAGGCTGATTAATATGCAAGACTATATGTATGTATGTATTTTTTTTCAGAACTTATTAGGAAATTACACATTTTTTTAAAATTTTTTTTAGGGTCTCCAGAACGAATTAATCGATTTCACATAGAAATCTATGGTGAATCGATGATCGGTTAACGAACAATTCGGACAGCGAACATAGTCTTGGAACGGATTATGTTCGTTAACCGATCACCCACTGTATACAAAAATGAAACTTTAAGGTTTTAGGAAATCACTAATAATTACTTCCTTATTAACTTTAAGGGTTGTTGTTCTAGAAAGATACTTTTTTTTAAAGCTTGGAATATTACCTTGAAGAAAGGACTTCAAAACATACGAATATTGTGCACATACATTTCAGGTTTCTTCGTAAAACAGAGGGTGCGCGTTCTACGGCGAATAGACTAAAAAATCAGCTTGAATGTATAGGTGCGCGTTATACGCCAGATTTTACGATAACTTAAATTTCAGAATAATTGGTCCCGTCCTAAGCTTATTAGATACAGGGCGTTGCCGAATTTGACTGACAAATTAGAGGGGTGATAGTAGGGAAGATTGCATAGATTTCTCGGAGTTCCTGTTTCCCGCAGAATCACTTAACCTCCTATCATGATTGCTATTTAGCTTAGCTTTCCCTTAGCCCAGTACTGTGTTAAAAATATTTAATTTTAAGACATAAGATTTTCTTTACTATTGAATCAAAGATTAGAGTTGTTTTTAAATGAAATACAGAATGGTGTGATCGTAAGATAAAATTGTAGGAAGGTTTTATATGTGAGTAGTATTTCTATGACATTCGCGGTTTGGCCTGGAGAGCAGGTGGGGACTGACTTGATTCATTGTTGAGAGTAGATAGCATGGAGACGACAAATCACCATAGGACAGGGGGTCTCAAACCACGTTTGGTAGTTGAAAATCATGATTATTGTGGCTGTCGGGAGGACGACAAGCCAGACGAGGCGAGTGGCCAAACGAATGTGGGGATTTGGAGAGCTGTGCTTGTGTTGAAGAAACCTGAATGAATGCAAATTTCCCCCCAGTCTGGAGATAATAAAAGCGGCGAGAAAGTTGTCATAGGGGGGAGTTCTATAAAACGCGCGTGAAACTTTTTTGCGATGACGTACTGATCAATAGAAAACATTTTAGGGACGGGTGTGTCATATACGCATCCATCCCGAATGCCCGGTTGTTGCACCTGAGAATAGCGTTTCATACTTGATCTGCAAGACGGATCGTCCCCACGGAAAGTTGCTTTGAATGGCCTACCGCCCGGAAAGAAGGTTTGGGATTGGTGCATATATGACACACCCGTCACGAAAGGGTTAAACTGCATTTGGTAATAATGTCGGGTTTTACGAAAGAGGGATATGCATCTCCTGTACGACTGAACTGATTGCAGGAGACGCCTAGTACAGAGAATCTACCAGGACCACTTTCCAAGGAGGCGATGTCCGCACCATACCTCAATCCCTTGAATTTCTTCTTCTGGGGCCACCGGAAATCGCTTGTGTATGAGACGCCGGTGGCTACACTGGAGAATCTCACAACACAGATCGTCGTCGCTTCAACTGACATCGCCAGCACACCGGATTTGTTTGAATGCGTCCGACAATCCTTCGTCCGTCGATGTAGTTCGTGCCAGTGCTGGTTTAAGTTCATTTCGCAGAAGAGCTACGGGCCCCCTTGGCACTGGTGGATCCAAAGAAGGGCTCTTGGATCCGATTAAGTCCAGCTTATCTGGACCTTTCCGGGGCCCTGGAAGCTCACCCCAAGCGCCAAATGAATAAACATGCACTGGTCTGTGCTATGACCTAAGCTGCAGCAACTTCGAGAAACTCCCGTGACAATCATTTGTCGTTGCATTTCTGATGTCTAGCTGTGATGCATTGTTCGCATTGTAAACATGCTTTACGTCTAATAAATGTATTTATTTTGTATTATGTTTCCCCTTTTCGTTTCATTCGACATCACACCCTTCATAACCGTTTTTGAGAATTACACCAACTAAACGTGGTTTTCGACCCCCTGTTCTGTGGTGATTTATCATCTTTATGCTATCTGCTATCACCCTTCTGAAGTTGACGGTCGAATTCGGCAACACCCTGTATATCGCCCACAAAGGTAAAATATTTCTTATCAAGGGATCTATCTCCTTTAAACCAACAGAGCAAGTTTTTATAGAAAAAGAAATTCTCATTTAAGTTATGTTATATTTTAAATTCTGTCTACATATATTCCAAAGATTTGTTCTCTACTTAAAGCTTCACATTTTTGAGTAAGAGTGAAATAGAGGATTTCTGTTCCCTATCTCTGAAAAAATCTATTACGTTCAGGTTCTTCTTTCTTGTATTTATGCCGAATGGAAAGAAACGTTTAAAAGATTTAAATAGCCATAAACATTTTCATCGTTATGTCTGGCCATTTAATAGTCTTACTTAAATGTCACGCTGGGTCATAAATTCTGTGACCTTCACTGACACCGAGCCAAGAGTGTTTTATTCAATGTGAGGAATACAACTAGAACGATTAGGAGAGTGATTTTGTTTTCTTTTTAAAATGCAATCAGTGCTTTCATGTTGGTATAGCCCCTTTTTTTCCTACGCGCAATTTAGGAAGAAATTTCTTTGATTAATCCAACTCATGAACCATCATAGTATTGTTATTTATTCAATAGGAAAAAGAAAACTATTCAAAAAGCGTATAAACACATAGGTTTATTCTTTGCCCAATGAATTCAAAGACCATTTTCTTTATTGAAAGCACAGATATATATATAATTCCTACAGCACCACAAATATGACACGGGGCTTGTAGGACAAATTAATTAAAAAGCACACCAATGAAGTTACAAAATCAAAGCAAATAAGTTGAAATTAAATCAGTGAAATTACAAAATCGATGAAAAAGCCACAAAATTTTATCAACAAAGAGTTACGAAGAGATAAAGGTTATAAAATGTTACACATGTAGCATTACTAAGAATAAAATGGAAACAATTAGTAAACCAGTTGATCTTTAGACCATGAGCATTCAGTTTGGCTTCTTTTAGGCATTTTATTTATTTAACTTTATTTTAAAAAAGAAGAGTAAGAGATGTTTAAAACTTTGCTTACTATTAACATTATGATCACAAAATTTAGAAAGGCACAGGTTAAATATTATGAGATTTCGGTGAGTGTGTTGATCTTTTATCTCTACCGACGGTACTTATAAGTACCACTCACTTTAAAATTACATAGAATAACCATTTTTACGATTATTCTGACAATACTTAGCAAGAATATTCTTTAAAATCCACTCTTCCAAGATATAGGGATGCACGGATTCTATGATGAGTAATTTAGCGGCGAAGGCAAATAGTTTTATAGCAGAAATAGCGTTTTCAGCTGACGGTGTTTTCAGCGGATTGCGAAGATTATCATTTGTGTCCCGAAAAAGTAGTTCATGTCAAAATTTAAGTGTCTTATGTTTTTGCATGTTAGTGAAGACTTTAGAAAACGATTTGATTATTTATTTTAAGTGAACAGTGTGTATAATTAATTTTACAGTTGAATATCTTTAATTAATTCATTAGCTCTAACGGATTAATTTTCCCAAAGTTGAGTATTTTGTTTATGTATATCCCTTAATTTTTCAATGTAGTGATTCACAAAAGAATATTGCATGAAAAAAACTGCAGTAAATCATTATGCCGTAGATAAAGGGTTAAACAGGCAAATGAAAGAAATAACTGAGAAAAATAAAACGCAGATGGAAAGCAACAAATCTTGTGGTTTTGAACCCCCTTCACGCGACAAGGGTGACACCTGATGTGGTATCCTGCTCTTCAAACTTTCCCACCACACCCATTTTAGGACTGAAATCCTCTACGTACGACCTCTGGATGACGGGGTTTTAGTAGCTCCAAGACTCAAACCCGTGACTCGATAGAAAACAACACCGGCCACGAGTTGTAAAAAAATTAATTTTTTATTAAAACATATCAGCCCAGTCTCTCTTTTTGTTTTTCTGACGGGCAAAAGTAGATAAGGAATTCTAATGCGGTCAAGTGAATTTTCTCTGAATTACAGAAGCTGCTTGTGTCTTTGGCGGACCCCTCTTGAGTGACCCCTCATCTGTTTTTGACAAAATGACAGAAATAAACCTTGAAAAATGCTGCTGCATTCAATTTTTCAGAAAACCTTGGCCATTGCAGAGGACCAGAAAAAAAAAAAAAAGAGAAATGGGTTAAGGAACAAGATTTTGATCCAGTAAAGATATGCATAATGCAATAGACCAGAATATTCCAAAAGTAAGAAGCGTGTCGAGAGAACTAATAATTTTGAAGATTCAGGAGCTTACACAAACTACTTTTATGGGAAGGGTTTGTATTTTAAAAAGCTCTCGGAGGAAAGCGTAATTTTTATGCTAAAAGTCTTAAGGCTGATGGGAGGGGTTGGAAGCCGTGCGCTGATCGTTGCATTTGAAAACAAGAATTTCTCATGAGTAACCATCTGATGAATATTTTAAGCCCCCCTGTACACGGAGGTCGCAACGACATTGCACTGCGTTGGAGTTGCTCATTAGGTCATGAATCCACTGACCTGGATTTAAGTGACATGTTTTCTTTAATGGATGAACTGCAGACACTGCTGGATTTTATAAAATTCGACACCACTTCGAAAGGGTGAACTTGTCAAGTGCTGTTTTTAATCACTTTCTCCATGTTGATCGCTTACGTTTGTTATATTTTGTGCGTGTACACGAAGCATCCTTGGCATTTTTAAACTTATTGGAAATCATATTTTCCAAACAAAATCAGCTTTAGAATTAATTCTAAGTAGAAAAGACTTTCAGTAATGTAGGATCTTCTCATATTCGACAGTTTTTTAAAAAAATTTCAGGGGCCATGGGATTTAATGCAGTGTAAAGGAAAACTAATACTGCTTTAACCCTTTATGTACCGACGGTACTTAGAAGTACCACTCACTTTAAAATAAAATAGAATAACCATTTTTACGAATATTCTGACAATACTTAGCAGGAATACTCTTTGAAATGCACTCTTCCAAGATATATGGCAGCACGGGTTCTATGAGGAGTATTTTAGCGGGAAGGCGAATAGTTTTATAGCAGAAATTGTATTTTCAGCGGATTGCAAAGATTATCCTTTTTGTCCCGAAAAAATAGTTAATGTCAAAATTTAAGTGTCTTGTGTTTTTTGTATGTTAGTGAGGACCTTAGAAAACTATTTAACTCTTTATTTTAAGTGAGCGGTGTATATAATTAATTTTACAGTGGAATATCTTTAACTAATTAGCTCTAACGGATTAAATTTTCCAAAGTGGAGTATTTTGTTTATGTATATCCCTTAATTTTCAATGGAGTGATCCAAAAAAAAATATATTGAATGAAAAAACTGCAGTAAATCATAATGTGGTCGATAAAGGGTTAATAACAGAGTTGCTTCGGGATTCGGTTGCGCCGCGATAGCCAATTCGTCACAGTCACAAACTGGTGGCCGGCGCTGATTCTGTCAAGTCCTGATACCAAACCGCCGCGAAGAGTAGCTGCTGCGCATTAAATCTGTCGTGGCTGAAAGTCCCCACGTTGGAGTGGTAGGGAAATTTGGAGTGTGGGTGTCAGCTCGGATGTTGTCTTCGTCGCCTGACTGAGATTCAAAGTTAGGAGGTCTGTCGTCAATAGTCAGGTTGCTTTCAAGTGCGACGTCAGTAAAAAAAAATCCACCAATCGGAGTGATGTTATCTTTAACTCATTTAAAGCAGTTTTAATTCATTTTCAAAGGTAATTATTAATTGAGTCTTTGATTGAACATTTTTTCTTTCATTTAATAGTTATTTTAGGGTGTTTGGTATAATTAATAAATCACTTAATAGGATAAAAAAATTTATCTCTGTCAATGAAGGACATTTCTCGGTTTTTCTTTCCTTTTTTTAGAGTCCAGCCATTATTCAGGTTTCTTAAAAATATTGTCACGATGTCTCTAACAAAATTTATAATTGTCTTTCATGCTGGGCGCTATAAGAATGCAGTTGTTATTCATCGACATTGTTTGCCGATATCAATTTTCTTCAAATAATTTCTAATAAAAAATTTCAAATTTTTTTGAGAGCAATCTTAAGCATATTTATACTCAAACTCAGTGGCGTAACAGCCCACGAGGGCCAAGGCCTACTGTGCCCATCCCATTATACGTGACCATTGGGTGCTGAGGTCCATGAGTAGATGTCCCAATCAGGTAGTCAGTCTGAAGCGAGACCTCCAGTGGTTAAGTCCCCATGGAAGCTTTTGGTACTCATTTATCGACCCACTGCAGAAGGGCTGAGTCGACCTTGCCCAGTCCGGGAATAGAACCCGGACCTGTGGTGTGGAAGCGCGATACGCTATCACTCAACCACTGGACCTTTAAGAATATTTGTAACAATTATAAACAAAAAAAAACAAAAAAAACCCGAGAGATTTTTAAGATTTTTTAAAACAAATGATGACCGAGCTAAGCAAAAAATGCACTTAACGCCAACGAAATAATTATTTCCTCGTTTTTTCCCTCGCATATATGATGTTCAAGGTACCTGGTACTTTTTAAAATTAAAATATTTGTTTCCTACAAAAAAACTATCAAATATTTGGACATATTCAAAAGCTAACACTTCATCCAATAGCTTTGATTTCAAATTACACTTTTTTAGCAAGATAATTATCACCTAGTTACTACTTTATGGTAAATTATTTTTAAGTACTCGTTTTATTTGCGAAATTATTACGTATTCTGGTTTAAGGAGGGATTAACATTTTTCGAGTACTTTTCACATTTTCCATCACAGCACATAGCACAGCCCAAATGTCAAGAGCTGGAAAATGGCCCTACAAAAATATTAACGATTATCAGCCGACAAAATGTCAACACCTGAGCTGGCACCCCCTCTCCTAACTACCACACCACACCAATGGGAGCTGGAAAATCATTATAAAATGTTTTAATTATCTGCGGTAAAGCAAGCCACGCATACCTATACCACTCAAACCGTGAGAGCGCTTGAATAAAATAGATATATTAAAATATAATGACACTATTTCAACACACACGTCATATGATTTCATTTAGAAACATAAGCACTTAGTTGCAATTGTTGCTATCTTGTAAATTGACGACTATTGTTAATATTTTCAACTATTAGTTGCAAAAGATTGAGGACATTTTGTAAAGAAAACGCCAATAGAATGTTCGAATTTAGAAGACCAATGATGGAACTCAATATATTTTTCTCCGAATGTGTGTGTATTATTTCAGTTTCCTTCTCGACAACATATTAACTCATTTAAACCTTTTTGGTCTCAAATGTTAACCAATTTAATACGAACGATTACGTTGGAACACATCAGATAACTTATGAGTTCAATTCTTTTAAAATCTTTTGATCACAATTAATAAAAGGATGACACAGAATCAAGAGTAACCAGTCTTCTCCGGTCAATTTCACATTAAACATTTTTTGACGAAGATGAGGGATAATTTCACAGCACGCTTGAGTTCAGTCCTAAATTGGAAAATTTTGTTCTCGGTCGAAAAATACATCAAAAATTTTATTGACCTTTCATTACGAGTGATAATAACCTTCTAAAATTGCAGCAACCCGTTCTATTAAGGTTACTTACTTTCACTGGCCATTACTCTTCATTGTAACCACTCAAAAGTGAAGCGTCCCCTCAATTTGAGAACAATTTTCCATCTCAGTGCCTCAAACCTAGTGATGTAAATCTTTTTATCTAATATCCTCCATTGCCCAAGACACCGACTCAGAAAGACACATCCTGCTTGGCGACAGTTGGCGACTTCCTCTGGGGGAGAAGAATACATTTCTTGGTACTTGTGGGTCGTGCAGGCAAAAATAGGCCTGGCGTCAACTGGAGATCTTTTCATTGAGGATTGGCAAAACAAAGAGGCGCCATTTTGAGAGAAAACAAAAGATGTTGCGTTAGAAAATACCCATGCTTTGGCTTTGGAAATACGAAAAACAAAGAAAGGGTAGAGACTATTCTTCATGGGATCAACAGGTGGACAGGAAGTTAAAGTAGAAAAATTACGCAATCTACAAAAGCTCGTGATTTTTTCCACAGCGTTTTTTTTTCTGAAAGCATCTATACAAAGTAATAGTTGCATTAATTCTCTCTCTCTCCGAAAATATTCTTATTCAAAATACTTAACCACGACAATTAAGCAAGTCTATTTTAGTAAGCCATTATTTTATTTAAGGAACATTCGTTATATATCCCGTGGGGATGTCTTAAGACTTCTTGAGGCCCCATGCTCCTATACAAAATTAGGCCCTGGCCCTCTACACATATACAGGCTCCACCTATGACCTATAAAAGCAGACATTATGTAGCATACGTTGTCAAATACTCGTACAAATAATAATCCGAGACAAATCAATGTGCGTGACTTACAATCGCACAAACCGGCTCGACTGACTGCCCCTTTTTCACTGCATGAGTAGTGATGGTGTATAGTGGTAGGCCTAGGCCTGTACGTGGACGACGGGTCTAGGCAATTGTAGGCAGCTGACATATCATCCGAAATTCCCCGTTTTTCGCAGAATAAAAACAGAAATAACATTTGACCTTTGAAATTATTCGAATTATGATCTTATTAAAGCTGAGTCGCAAACGAGATGAGGTCCCATTGCGGCTGAGGCCCTGGGCTAGTTGGCCCATGCCTGATATCCAGTGCAAAATAAAATTACTTTCTACATCCTTTCCGTTTTTATCTCGTTAAAATAACGCTTTCTAGACATGGCAATTTTAAAGAAAATACCATTTCAGGTTTTTATGAGAAACGGTCTTAAATACCAGTATACTGTTGAATTTCTTTTTACTTTCATTTATTTTCAGAAAACAGATAATATTCCCCATTTACATGTAAACAATATCCTTTCCTCTGTAATTATTAATAATCGAATATATATATATATATATATTTTCGAGATATTCCCAATGAAATGTTGTATTTAAATAGATTCCACTTCTCATTCGGAGTCATGGTAGCCCAGTGGGGAAGCCATGGTAGCCTAACGCTGCTGAAGACCCACCGTGTGGAGGGGGCTGCTGCGCGTTAAATCTTTCGAGGCTCAAACGATTTCCCGTTGGAACTTAGGAAATGGTAGGGGGGAATCCAACTCAAGTGTCGTCCTCGCCACATGACCATGGTTGAAAATGATAGTGATGATGTTAATATAACACTCACTCACTCCACTTTTAATTCTTCTTTAAATTTAAACAAAAAAAAATGAGTGAGATTAAAATGTATAGTTTTATATAACCTGCTTCACATTTTTATTATTAACACCCTTTTATGAGCTTCATTTGTATGTAATGAAATCTTTGAGCTCAATTTTTACCCACTTTAAAGGGTCAGATTAATTTGAAATTTTGCTCACATGTCCAGGTCCGGTGACAGTACAATAATTTAATAATTTTGTTCCATTGTCCTGATCAGGATCACGAGGATTATCGATTCCCCATTTCTTGATCCCATCCTGCATCTGGCGACTAATTACAGATCCCATTTCCAGATTTCGAGACTAATTCCAGATTTGGCGATTAAAAGATTGTTACAACTTAGTTCGATTAATTATAAAAGGGTGTTTTTAGTTTTTGAAATTATAATTTATATATAAATAGATATTCGTACGCTCAAATAAAAAAATAAGTTATATATATATACTAGCAGTCCCGACAGACGTTGTACCGTACACACGTCTTAAATCCGAAAATTACAAACCTTTTTGAATAAGTTGCAACAATCTGGACCGTTTTGAAGAAATTTTTTATAAAGAAAGTTATTGCAATTCCTGACATCATCACAAGTACAGATTCCATAATTCGACCTACCGATTACGTGTGAGTATGAATATTTACTATGAACTAACTTGAATATAGAACCTATTCTGAATAGAAACTTAAACTTGTTTTGATTAAAGGGTAAAAAAGATAAAACTCGAGCTATTTTCATAACAGGTATATCTTTTTAATGCACAAAAAATAAATGTATCGTAATGTTATTAAATGTACAAATCCTTGAGGGATATAAGCAAACAGATGCGATGGTTTGCCAAACCTCGGACGTGCAACATATCACTGGCCGTGCGAAAAGCAAAGGATCTAAGCCACAAATTGCCATTGACCTGGTGACTTATTAATGGTCATGGCAAATACCAAGCGAATTGGAAATTGCAAACATTTGAATGGGTGAGTCTAAAAGAATCTGGGGTAGAAGTACAATTTCACCTTGAAGTTTGCCGTTCAAAATAGGGGCCTCAAGAATATTGCCCACGATTTTTTTACGAACAATCGCGCGCCCTTACAGAATTTTGGCGCATTTTAACTAATTGCGATATCGGACCGAATTGGAAATCTAAATCATTCTCAAATCAACTTGAACACGAAAATATCATCCAAATCGGTCCAGCCGTTTAGGCGGAGTTCAGTCCCATACACACGCACAAAAGAATTATATATATAAAGCAGTGGCGCAGACAGGAATTTTTCAAGGGGAGGGGTCCGGGGTCGAAAGTTCACAATTCTTGTATCATGCTCCTTTTGATTTTGTCAATTTTCGGGAAAAACACAGTAAAAACTAATTATTGAATAAATAATTAGCATTAATTAATAAAATTAATCATTAATAACAAATACTTAATTAAATTTTACGTACTATATACTTAGAATTATAATCAATCGGAAAAAAATCAAGGGCTTTGGGGGGAGGGGGTCCGGACCCCCCCTTGTGTGCGCCACTGATATAAAGATATATGCCGTGTATCGTGGCGAAATAAATAATCTTTCCCATACCGTAATTGTTTTTTTGTCTGATTTTGATAGAAAAATTAGATTGCAATTTTAAAAACGGTGAAAAAATATCGGAAAATTCTCCCCTCTTCTTTCTTTTTTTTCCTTGCCGTGCATCAGCAGAATAAACAGCACACAGGGGTAAAACAACTATGCGTTTTAAGGTTTTTAATTAATATCTTTTTAACTAATTGCGATATTGGACCGAATTGTGAATCTAAACCATTCTCGAATCCACTTGAACCCACACAAAATTGCCATCAAAATCGGTCCAGCCACTTAGAAGGAGTCAGTCGTCCAGAAGAATTACGTATATAAAGATTATTCGAAAAAATATGAATTAAAAACGCTAAAAGGCATGATTTCTCTGCATTTTTGTAACAATAAAGACCTAGTTTGGCCAGTTAATTTATTTTTAACTATTTGCGATATTGGTCCGAATTGTGAATCTAAACCATTCTTGAATCCACTTGAACTCACACAAAAAATTTCATCAAAACCGGTCCAGCCGTTTAGGAGGAGTTTAGTCACATACACTTCCACCGAAGATTTTTATATGCAAAGATATATGACTAATTTAAACTAATGTTAAACCAGTACATTAAAATCATTCAAAACCATAATAAAAATAAATTGAAAGCTAACTTGTGATTTTTATGTGTTTTCACTATTTTTTAAAGGTGGGAAATTTACCTTAAAATCCGGCGTATAACGTGCACCCATACTTTCAAGCTGCAACTTTAAATTTTTAAGTCTATTCGCCGTATAACACGCACCCCCTTTTTTACGAAGAAACCTGAAATATACGTACTCAATGCTCTTATATTTTGCAGTCATTTATTTCAGGTACAATTCCAAACTTTGGGAAAAAAAGTATATTGGCATTAAGGTGGTAAGGAATGTCATATCTTTTAAATAAAAATTATTTCATTATATAGATGCCTAATTATTTTTATGCTCACCTCGTGTTTTATTTTTAAAGCTACCATTTTTATATCCGGCGTATAACGCGCTCTTGTACATTTCGATTTTGTTTTTTTTAGTTGAAAGTGCGGTTTTTTACGGTACTTCACTAAAATGTTTTCAAAATTTCACTGTTTAAAAAGAAAATCATCGAAAATTTCTAGTTGGACATTTTAATTTCTAAAAAGGAAAAAAAATGTCATCATAAAGCCTAGACGTACCCGTTTAACATTAGGTAATAAGAAACTCTGAGAAGAAATTTCTCAATTAAAATGAACCACTTTTGGCTTAATGAGAGGGTCACTGCTACTGTGTCGCTGTCTGGTTCGGCCGTCCCACCCAGCGTTTCCTTTGTTCTGGGGCTAAAATAAGAACAACAACGCGTGGGCGCTCTGAGTTCTGAAAAAACGTGGTCCCTTCTCGTAACGTATAAAGTAAAAAATAGAGAACAGAACCGAGATGATGTTTGTGAGTTACAATTTTTCTCCTATCTCTTTTTATTTAAATTTATATTTACAAGATGATTCTTGTAGACAGTTGAAGATTGTTTCTAGCACAAATAATTTTTCTACTTCGTGTTCTTCATAATTCCTTCTTGATTACATCCCCTTCCCTTATCGAATTCCCGATAAAAATTTTTTTTTTCTTATTGCTAAATAGTAATACATATTTTATCCTGAATTTCTTAAATGTAAAATAATTTTGTTACTAAGCAGATTTTTTTTGTACCTACTGATAATTTCTTTTGTCAAATTCCGTTTATTAATTTCCAGTTTCGGAGAGTTGGGTGCCCGCCCAGGTGTCATCCTCGTCAGTTTTCCTAGGTTTAAAAATAAAAAAGCTCAGTTGTGTGTGTGTGTTGTCAATAAACAATCCAATCAAATCTCCAGTTTTATCAAATATACAGTTTTAAGATTGTTAAGATAAATATTTGCAAAAAAAAAAAAAAAAAAAAAAAATATGTAAAAAACATTTCGAAAAATAGTTTTGCAACCTTACCATGAAAACAATTTTTTTCTCCGTGTGATTAAAGTGTAAAACACGCATTGAAATAATTTATTGCGTATTATTTTATTGCTACCTTTGTAAAAAAAAAATATTTATGACTATCAAAAGTATCTTAACATATTTTCATGTAAATGTCACTAAATATCACACTGCGATGGAAAAATTTAAAAAAAAACAACCACCGAATAAAATTGTCTCCACTATTTTGAGGTGTAACAATAACGAAAGCAAGAGAAATTGCTGAAAACACAGTCATTATGTTTTCCTTTTTTAACGTAACAACTTTTCACTTTGCTGCATGACTGGGAATGTTTATTAACGTCGCAATATAAAGTGGCATGAAGACTATTGGCGACGGATCCAAACTTGAACCATAGACAAGTGACGGGGATGATACCTAAATTGGCGCCCTTTCTCTGAACGTTCATACCACAAGTCACGCGGTGACTTTCAGCCTCGACAGATATAATATGCATCAGCGGTACCAGGCCTGAACTCATGACACGCTGGTCACGAGTCCGTTACCATGACCGCATGACAGGCGACGCTGTTTGTACGAACAAAAGAACGTGAGAGGTACAAGACACACCGACCAAGAAGTGGTTAAATGCCGATTGTTACACCTGCTGATTTTTTCACTTATTGCATGTTGAAAATTGCGAATAGTCGCATGGTGATTCATGCGGAATGCTCAGTGAGGTAGTAATAACATTTTTGCTCGATTTCATTATAAGTGATAAGGCCACTTATAACTATGCATCACATAAAGGGGGCTAACATATATTTGGGGCTCAAAATCCTTATATTAGCAAATTACGAACCTCGTGTAAGTCTATAAATCTGTTAACCTTGGTACCTGTTAAAAATTAATAAGGCCTTGGATGTTATCGAAGCTATCTCGTGCTGTTGGGTGTTATAGTAACTCACAAAATCCTTTTCTGAATAAAGATTTTGAATAAAAGCAATATTCCTATTTCACAGAAACTGAATCGCACGAATTTGCAACGTTCTCTTTTCTGAATCTTTCATGACTCGGGACCGGAAAGAGATTTGCAGGCGAATGTGGACGAGTTTAAGAAGGAGGAAGCGCCAGCCGTCGGAAACAACAACAACAAAAATATGCACTATAAAATACGGAACCGAAACGGAACTATAAAACAACCCCAAGGCTGAATTTTGTGAATGAACGGTGGATTCTCATTGATAAACTTTGTTAATGAGCTCTATCGGCCGCTTTGAGAGTGACTTCCGCTCTACAAAAAAATGCTTCGAGAGGGGAAGGACATCCCCGTGCCTTAGCTACCGACGAGAAATCAAAACTGAATTGATAACCATGAAATGTCGAGGGAAAAGGCGTAAGCGACAAATGCATAAGAAGTAAGAAGTTTCCTTCCTCCCAATAGATTTCCTCTTGTGATACACTCGAATACTTTTAAAAAGAGGAAGAGGGAGTGAGTGTTATATTCAAGACGTACAATTAATCTTCACAAGGGCTCACGGTGACAGACCTCGTAATTCTGAACCATGGTCAAGTGACGAGGACGATACCTGAGCTTCCACGCTACACCAACGGGAAGATGTTTGAGCCTCGACAGATTTAACGCAAATCAGTTCATCTACACGGCGGATCTTCAGCGGCACTGAGTTCGAATTCATGACACACTAACCACGAGACCATGACTTTGACCACAAGGCTATCACGGCCACTTAAAAAGGGGAAGAATAGCTATAATGCAAAATTATTCACAATATGGACAGTTTCCATGAAAACGGAGTAATAATTCCAGAATTAATGAAGACAACAGGGGTCGGCAAATGTTCAGAGACAGGAATCGAGTTGTAAGTGAAACAATATAAATAAAACGACAAAGAGCCATTTACACAAAGAACCATCCGTATACGCGAAAGCACATGGATAATCCTTGGTAGCAGTCTTGAGCTAGACTGTCGTGCTCCAATCAATATTTTTGAAGAGATAACTTCTATAGACGCGTTTTGCTGGAGAGTGAACTTGAATGAACGTCACGCTCGGGTTTGTAACGCTCATTCGGCTTTTTTCGTTTTTAGTCGGAAATCCTGCTCGTACAAGGTGGTTCACAACATACACACCCCTAAAAAGAAAAGGAGGGACGTTTCCCCATCTCCCAGCCACTCCGCAATGACATGAAACGCGGTAGTTTGTCCCCCCTACTAATACGCCGTAAATTAAAGCTCCTAGCTTCGATCTAAGTGAGGCTCCCCCCCTCCCACCACCTTTTACTCCGAAAATGAATGCGGGATTCTTTCTTACCCAGTTGAAGCATGAAAATGAAACATGTAATATTTTTAAAAAATAGGCTCTTAGATAGAGAAATCCTGCACTAAAATTAAACAAAATGTAGAAAAAGGATAAATTTTTATAGATCTAAGTAAATAGTATAATTATCATTAGGAATATTGCAGTGAATTTAAAAATAAAAAATATTTTTGTAAGCGAATTGCAACAGCAATGGACAAATATAGTTTTGTTATTCACATTACTTAAATATACATTGAGTCTAAGAAGAAAATTAAAGCAACTAAAATTTAAAATAACAAAATTAAGTGTACAGGTATTAAGAAAAGTTACATTTTAACTAATTTCAATAGAAGACAACAAAATATAATTAAGAAGACTTACCTCGCAGCAGCACCGGATATATTTGTACAAAACTGCCGCACAATGACAAAAGAGATGAGCTGGAGGTTATGTGATATAAATCTTCTGATTAAATCCCTTTTTAAAGGTTTTGACTAAGATTCCTCTCTTCCCAATCAACTGCCTGCCTTACTATCCCTTTGTTTAAATTAATTCATGGACAGAATTGAATATTGTTATATTACAATCAAAATTCACAAAGCCGGATCGGATCTTCTGAACAAATTACCAATGATTTTAAGGTAGATTTTTCAAAAAACAAATCCAAACCTTTAGTTGATTTTTTAAAATTAAAATTCAATTTAATTATGTCAAATGATCCGAATGAAGCATGAGGAAGTAGGGAACAACGCTTAACGGAGTTTTTTTTATCTCGATATTTAAATAAAATTTTGAATCCAAAGTATTTATAACCTATTTCAGCTACCATAAACCTATTGTTTCCTTCTTAGAATACAATTAATTCACAAGCATGATTGTATATTTCGCACAAAAATATTACTTTATGAGTACAGACATATGAATAAATAATTTTATAGAACAATACTAATATCCCCTTGTTTTTTATTCACCAAAATGATCCCTAAAACAACATTACAAAATTTGAAGTTATCACTTCTATCGCGTGCGGTCAAAAGCACACACATTTTTTGTTAAATATTTAAATAAAGTTTTACTCAAAGTAATATTTTCCATCCTTTCCGAAACTAAGAGCTATACAAAATACTTTTATTTATGCGGTTCAGTCCAAGACCAACCATTGTTAAAATATCGTAACGTTAAGAATTAAATTTCCAAGCGTCGTGTAAAAATGTTCGTATTATTAAAATCTTTTAATACTTTATTCTGAAATTCAAATTTATTTTGCTTTTTCCTGCCTATAAAAATCGTTTCAACTCTCTTTTATTGACCCTTGGCCGCGTTAGCCTAGGGGTCAAGGTAGCGGAATAGTGGTCGTCATGTTATGAGTTCGAGCCAAGATCCGCAGCGCAGAGGAAGCCGATGCGCGTTAAATACGTCAGAGCTCAAACGTCCTCCCGTTGGTGTGGTGTGGAAGTTAGGAGAGGGGAGTGCCAGTTCAGGTGTCCTCCTCATCACTTGACCATGGTTCAAAATGACGAGGTCCGTCGCCAAAAGTCATCGAGTAGCTGAATAGTGCGACGTAACTGTTCACTCACTGTAATTTATTGACTCTTAAGCATGTTACGAAATGTGTTTTTGTCACTTCTGTTAGGGTTTTATGCGTATATCTTGCTCATATTCAAGAGGGATCCCTAACTCATGTATGCAACGAAGCAAACGTTGCTAGAAATCCCCGAGAGAAATGTTTTCTCATGTGGCGGCAGATTTTTAGATAAATTTAACTTTT
The DNA here is from genome assembly GCA_019973935.1 of Trichonephila clavipes. Taxonomy (NCBI): domain Eukaryota; kingdom Metazoa; phylum Arthropoda; class Arachnida; order Araneae; family Nephilidae; genus Trichonephila; species Trichonephila clavipes. Next base: position 328,304 of record BMAU01016984.1, on the reverse strand, counting down.
CCTGATTTAAAACTAGTTCTAATATTTTAATCGTGTCTCAATAAACTTTGTTAAAGGAAAAACTTTTTAATACAGAAATAAATTTTTTAAACCAGTTACATTTTTAAATGCATGCAAATACATTTTTTCAAAAGATAATTCGAAAGGAAAAGGAAGCAATTTTTAGCAATATTATCTTTTTAATAATACCCAGAAGCAGAAGAACCGCAACCCTCTACGCCAGTGCTTCTCAAACTTTCAATACTGGCGCCCCCCTTTTCGATCACAATTTTTATCGCGCCCCCTTATACATTAATAATGCACAGAATGCAATAATAATGAACTTTGATACTAAAGCTACAAAAGGCGATCTTAATTATAAACCATACAAATTAGTAACATAAGTATTAAATTTTGTATACTACTTTTAAGTAATAAATAAATAAATTAAATAATAGGATAATTATTATGTGTGTTATTTTTCCTTTCTTTAATTTTTAAATTGGACTTATTGCAAAATACGGTGGCTGCTTAGAAGACAAAATATAGATATCTGCTAAATATAGAAAAAGAACTCAGAGGGTCAATTTCTAATCATAAGCATTCCTTATAAAAACTTTGCTTTGCAAGACAAGCCCATGGAAGTCGTTAATACTTATTAAACTTGTTCTTAATTTAGTATTAATTAATTAGTTATAAACTACTATGGAGCACTGATACATTAAAAGTATACCGGCTGAAGTACCCGCTTGCTCGAGTTCATTTATAAGAAAATAAAACATTATTGAAAAAATAATCGCTGAATTTTGTAAGGAGAGTAAAACCAAGTGCGCGACAATGTTTACAAAATGTAAAAATGATTTTTTTAAATGATTGCTCAAAGTATAATTAGTTTAAAGCGAACTATAATTCTAAGCCTTACTGAATTATCATTTAGAATTGATGTTGAATAATGAACAATAATATAAAATTCAGATGAAGAATAATTATATTATTTTTAATATTTAAAGCGAGAAAAGACTTCAACATGTTTTAACCCTGGAGCAGGCACGCACTCGATACTAATGGTCCAGCGGGGTTATTGAGTCACCCCAATCCTTTTTTTTATAATTATTTTTATAGTACACCAGTGTTTCTCAAACTTTCAATACTGACGACCCAATTTCAATCATAATTTCTGCACTGAAAAACAAAAGCACTTCGTATACTATTACCATTTTGAAAATCCTACCTATGTTAAACAGGATTTTCTGCGGTGGCTGCTTTGAAGACAAAATATAGATCTCAGCTAAATAAAGAAAAATAACTCAGTGTCAATATCTGATATTAAACCTTTCTTTGAAAAACTTTGCTCTACAAGACAAGCCCATGGAAGTCACTGATAATTATTAAACTTAGATTAATTTAGTATTAAGAAATTATTTATAAAATACCTTCAGTACTGATACATTAAACGTATCCTGGCTGAAACACCGGCTCTTCGCACGAGTTAATTTTTAAAAAAATATAACATTATTCTTGATATAATAGCTGAACTGTAAGGAGAGTAAAACTGCGTGCACGACATTGTATACAAAAATGTAAAATGATTTTTTTAGATAAATGCTATAATTGTAAATAACTGTTTAAAAGAACTGTAATTTTAAACATCACAGAATTAGCATTTAGAATTAATTTTAAGTAATGAAAAAGAATATAAAATTCCTATGAAGAATAATTGTGTTACTTTTTAATATTTAAAGCGAGAAGACTTCAAAATGTTTTAACCCGGGAGCAGGCGCGCACTCGATACCAACGCTGATGGTAGTGCGGGGGAACTCAGTCACCCCAATCATTCATTTATAATTATTTTTACTCTACACGATACAAATTGGAATTCCAGTGAATAATTTAATTAAGAGAAAGTATACTTACCGGCTTTCAAGCAATGTTCATTCTTTCTTTGATGATTTGAGAAAAAGTCTAGTAAAACTGAACTAAAATGATTGACAAGTGAAATACTTTAATAAAGGACGAAAAGCAAAGATACTTTTCACTAATATTACAGAAATGTTACTTGCTGGCAAAGCTGTCATATTTTGTTCAAGTAATTGTAGTTTTAATGAGCATTCATGATCGAGTGAGTGAATATTAACGTCGCACTGTTCAGCTACACGAGGGCTTTTAGAGACGGACCTCGTAATTTTGAACCATGGATACTTGAGCTGGCCTCTTTTAACTACCACACCATTCCAACAAGAGGACGTTTGAGCTCTTTACAGATTTAACGTGCACCTCTCCCTTTCACGACGGGTCTTTAGTGGTACTGGGCTCGAACTCGTGACACCTTTGGTGATCAACAAATAGCAAGTTGAACTTTTTCTTTCATGTGTCTTTTTGACAAGTCGAACTGAACCTTGTGGTACACTTATGGTTTCATATTTCAGTTGATGGAGTTCTTTAGGAAGCCATTGAAAATTTTCCTTTCGTTTCATGTTCATCGTGTTTCTCAATCATGAATACTATGCATCAGTTTCAACTTCCTTCAATACAGATCACAGATGCCACCGCTGCCTGGTTATAAGTGTATTCAGAAAAAAATACGGATGCTCTAAAAGGATTATGACGTTTTTCACTATGCTTTATATGTTTGAGATTACTCGTAAAAATAAATCTTAGCCAAATAATCCTTCAAAAATCAATCAATTATTTGCCAAATATCGTAAAACTCTTCATTATTTACAATTTCCCTATGCGAAAAACAAATACATAAAAGATGGGATGGAACTAATGTAGAAACCCTACCAGTAAGTTTGAAGGTCAATCAAATAAATGACCAGCAAATGTATTATGCTGCCTGGCTGAAAAGTGAATCATGTCTTCCTTTTCTTTCTACAACTAATATACAGTATTTCAATAATAATTACAGTGATGAAATGTTTATCTTCTTAGAATTTTTCTCAGGGTCTGAGTTTCGTTTTTTCTTTTAACGAGTAATATTTTATGTTAAAACAGACGAACGCCAGATGATAAACATAAATTATATCAGTGTTGTTGTGTATTTCTTTTATTATGGAAAAAGTATTTTGTTTCACTTCTTTCCGGTTATTTTTTTTAAAAAATCATTATATTTTCGATATGCTCGCGCCCCCCTTGCAGGGTTATCGCGCCCCCCCCCGGAGGCGCGCCCCACACTTTGAGAAACACTGCTCTACGCAAAGAGCTACACAAGATTCGCTATTGGCCTTGGGCGATATATAGGAAAAACTATAGATAAGCAAGTGAAGGAGAAAGGGGATTTGGCTACATTAGAAAACATATTTGAAATGTTTTTTAAACGTCTCATAGCTCTAAAAAGGGGAATTGACTCCTACCTTAAAGATCTCCCAAAAATTTTATCAGCTAATTTTATTTAAAAAAAAAGGATTTTCTGATTTAAAACCAATTGATTTTTCACCCTGTATGACACGCAGCTAAAGTTAATGTTCCAACGCGCTGCTCGGATCTTTCAGAAATGCCAAAGGAGGAGTCAGAGAATTGAATCTAAAATAGCGGTGACATGGCTTTGGGATGAGAATTCAATTAACGATCCAAAATCAGACAATTCTGCTAGAAAGCTGTTCTTATCATTTCTATCTTCGTTTTTGGCTGAATGAGGAATGAATGATATAAATGATTTCTTCTTGAAGAAAAAAAAAGTTATCTGGTTAAAACAAAACGGGAAGACTTGAAAAAAAATTTAATTAAAGCCTAATATAAAATTTATCTGTAGCTAACATCCACAAGGGTCTCCTACAATTTAGTTCATTCAGTTAGAAGGAGCCTCACCTTAGACATTTCGAAATTTTTCTGTAATAATAAGTAATAATTAAAAATTATGTTGAAAAGATACTTTATTGAGAGTATTTAGTACTTGAAGTTCAGATCTCTCTCTGTATTACATGTATAAAAAAATGGTTTTTTTTTACTTTCTCCATAAAACCTATAGTCTGAACGAGTTGTCAATTAGGCTTTATTATGTAAATAATCCAGTTGTTCATTATAAAAATCATGTACACGTGACACTAGGAGTCATCAACATTTTAGAATAATAAATAAAAAGTCTGAGAAACACTGGCTTAGACCTTTCTTAAATAAATCTGAAAAAAGTTTGTGTGAAAAATTAGGTCTTAATATTTATTTGAATTAATTAATCATAGCAGTAAGAGTTTAGCTGTGTTTCAGTCATCAACCGAAATTTAACTTTCATCTAGCTGCTGCTCAGGTGTCGTCCTCGTCACTTGACCGCGATTCAAAATCACGAGGCTCGTCGCCAAAAGCCCTCGTGCAACGTTAATATTCACTCACTTATCTAGCTGCTATCAGAATTATGAAAGCTATTATGGGTGTGTTTAGTGCATACACTTACACATCTATGATTCAGAATGTATCGAATAAAATGGAACATTATTTTTAAGCAAAAATGAATGAATTTTTTTTACCATTAGAACTGTATTTTATGAAAGACCCGATGAATTTCGTGGGCCTCGTTCTGACTACGTCAGACAGGTGGCATTAGCCACAACAACAACAACAACATGAAAGACTAAATATATTTTCCTAAAAATACATTTTTATATCTAAAACTTTTTTTCGAATTTATTGAACGCACTAAAAGAAAAATATTAATTATTGAAGTTGAATAGCAAAAGATTATTTCGAAAAATATAATAAAATGCATAACACTGAAAAAACCTTATGACTATATATGACGTGTTTGTTTTCACAAACATGTTATTTCAGTTTTTACAAATAAATACGCAATCCGAAATTGTATTCAAAATTTGGAAACCCATTGTATTCAGATCAGCAGGAACATGTTCGTAAATAAGACCATTTCTTAGCACTTTTCGCTTCCCACATCTGCGGAAAAACACTTCTCCAACACCCCGACCATCAGGGATGAGGAAGGGTACGATGAGAAGGAACAGGTGTCGCGGGCACCTTTCACGTGAGAAACCCACTGAACTACAGGACAGGGTTCTCCGAGGGGAGGCCGACCCTTTGACGTCACTGCTTCCGAACATATGCTACACACTTCCGGCGCAGTACCGGAAGTACTTTGTTACTAGAGCAGCTGTCCAGTAGGGACACAGTAAGTCGTGTTTTTCTTGAGGTTCTTTCTTTGCACTGATTGCAGGTGCGCCCTCATTGGCGAGTAATACCCTCGTCTCAGACATGGAACTTTGTTTACCTAGTGAAATAAGAAGCACACCGAAGTACGGGTACGAGTGGTGCAGCATCCAACTCTTCAAGAATCATGGAAAACGGATTTTTTTTTTTTTTTTTTTTTGCAAATCGTAAATATATGTGAGGGGGGATCCAACGTTGCAAGGAAAGTGAAACTTCTCAATTTCCTTCTTACTCAGGGTGAAAGCGGTCTATTTTATTTATCATAACTTAGTTACCTGATTTATTTTACAGGGACGTAATCATTGATTTAATTTGGAGATTTTAAATATTATTAGTAGTGAAGAGATCATTAATGTGCATAATTGCATATATAAAATTGAGGGTTTTTTTTTCTTTATATATAAAAAATGTTTTTCGTAATGCTGTAATAAATTTATTTATACATAGGATATAGCTAATATATGCAACTAGATCTTTTCAACAGAATAGAGCAAAACCAGGTTTGGACAAATTTACGTTTATGATGATAGTGAGGCTTTCCATGACCGTGCAAAAATTACTCAACGTGACAATATATTGCAAATTTTACAGCCAATTAGGAACATTGGCTGTAATTAGGAACATCGTTTTTGAAGAAGCACCATATTGAAATACAAATTAAAATGCGGGGTGAGTGAGTGAGGGAATATTAAAGTCGCACTGTTCAGCTGCACGAGGGCTTTTGGCAACGGACCACGTAATTTTGAACCATGGTCAAGTGACGTGGACGACACCTGAGCTGGCATCCCCCTCTCCTAACTACCACGCCACACCAACGGGATTAAAATGCGAAGAGGAAGACTTAGTGTCTTAGAGCGGAGAGGTCCATAAATTCTCACAGTCTGCAATAAACTTATTTTTTAAAAATCATTTTTAAGACGCAGGAGTGAGGGGCAGGCACACCTACCCTGTGACGTCGCGAGTAGATAACGTGCGATGATTGGTCACATCACAATTTTGAAATAAAAGAATTATTTTTTGTTTGCTCAACAAATTACTTATGATTTAAGCTATATAAAGTACAGTATCTACGCCAAGCCGGTGCATTCAGTCTATATCACGGGAGAACAATCACTTCAATCCTTTGTCCGAAGGGCATGTCTCTAAGACGTTGTTTCCAGTTCTACAAAGCCACCGGCGTTCAAGGTCTCTCCTTTCACCCGAAAAATCTCCTTCGGACTCCGCATCCGATCTCGGCTGGTCTCTGCTCTCCAAATCTCCTCCTTTCTCTTCAGGCTCCAGTCTCTCCCCCCCTTCCAAAAAAACCCTTTTAAACACCAGGGGCGGGTCCACATCACGCCCCTTATCATTGGCAGGACACAAAAGTCTGCCCTCGGCCTCCCTAGTCCTATTCGTGCGGAACACACAAATACACTCCCGGGCCGTCTCGAATCTAATGGTGCCACATTTCTCGATCGGCATCTGGACCTTTTTCTTATAACACCGCCTTTGTTCCTTAGAGCCATTCTCTCGACATCTGCCGAGGCGACAGACTCGTTAGTCAGACAGGCCTCGTCTCTTGTCACCTGGTGGGCACTCCTTTATCCATTGTGACTTCCAGTTAGAGTGTCGCCGCCTCTCCGAACTCAAACAATAAACCCACGGCCACGTGCCCTGGTCTCTTAGCCATAAAACTTGGCGTGAATAGAAGGGTGGGGTACATACCAAGTGAAGTCGTTACAACCCCTTCGCCGTTTAAAATTGAACCCAGTAATCTGCAGTTTCGTTGTAATTATGCTCATTATAGGCTTTAACTCGAAAAGAAAAAGTTCGGTGTAAAGAGTTTATTTTTAGTTATGTTAAAATAGGAAGGAAGGTGTTTGCTAAACTATGGAGGAGGAAAATTGAAAATAGACTGTCAGAAAAATATGAATTCGAACATTATTAGCTGCTGCCCAACAGGCAAAAAAACCTGTGTCGGAAACTTTGGAGAGTGAGATGATAGCTCAGGTGTTAGTCTCGTCACTTGATTAAGATTTAAAATAATGAAGTCCATTATCGTTAGTTCTCATGTTTTTTTAGAATGTGACGCTATTAAAAAATCATATTAAAATTAAACCGATATTAGTTCTTTGTTTTTTTTATGTTTAAACTCATTTATACATAATTTATCTTCGGGGTTGATGGATTGATTGCTAATTAACATCGTGTCTCCTTGAAGGTTATCGACAAAACCTCTCGAGTAGCTTCTGAAGTTCAAAGTTAATAAACTATCAATCCATCAATTTAACAAGGTTAATTTCTTTTTTTCTGCCAGTCATCTAATTCATAATGCAGTCGTAGTGAAAATTGTAAGAGATGTTCCGAGGACCCCTCCCTGAGTGAAACCGATGCGTTCAGAACACTGACATCCCATCAATCCTATTTCAATTCGATTTTCCTACACAAACGACTTGGTTTTGTTTTTTTCTGCACTTTTTAGGAGAAAAGTTAAATCCTTGCTTCCACGTGTGTCATTTGTAGATGTGCCACATGGATCGATTCCGCAGGAAATGTTGATCCTACTCAATCTTTTGCCACTTATCTTCTGAAAAAGACCGTTTTCATTCCGCTCATTTCGTTTTTATGGCTTCCCAAGAATTCCGCAATAGGCAGTGAGCACCGGAAAATCGATGCAATAAAAATATATTCAATAAACTTATTCTAAAATAAAAATAAAGCAAGTACTAAAAGCCACTCCTTTTCTTTGTATACTTTCGAATACAACTTTTAAAGTTATTTTTAATAGCTTATTAACTTCTTGCTTGGAAGCAACAAAGGGCTATTGGTGAAGGATCTTAGAATTCTAAACCACGATCAAGTAGTGCTGTCAGATCCCTTCTCCAAATTTCGGAACCACGCAGACGTGAGGACTTTGAGCTTAAACAGATTTAACGCCAATCAGCCCTGCTACGCGACGAGCTTGACAACTACACAAAAAAAATTCGCCGACTATAAGTTCGTGACCATGAACCACTCGGTTATCTTGATCCAGTAGCGCACACAAAAATTTTAAAAGGGGGGGTCCAGGGTCGAAAGTCCACCATTTTGGTATCACACTCCAATACGCAGCCCCACATATTCTTTTGATTGTTTCGGTTTTATTCCTCTTCCCTGGATCTACTTTTGCAGCTACTAATAATTTGTAACTGACGCTAACTGACGGTGTCGTCCACGTCACTTTTCAAAATTACGTGGTCCGTCGCCAAAAGCCCTCGTGTAGCTGAACAGTGACGTTAATATTAAATCAATCAATCCCCAATTGAGCATAATTTTCAATATTTTACAGCAGAGGTAACTTTCTTTATAATTCATGTTAGACTGAAGTCAAACTCATACAAAAATGAACAATCTTTTTATCTCATTAATTTATTGTAGTAATTTGTACCAAATTAAAAAAATTAAATAGAATCAAATTAGTAAGAATTTGACAGTTGTAAGGCTGCCATGCAGATCTGGTGAATCCTTTCTTCACGGTATATTATGGATCAAAATATTTTTCACTTCACCACACTGTGAGAACATAAAGCTACGACGGATTCAACGTGCGTCAGCTTCTCTACACGGCGAATCTTCAGTGGCACTAGGACTCGCCGGCCTCAAGTTCGAGACCAGGACCACTCCACCCACGACCGAAGCAGAAGAGCAGGGAAAACGTTAAAAATAGAAACGTGATTTTCGTAGACGACAAAGTCGAGGGCCTTTCTCTTGCCCTATGTATTCATAACAAGCACCAATTCAGACAGAGAAGAAGAATTTGTAGTTATATCATAATTTTTTCATTTGCATCCATTGAATATACTCGTATAACATCAGGCGATTTCTCGGCCTCTGATGTCGGACTACTTAGATGAATTTCAATTTTGTATACATATGCATTGAAGGGGGAAAAAATTCCAACACCAAGAAGGACTTGTAGGCGTGTTAACATGACATCGATTTAAACTTCGGGCGCTAGTAGCGCCACTCAGAACCTGCAAATCAGGGTTCCTTTAAATGCGTGTCGAAAAATTCGTGAGTATTATGTGAAATTTGACGGATTGAGTTAATGTTAGCCAAGAATGCCTTTAAGAACACGAAGCAGCCATTATCAATAGCGCACCGAGTTTGAACGAAGAGGCGTAATAGGGCTACGAAAAGGTGGATTTTCTTTCCGCGATATTTCAGAAAGATTGGGCCGGAATGTATCTACTGCACATGATTGTTGCCACAAGAAAACCGGGCTAAGAGCAGCCACGCGGCATCACTGAGAGAGAAAATCGCCGTATTCAGCGTACGGCTGTGGCACATCGTACTGTGTCTGCGGCAGAAATTCGAGTTGCAGTTGGCATCACAGTGACACAACGAACTGGCCGCGGTAGCCGAGTGCTCAAAGTATCGGATCGTGGCTAGCCTTGTCACGAGTTCGAGCCCAGTACCACTAAAGACCCGCCGTGTAGGGAAGAGATGCACGTTAAATCTGTGAAGAGCTCAAACGTCCTCCTGTTGGTGTGGTAGTTAGGAGAGGGGGGTACCAGCTCAGGTGTCATTCACGTCATTTGACCATGGTTCAAAATTACGTGGTCCATCGCCAAAAGCCCTCGTGTAGCTAAACAGTGCGACGTTAATATTCACTCACTCAAGTGAACTGTTAGAAATTCGGTTACTTCAAGGACAGCTCTAAGCCAGGCACCCTGCTGCGTGTTATCCACTGACTCCAAGACATTGCCGTTTGCGACGTAAGTGAAGTCAAGCCAAAGCTCATTGGAGGGCGGAGCGGAGATCTGTTTTTATTTCTGATGAAAGTAGATTCTTCCTTGGTGCCAGTTATAGCCATGTATTGGTCAGAAGGAGGCCACGAGAATATCTGCAACTAAGCTGTTTGCGGCCTATACACACTGAGCCGGCACCTGGAGTCATGGTCTGGGGAACAATTTCTTATATATATGACAGCAGGAGCACTCTCGTGGTTATCACAGACACACTGACCACAAATTTTTACGTCAGTCTGGTTATTTAACCTATAGTACTGCCATTCATGAACAGCATTCAAGGCACAGTTTTTCAAAAGGATTACTCTCGAATATGTAGACGAAAGCCCCGAAAAGTAATCTTGATGCTAAAAAATAAAAACTTATTGGTCTGTGGAAGGGATGTGCTCTTCGGGGGGAAAATATGGTTCATTCTTGTTTATATTTATTATATATACATGGTTTATTTGTTTATATTTAAACGTACCAGTACTTATTGCATACACACATATTATATATACAAATTGTTAAATATCTTTCAAAAGACAGAAAATTTTTCCCACGATTGCAAAACATAAGTAATATGATATTCTCTGTCCAAAAAGAAATCAGTTGAATGCGACAAAATAAAAGTAAGATATAGTTCATCTGCAGATGTGTTATAAATTCATAAGGATCAGTGAGCAGACTCCTTCCACGCGAACAATAAAGGATTGGAATAAAAGTCCTGGGACTAAGTCCTGGGAGTACAGCACTTGCCACAGTTAAAAAATCGCTCCAAGCAGGACTTGTTATCGAGGGATATGGAATCCACGATGGTAGTCTAGCTGTAAGAAATCGTCAGGAAAATAATTTTAAAAAATTGCTTTGAAATAAATTTCAAATAATGAATACACTCAAGGACAAAAAAAAAAAATTAGCGCAACAAGAAATAATCGCGGGATCGTTGCGAAACTTGGCATGAAGGTACATGTCGGGGAGATATGCAAATAATTAGAAATGCAGCATGATTGCACATTACGTGGTGCTTGTATAGGGCGTTTAACGTCATTCTCCGTGGAGTATAAAATAGGAAACCAAAGTTTGCTTGAGTGTGTTGAATCGTTTACAAAGGAAGAGCTGAGGTAGACGTGCCATTACGCCGTTTTCGAAGACAACATGAGCAGCTGTCGCAGTTTTGAGATGGGAAGAATCATCAGCATGATGGAAGCTTGGTGGTCAGCTAGGTGAGTAACTCATCAATTTGGCCGGTCTGATTATCTGACCGTGGCTTGCCTTGCCACGAGTTCGAGCCCAGTACCACTAAAGACCCCCGTGTAGGGCTACGATGCATGTTAAATCTTTCGAGAGCTGAAATGTCCTTCCGTTGGTGTAGTGAGGTAGTTAGGAGAAGGAGAGGGCAGCTCAATTGTCGTCCATGTCACTTGACCATGGTTCAAAATTACGTGGTCCGTCGCCAAAAGCCCTTGTGTAGCTGAACAGCGTGAACACCGTTAATATTCAATCAATCAGCAGAGAGATGTCATTTACACGTAAGAAATGCAGCGTACAGCGCCTAGTCGTCGAGAAGACAGGTAACACCTCTAGGGGCCCCTATGTCTTCTCGAACCATACGAAGGCGCCTGGCTGAAGGACATTTGGGTTGATTGATTGAATATTAACGTCGCACTGTTCAGCTACACGAGGGCTTTTGGCGACGGACCACGTAATTTTGAACCATGATCAAGTGACGTGGACGACACCTGAGCTGGCACCCCCCTCTACTAACTACCACACCACACCAACGGGAGGACGTTTCAGCTCTCGACAGATTTAACGTGCATCGCTGCCCTACACGGCAGGTCTTTAGTGGTACTGGGCTCGAACTCGTGACAAAGCAAGCCACGGTCCGACACCTATACCACTCGGCTACCGCGGCCACGAAGGACATTTGGGATGGTGAGTTGGGCATCCCACGAGTTTGAACGAATTAGAGGTAAGATGACAGCCATTATTGAACAAAATGTCTCAAGATATCATACAGAACTTGTGTGCCTCACAATGCCCGATCGTATTGCATCGTGCATTCACGCTAGAGGAGGTTAAACAGGGTATTCAATCCACCGTTCTTTTGCCTTTATCTCTGAAATAAATGATCCTTTTTCTTTGTTTTTCTAATCGTTTACTTATTTCAAAATAGTCATTACGTATGTAAAATTTCGTTTCATTTTGACGACTCCTTCTTTGTGCGCTAATTTTTTTTTTGGTCCTTGAGTGTATATTGAAAATAATTAATATCAAACAACAATTAATATCACCATAGTATAATAATAATTGTAAATAGTGAAATACGTTTAACGCGAAAATGCTTAATACGAAATTGTACAGCAGTCCCGACAAACTAGGTACTATGTATTTTCATGCATCACGAAAAGATGATATCCCTTCTGCGAATGAACAAAATATGGAAAATACCAGCCGGATTGGACTGCCCTACTGTATCATTGAAGAATTCGTTGCAGTAGATGATAACAGTGTGTATACTACCCCAATTATGGCAAAGGCATTGTGGAGTTTGTTCAAAGCTCCAAAAGTATCATTGATGCTAATTCTGACAACGACTCCTGCTCCACGTCATCCGAAATGAGGAGCATCATGAAGAGTAGGCGCAATGATTTAAACGCACATTTCAATTGGTGAAAGGAATAACAAAATGGATGACATCGAACAATTAGTTGACAATTTAATACTAAAAGAGACAATGCAAAGAAAATATGATAATTTTCCATACATTCAAAAAATCTTTTATTTTTTTAAAAAATTTAAAGTCTTGTCTTTAATTTCTTTACATTCTTATGAATGTTTTTATTTCATGGATTTTTAATATATACATGTCTATGTACATATCGACTTAAATAAAATAAACTCTAATAAACTTAATTTTGTTAATGTTTTTTTTTTTTTTTTGCTATATTCATCGGGCGAAAATTTGACAGGGGTGTTTCGTTTGACTTCTTGAGAAATCAAGCACTTTGTAAAATAACATGAAAGAAGCATATTGTTATTCCATTGCACTGCTCTTGATACTTTCTGTTGCTTGAAATGAATCTTCTCTTTAAAAGCCACATCATGCTAATCAAAAGGCATGCATTACGCAAGCCTTATTTTTTCCATCTATTTTTGAGAAAATTATTTTGAATGTTTAAGGCAATTAATTGTATTTAGAAGAGCCTATTTTAACTTTGAAATTCGACGAGGATATTTTCAACTTCGGATTCAGACAGTTTTGTTTTTAATTGGAAGTTGAAATACATTGACTCGCAATCTAAAGATATCTTACTTGAACAGTAAAGGACAACAATCAATCTTCACTAGGGCAGCGGTAGCTCAGTGGTCAAGGTATCAGATCATGACATGCTTGCCATGAGTTCGAGCCCAGTACCCCTAAAGACCCACCGTGTAGGGCAGTGACGCACATTAAATCTGTCGAGAGCTGAAACGTCCTCCCGGTAGTGTGGTAGTTAGGAGAGGGGATACCAGCTCAGGTGTCGTTCACGTCACTTGACCATGGTTCAAAATGACGTGGTCCGTAGCCAAAGGCCCTCGTGTAGTTGAACAGTGCGACATTAATATTCACTCACGCACTCACTAAGGCTTTATCACACGTACACGTGTTTGGAGCAGTTTTCCTTGAAAGCAACCAATTCGCAACTTCTAATTAGTTGCCATAGCAACGGCTCAGAACAACTTTTTTCTAGTGAGCTGAAAAAATTGTTCCATTTAAAAGTTGTTTTGAAATTCCAGCCAATGGGGTTCTTCAGTGTTCTACGTCTTTACAAGATGGCGGTAAAGATGGCAGAGTCGGTTTCGTCAAACGATCAGATGTGGCATATAATATTTTAATAGTGTATAATATTTTCCCGGAGCATAATATTTTATACAGAATAGTGCTCCATTTCCGTTTACACCCGTCAACAAAAGCGCAAGCAAAATAAAAGAAATAATATTGGATGTTCGTATTCGAAGCAGAAAAATCGGCGAGTAGTTTTTCAATGTGGAGATAGAGCGCGGCTTACGTCAGAGCATGTCGTTTTGGTTACGGTAACCCTTGACCCTCAGCTGCGTGAAAAATTCGGTTAAACGGTTGTTCCATATATGGGTATGTGATAGGGCCTTTCAGAGTATTTTATGTGTCAAAAAAATACAAATGTTCACATGTGCATAAAATAATGAATTTTATATAAGAAGAAATACTTAAAATGTACCTATAATGTAATGTTAAGAAGTTATTATTTCGAGAATATAGAAGTTATAAACGAGTTTTTTACAGATGTACTACTGCTTCTTTTACGCTTAAAATTACAAGGTTGTATTAAATTGGAACATTTGTCAGTCTGAAAAAGCTTCAGGAGTTCGATTTCTGTATATTCTAACTGGAAGACTCAATTTGGATAGCCGCTGCCTGCATTGGCTGATCAAAAACTTCAAGATGATAGAAAACTTCAAGTGGTATTTCTTTCCGAGACAATTCATCAAAGAAATTTTTGATTATATCGAGGTATTCGAGCCGATGCATGTTGTTCGCCATCAGATTGAGAAGCCAGTCGTTCGAATTTCCTTTGCAGACTAGAGTCCTCAAAAAGTGAGGTTGTTTTGCACGCGCCTTCAGGTAAAGCCAAATCCAACGAAAGGAAAGTTTACAGAGTGCCCTACAGACTACTATCACTCCAGAGCAAAGACATGACAGACATGACAAACGAAAGATCCACCAGGAAATACTGAAGATTAAGTCGGGGACATATTGGGTTGGGAGGAGGCACTTGGCTTCGTAAAGCTGAATGATGCCGGTGGAATCGTTCTTGCTGAAGACACAATCGTTTGGCAGGAATATCTCCGTAGTGTCATTACATTGCATTGTCCAATTGGAAAAACGACCTTGCTAGATTTGAAAGCATTGTACTGGCGAATGAGATCATCCATAATTGAAAATATCGTAAGCACAAATAAAAAATTTATAAACTCAAAATAAAACAGTTTTATAAAATGCTTATCAGTTTTGTTGTAGCACTGCATCAAAAGTTTAAAGAGATTTTCTCTCATATCTCCTAACCGCTGAACAAACCACGAACGCGCCTTTCGGCTCCATACCTTTTCACTTAAAAAAAAGTGGTATTCATGCAATAAGGAGCCAAAGATACCATTTAATATTTTCTGAGATTTCCGAACATCGTTCCATTTGGATATAATCACTCATATTTCGGGTTACTTTTTCTAATTGGTTGAACGAATGGCTTACGATGCAAAATTTGTTCATGACAAACTCTAATCCCTTTCCTGGTTCATAGGGAGTAAGGTATGAAAATTGCTCTTCATAAGTCAAAAGAGCTCTTACAGCGACGACCATAAACAATATCAATAGACATATCTTGCTGTTGAATCTGAATATCCAGTTGGTGGTGATCAGAGGAACAGGATGGTAAAAAACACGAGACAGGACATAACCAAAGAGTGAGAAACAGGCCGTGCAGAGAGCGTGCATGGTAGAGTTGCCTGAAAGAAAAAAAAAATCTTTTAAGTTTCTACAGCAAAACATTCTGCCTTAAAGCTAAACTAGGGCAGCGATGTGAATGCAATAAACTGGATTCGCGGGCGCGAAAGAGCAGGAAATACCAAAGGTTTCTCAGGAATTATTTATATTCATCATCCGATTTCGGATACATTTTGTCTATTTTAAAGATTTAATTGTAAATTTTCAGATCTTTAAGAAATATTTTCAAAAATCGAAGGTAGAATTTAATTCTAGAAAAACCTTCATTAATTTTTACTCCTTTAGATGCGCACATCGATATTCTAATCTCGGTGTGAAGAGGATTAACATTTACGTTTATAAATACAAAATGCCCTGCAGATACCTTGATTTCGATCTCTCGACTGAGTTTTCTCAGTATTTCTTTCTTCAGAAATACTTTCCAGTGCTACAAAGCAACACAAAGGTTATAGGTGACGAACCTCGTAATTCTGAGCCATGATCGAATGACGAGAACGACGCCTGAGTAGGTCCCTTCCTTTCCAAACTACCTTGCCATGTCAACGGAATTCCTTTGAACCACGGCAGATTTAACCTTTTCGGGGACCTTGGTAAGATTATCTCTCATCTACCCGATCTTACAAAATACACATGTGGGAAGCGCAAAACCCATTATAATATATTGACCTTGCAATTATAACTGATCCACAAACAAATCTTTTTTTTCTTATTGACCTTGCCATTTTGAATAGTTTCATATTGTGGGAAATGAACAAAAGAAACAAGTTTAGACCAGATAACATTCCGTATAGCATTAGTTTGTCAGCTAACAGACGGATATTCCTCAAGAAAAAGGAAAGGACGCCCTACTAACTTCCAAGCAAAGCAGTGTGTATGCAGTTTCGAACGATGTGCGCCTAGCCAGTGGGGGAAGAGATGTGCCAAAGATGGTTTCCAACTGTAGACGATGTTGGAAATGCAGCAGAAAGAGGATCCCGCTACATGTGCGCAGAATGGGATGTCCGCGGGCATTGCCGAGTGGTATAGGTATCGGATTGTGGCTTGCTTTGTCACAGGGTTCGAGCTCCAGTAAACAGTACCACTAAAGACCCGCCGTGTAGGGCAGCGATGCACGTTAAATCTGTCGAGAGCTGAAACGTCCTCCCGTTGGTGTGGTGTGGTAGTTAGGAGAGGGGGTACCAGCTCAGGTGTCGTCCACGTCACTTGACCATGGTTCAAAATTACGTGGTCCGTCGCCAAAAGCTCTCGTGTAGCTGAACAGTGCGACTTTAATATTCAATCAATCAATCAATACATGTGCGCAGAATGGGATGTCCTCTTGGGCATTGCAACATGCTTCTCTTCCTTTCTTGGCAAATAATCACCATTAAATTTAATTTTCTTGATGAAGGTGAGTGGTTCCTTGGGATGTAATCTCCACTCCTAAAATTTATATGTAAACATAAAATTCGGCAAAATAAAATAAATTTCCTTAACTGTTAATAAAACATAAGAAACTGCGAGAAATTCAAAAGAGAAATAAATGGCCCACTAAAGGGTTAAGTACACCAGCCCCATCTATATGATGGTTCTTTAGTGGCACTAGGCCTTGAACTCATGACACGCCGGCCACGAGTTCACGGTCATAACCACTAGGCTACTGCGGCGGCCACTCATTGTTTTGTGAATTCTCATAAGGTAGCTACTTATAAATACAAATCACTATTACTGAACACCATAATTAAACACCTGTTCCTCTTCGTATTGACGTCGCTCTTCGAATACCCTCGACGACTTTTATTGACAGACTTCGTAGCTTTAAACCATGGGCAATGAACCATGACTGCACCAGAATTTGCACTCTCCAACTTTAACACGACGTCAACATGATGACTTTGAGCCTTGACAGATTTAACGCACAAGTATCGGTCCTGCTGTATGTACCAGTTGGCGACAATTCGAAAAGCGGTCGCCAAACCACATTCTCTATAAGAACCTAATTATTAACAGACTGATTGAATTGACTGTCGCTTTATATTCCCTCTGTACGAAAATTACTAGTAAGTATTTTTCTCTTTTTTTTATATATCAAGTGACCCAAAATTCCATTAACATTTGAAAATAAAATAATTCAAGGATAATGTAGGTAGAGAGGTAAAAATTGACACACATTGTAACGTGTTTCCCGCCACACAGCTGGGAATCACCTTCTTTTAAGGATATAATCACCACACGTGCAATGACATCTGCACTCTTAAAATATTGCGCGGTCTTGTCTTGGACATCGCCCCAGCAACCTTTGACACCACAAAAGACCCCTACTCCACCCACGAATTGGATGTAACTCAAAGTTAAAGATGCCAACCCCTGTCATCCCGAGACCCTAGAGAGGGCAGTGAGAGAACGAAAGATGGTCTCAAAACTTCGCTGAGGACGGACAAAAATTCTTCCCTCACAAACAGAACTTGGGCTCTAATAATCTAATCAATAACTTAAGTAACTTCAATGTATAATCTGTATATAATAGCTGTGACGGAAATAAACTAAATATTTAAATTAATCTCAATATCACGCTACCTTTATTTATCTCAAACGTTACAACATGTTTGAAATGACATGGGGTTTCATTAAAACCAAAAAAAAAAAAAAAAAAAAAAAGTGCAAAGAGGCTTGATGGCGCTGGACAGTAAAACTTCAGTGTCGCCGCATGAAAATCGAGTATAAAATGAGCTTTAATCGGAGAGGAAGCAGATACACCGACAATTGCGTCATGAGGACTTTACCAGAAAAAGCATTGTTAGTAAGGCTGTGCTATGAGAATGGAGAATCTCTTACTGCAGCTTTACGATCTTATCGTCAAAAGAAGTGCATGAAAGATGTATTGCACACACTATTTGGTGAGGATCGCGCGCTGATTCATTTATTCCGTCATGTTCAGCCTTTCAGGTCACCAGACCTCAATCCGAGTGATTATTGGTCTGAATTCGCAATACTGTGATCGCCCGACCTCATTAGGGATGCTAAAAGACAACATCCGACGGCAATTTCTCACCCTATCTACAGATGTTATGCAGTGCTTCTCTCAAAATCATCTAACGCTTACAGGTACTATTGAAGAAGGACATGTTAAACATTTGTTGTAAAGAACATCGTTTATTGCTGAAAAATCAATAGATATATCAATTTTTTCTTTTGTTCTATAAAGCGCTATCTGCAGGACATTTTTTGGTGTTAATAAAACTCCGTGTCATTTCAAGGCTGTGTGTCAATTCTTACCTCTCGACATAAAATATTTTGTGAAATATTGAATTTTTTTAATGTTAACGGACTGGGTCAACTGGTATAAGTCTTTACTAATGACTTTCGTGAAGAACAAGGGTGTCAAACTCAAAGGATAACTTGGGCCAAACAAATTGGGTTTAACTTTAGGTAGGGCGCAAAAAAAATCAATATTTATAGATACCTGAATTCATTTCAAATAATATTTACATTATAATAAACATATATAAAAGAACAAGAAAAGTCTAATGTTTGTCATCATACTTGACGTATCTCCTCTACTATTATCTGTTCTATTGCGGAAGAATTTTTTAAAATTTTATATTATATTGTGCGCCGATATATTGGTCAGGCCTCAACATTGTTCACTATGGTCCGCCCCTGGTGTAGAGTGCCTATAGAGCGACAATCAATCTATTAATAATTAGGTATTGATCAGTTAGAAACCGGGATTTTGTGACCTCTGTTTTGAATCCCCCACACGAAACTCTAGCAAACGACTCATTATGAAGTAGGTAAAATATATATGGTAAGATTAAAATTCAAGTAATTTACATATAATTTCATGAGTTTAACGTGGCTTCTGTAGCTGAGTGATTACTATCGGGAACTGGTAGCCAGTATTATTTCTGTTGAGTCATAAGCTCAAATTTTAGCGCCACTGAAAGCCTACCATATGGAAGGACCGATGCTTATACGTTGAATCTGTCTAGACTCAAAGTCATCCCGTTGAGGTCGTGTTGAAGTGGGAGAGTGCAAATTCTGGTGCCGTCAGGGTTCATTGTCCATGGTTTAAAGCTATGAGGTCTGCCAGTAGAAGTCCTCGAGGGTATTCAAAGTGTGAAGTCAATATAAAAAGGAACAGGTGTTTACATTCTTCAGATCTGACATATCTTAAATAATAAAAAAAAATGGGTGGTTTGATTTAAGCTACCCCGCGGTATGTGATGGGTTCAAAACTCGAGCCAAAAATTCAAAATCTATTGAACATCTTTAGTTTTTAAAGACTATCTTAAATATAATTGGAAAAAAGTCGGAATTAAAAAAATCCACTTTCTTTTTTCACTTTTCTAAATTTGCATTGTATGAATGGAGAGTTAAAATATCCTATATTAGACTCTGTATGTGTATATACCTTCCCTTTAAAACTCTTTTCTTGCCTAAAAGAAGTTCCGAATGTGGAATGTCCTCGTATGATTGTGGCATATACATTCATTTACAATACAGCATTCTCAGAAATTGGAAACATACAATTAATGCAAAATTTTCTAATTTTTATATCAATAATTAGTTTTCTTTTGGTATTACAGCATCAGAAACTGAATATAGTGCATATTTTTTGTATAGAAGAGTCAAATCCGAATATAAAATAATTTATTGCTAATGCGATATACATATTAAGGCAAAATTTTTCATGAGAGAAATATTACAAAATACAATAAATAATCTTAAATCCACAGCCATATACTTAAAAATAGTAAAGCACTTATTGAACAAATGAGAGATAAAAATATTTCTTCAATCTATAGTTTAGATTTCGAACATCTTTTTAACTCTATTAATATTGATGATATGATTAATATACTTGTAAATTTACATAAACATAATTTATTTAATAATGTTAATTATGATAGATTTGGCTCTCTACTTAGGTTTGTACTTAAAAAGAACTATGTATATTATAAAATAGTAACTATTATCTACAGATTAAAGGCTTGCCACAGGGTGGTCCTATAGCAATTACCTTGCGAATTTATATTTACATTATTTTGAAAAGTTTTACTAATAATTCTGAATATTACATTTTTCGTTATATAGATGACATAATCATTTTTGGCAAGCAAGGCAATTTTAAACCTAACACTAATTTTTATCCACAATATCTTAATTTAATACAGACAAATAGTAACAACAATGAAGCAAATTTTCTTGATATACGTATCAAATGAAAAGATAATGTTATAGTTACAAATATTTATGATAAAACAGAAGAATTTAATTTCAATATATTATAAAAGTTCCTCATTGGCAGAGTAATGTACATGTTTCTATATATTCAGAAATATTGTTATTAATTATATACAACGCAATCAATTTCTAGTTTCAAAAAATTCAGAAGTAATAAATAACTATAAACATTTTACTAAATATTGCTTAAATCAGAAATACCCAAGGAATTTTATCGATAGTTTTTTGAATAAAGCAATTTATAAATAGTATAAGGGGATTAAAATTCTTTAGAGTAATACAAGTTTATTACTATATATTTATCATTTTTCATAGTTATAGTTACGTCCTTATTCTAATATTAGATAAAAAGTTAATTATGATTATTTTATTCATATACAACTAGTGTCACTAAAGTTATGGTAGTTTGTAAACTCTCTTTTTATTTTTATTCTTTTTAATACTTTCATTAAGTGCTATATTCCAGCCATTCACATGCTTTGAATCTGCATTTGGATCCAGAATCTGGCAATAACTTTTTTATTGCGCTCAGATTTAGTGCGGGATCTGCATTTTCAAGTGCAATTTTTATAGGTAAGTTACCTCAATACTGTAATGGATTTAGATATTCCTATCCATTATTTTCAACAGGTTTTTGCTCAGTATTATTAACATGAAGGGGGAAGGTTGGCTAGCCACAAAACATGTTCAACCCCACTTTTTTATATAAATTATTTTAAATATAAGCTGTTCTAAGTCAGCAATGTTTATAATACTGAAGCATCCATTTTTTTAAATTTCGATTGCTCATGTGTCCTTCATTGTGTGGTTTGCTTACTGTCAATGTGTTTTTCGATTTTGATTGCTGTGAATGTTCATCTCTCGTTTGTAGAGAATTAGACTATATATATAAAACTAGCGGTCACGACAGACGTTGTACCGTACACACGTCTTAAATCCGAAAATTACAAACCTTTTTAAATAAGTTGCAACAATCTGGACCGTTTTGATGAAATTTTTTATAAAGAAAGTTATTACAATACCTGACATCATCACACGTACAGTTATCACAATTCGACTTAGCGATTGCGTATGAGTATGAATTTACTATGAACTAAGTTGAATATAGAACCTATTCTGAATAGATACTTAAGCTTGTTCTGATTAAAGGTTTAAAAATAATACTCGAGCTATTATCATAACAGATATATTTTTTTTAATGCACAAAAAATAAATTTATCGTAATGCCATTGAATGTACAATTTTTTTTGGTTAATCCATAAAGGATATAAACAAATAAATGCGATGGTTTGCCAAACCTCGGACATGCAACATACACTCAGGAACATTGAAAATAGCGACGCAAGAAAAAAGCATCGGATTGAAATGAAATTTAATACACATAATGACACACATGAGAGATTCACTTGATTTAAAAAAAGGACAATTAAACGAATACAGGGTGTGCAACGACACAAATACTGGGCAACTTCAATAGCACGTTGGACCACCTCCAGCTGCAATACATGCCACCACACGGTCCAGCATTGAGTTGATTAGACACCTTATGTTGTCCTGAGGCAGATGGGCCCACAAATCTTGAGCAGCCAAATCTAAATCATGTACAGAGTGACACGATGGCATCTACCATTTTAGCTGATCCCACACGTGCTCTACAGGGGACGAATCGGGGGAGTGGGCCGGCCATGGAAAGGTCTGAAAATGACGTAGAAAGTTTTGAGCAACTCTTGCTGTATGCGGACGAGCATTATCTTGCTGGAAAATTGCCCTGGGAGACTATTTAGGAAAGGTCCTACGTGGGGTCGAAGAATATCATCAACGTAACGTTGGCCCGTTAAGGTCCCACGCATCACAATTAAAGTCGACCGGCTATCATAGGCTATGACCCCCTAGACCATTACACCAGCTGTACGCGCAGTGTGACGTAGAACAGTGTAGGGGAATTGTACCGCTCACCAGGGCACCTCCACACTCGTACACGGTTATCATCTGTCCCCAAAACAAACCGGGATTTATCACTAAACACAACCTTTTGCCAATCTGTGACATTCCACATTGATCTGGCTAGGCACCACTGTAGACGCATTTGCCGATGTGCCAGTGTTAAAGGGCAGATAGGATGTTTGGATTTAAAATTGGCTTCTGCAAGGTGTCTGGAAATTGTTTGTGGAACAAATGCTACGCCTACGTCTGCTCGTATCGTTGAAAGTCACTGTGTGGGTCCACAAGTGCTTGCCGCACGATCCTTCGATCCTCTCTCCTCGTGGTCTGCCTGGTCGCTTCAGACCCGGTTTTCCGCGCGTGAGTACCTTCTCGTGTCCACTGCTCCCAACAATTTCTAACGGCACACTCCGAACGATCCACCTGGCCAGCAACACGGCGCGTCGACCAGCCTGCAGTTTTCATCCCGATGATCAGGCCTCTCTCAAACTCGCTTAACTGTGAGAAATGGCTTCTAGCATGTTTACCTGACATGTTTCACTTACCAAAGTCTTCCTACAATCGACGGGTAATCGTCACGTTTATGAATCTTCGAATTTGCGCTGGCTTATATAGCACCCTCTTCCTGATTGTAGCGCCACCTCGGCATGTATGAGCATGCGTATTGACACAAAACTTGGATCATTTGCACATCACATTACGCTGTACTTATTTGCAAAGTTTCGCGATTGTACTTAGCTTCCTTCTTGGGTCGCTATTTTCAATGTTCCTGAGTGTATAATTGGCCGTGCGAAAAGCAAGGGATTTTTAAATCTAAGCCGCAAATTGTCATTATTTGACTTTGTGACTTATTAATGGTCATGGCAAATACCAAGCGAATTGGAAATTGCTTGGGTAGATGATTGAATGGGTAGGTGTCATGAATTTGAATGGGTAGGTGAGTCTGAAAGAATCATTGGGATCTGTGGTAGAAGTACAACTTCACCTTGAAGTTTGCCGCTCAAAATAGGGGCCTCAGGAATATTGCCCATGGTTTTTTTATGAACAATTGCGCGTCCTTACATAATTTTGGTGCTTTTTTAACTAATTGCGATATCGGACCGAATTGTGAATCTAAATCATTCTTGAATCCACTTAACTCACACAAAAAAAATGTCATCAAAATCGGTCCAGCCGTTTAGGAGGAGTCAGTCACATACACACGCTCAGAAGAATTATTATATAAAGATTATTTGAAAAGATATTAATTAAAAACGCTAAAAAGCATGATTCTTCTGCATTTTTGTAACAATAAAGACTTGATTTGGCCAGTTTGGCTGAAAATTGATTTTCGACGCCAACTTACGTCATTTTTATAACAATAACGATGTTACAACAATGCAGGTGAATATTGAGTTGAATGTTTTTAATGTTTTCAATTAATACCTTTTTAACTAATTGTGATGTAGGACCGAATTGTGAATCTAAACCATTCTCAAATCCACTTGAACCCACACAAAAAATTTCATCAAAATCGATCCAGCCGTTTTGTAGGAGTTTAGTCACACGCGCACAGAAGATTTTTATATATAAAGATATAGTGGGCAGATTTATATATTTATGCATTTTTTATATTTATGTATTTATATACTTAGTATTCATACTTGTTAGTATTTATCAAATCTGTTAGGTTGTTTATTTAACAGATTATATAACAATATAGAGATGATGAATGCTGTAGATAATGACAAATTTTTGAATAATGTGGTTAAAAGTAGATATTCAACAAGATTTCTCTGAATAGATATAATACTAGAGTAGTCTGGAATAAGGGGAGTACTCAAAGAATTCTAAAAAAGCTTTAATACACTGCAATAATATTTTATGTAACTATTAATATCAAGCGTAATAGATACTACTTAGGTAAGCATCAAAATAGTAAATTTAGCAATAAAAAAATTCACTTTTACAAAAGACGTGGAGACAATAGATGTAAAATGATCAATAATGATCAAATCAAAGATGATTCTAAATTTACCTTCAGTAGATATTTAACAGTATTTACTTATACTGACATGTAAACAATGTCAATTTAAATATATTGGACAGACATCTAACAAAATTAATATTAAAATTAATCAACATTGGTCTGATACTAAAAAAACTTCGATAGTATTAAAAACTCAACTAAAATGAAAATACGACACTTTAATACACATGTTTTTGAAAATGGGAACAAGTTCGATATACGGACTTTTTTTTAAAAAAAAAATCGCTTATTTTCTTTTTGGCGACATTAGTTGCCAAGGAAAGCATAGGGTTGCAAAATCCCTCCGCCCCTTTCTGAAACGACACGAAACGCGGTGCCCTAATAATGACAGAATTAAGTCAACTGATCAATAATTAAGTAATTTATTAGTAATTAAAAAGAAATATTAATAAATAATATGGAATAAGAAATAAGGTAATAATAATAAAAGAATTGAAATACAACCTAATAATGAAAGAATGTTCAACCTAATCACTAACTAAAAATAAACTTTAATAAAAATAATTAATAAATAATATCACAAATATAATATTAAATAAATATTATTAATAAATAATAAATATTATTGCTAAATAAATCATATATATATACATATTAAGAAATAATAGGAACTATAGGGCAGTGAATTTTGTCCGGAAATATCTGTCAAACAGTTGGGAATCCAAAAGGAAAAGGAGAATGTTAAAGAGAATCCAAAATTGTTCTACAAAGTTTCTTTTTTAAGGTTGTTTTCGGTCAATGTTAAAGGATAGGGATGAAACGGCAAAGACATTTGTGGGCAGGAAAAAGCTCCAATAATAATAAAAAATTTTATGGATATAAAGAAAATAATTGTTTAAAGGATAGTGTTTTTTGAATTTTGATTTTTTGGAAAATTACACAGTTTTCAGCATTTTTGCAAAATGAAATTTGACTTTTCTATGTTAAAGTATAGGAGGTGGAAACGCAAAAGAGACATTTTAACAGAAAAAAACATTTTTTTTAGAGTAGAATTAAATAGTATATAAGAAAGCAAGCTTCCCTCTTTGGACTAGTGTAGCCAGAATTAAGTTTTATGTTTTTCTTAATTAACTTTTTTTAAATTTTAAGTTCATTCTGAATTATTTTAGGCGTAGTTAGGACTATCTCAAACAGATGGCACCACCATCGTTTGAAAAGCGAATTTATTCTTGGCTACGAATACTTATTTTTGGCGATATCTTTCTAAAATATAGTCGCCAGCTGAAATTATGGTAACTTGCAAATTGTTACAAATAATGGACAATGGAAAATATTTATGATGTACAGAGATTTAACATATCAAATCTGACGAACTTTCCGATTTAGGAAAGTTTTAAATATTTTCTGCATGTGTGCTTTAAAAAAAATCGTTTATACACTGCTCAAAACAATTAGGGGAGCAAGCAAAAAAAGTGAAGAAAACCGTGTGAGACAGCCACGTATTGTATGCATAGTACACGCGTATCAATGCGCAATACAGAAAAAAGGTGTAAAAAATTTTGGAATTAAGCTTTAATTCTTTGAAAATATGGAAAAAACATGAAAAGATGATTTAGGGCAACAATTTGGTTACATGTAAACGATAAAAAAAAGGTACTGTTTAGACATGATGCATGAGTTTTAATAGGGCGTGTGGTCTCCTCAAACAGCTAAGACTGCTGCACACCTGTTTGCCATGGATGCGATGAGGTTATCGATCAGACTTTGGGGAATACTGTTCCACTCCTCAAGAAGTGCAATCTCCTAGTCTCGAACAGTAGCAGGCGGCCTTGGTCGCGCAGCAATGTGTCATCCGAGCATGTCCCAAACATGCTCGATTGGATTCAGGTCAGGAGAGCACGCTGGCCATTACATACGCTGTATTGTTTCAGCTTCAAGCATGTTCTCCACCAGACGAGCTATATGCGGTCGGGCATTATCATCCTGGAAAACAAAGGAATCTCCAATGGCTACAGCGTAAGGGATGACATAAGGTCGAAGTATCTCGTCTGCATACCTTCGGCCCGTCAAAGTGCCATTCCGAATGATATGCAGGTCCGTACGTCCGCCTATGCTGATTCCACCCCATACCATCCAACCAGCTCTTCTGTATTGTGATCTTTCACGAACGAATGCGGGGTTATTTCGAGTGCCCCTGTCCCTCCATACAAGAACACGTCGGGTGTCACTCTCTAGACTGAATTGGGACTCGTCTGTAAACAGCACTTGGCTCCAATCATGTTGCTCCCAATCTCGATGTTCAGCAGCCCATCTTCTTCGGGCCGCACGGTGGTGTGGGGTCAACGGAATGCAGACCATTGGCCTACGTGCATAGAGCCCTCCCTCATGAAGCCGATTACGTGCTGTTTGGCTCGACACCCTTCGTCCTGTTGCCAAGAGCAACTGTCTTTGCAGCTGCGTAGCATTCTCTGTTCTGTTTCGACGGGCTGTTAACTGTATATACCGGTCATAACTTGATGTAGTGGCACGTGGCCGACCTGCCCCTGGTCGACGTCTAACATTTCCTGTTTCTTTGAATCGATTCCACATCCTTGCAACAACACTTCTGGCGACTCCAACAGTGTCCGCGACACTACGTTGTGTTTGCCCGGATTCCAGTCTGCCTATAACACGCCATGCCATGGATTCCGGTAAATCACGTTGTTCAGACATTCTCAAGTAACCTTGCCACAAAAAATACTGCGCAATCGAATTTCACAGTTTCGGCAATAAAACAGACGTTTTTGCAACATCCCGATTTCTGCACTTATCTCCTTTTTTTCTCGTTTTTGACGTCATGAACTTTGATTTGCATATAAAGTTTTCTTTTCCGTTTCCTGGTAGTCTTTACATTACGGATGATTCATTTTATGTTACTTATTGGTATACATCTTTGCTTACTTTTGTTAAAATCATGTGCTCCCCTAATTGTTTTGAGCAGTGTAATTATACAGCTTAGATTTTTTTTTTTTGTCTGTTATTGAAGGAATGTCTGTAAGAATATTTAAATTCTGCGAAATGACTTAACGAAGAATGAAAGTATACTTACTTTATACTTGATCGAAAGTTGTGAATTAACTCTAAAGAACACAAATTACTACTCCTTGCTCACAAATTAAAATTTTAATCTAATTATTGTAATGCAATTATTATTATATTATTATTTTCTTTTTAACTAACAAAAATTTTTTTCCCATCGGTTTTATATTTGACGTAAAACTTTACCATAAACCATTGGAACAATTATTAACACAAAATATTGTTCTCTAATTTAATTAACAGAAACTTATTTTTTCAATTAATTATGTTCAGATTCTAAGCCGCACCCCAAATTCTCAACACATTTTTGTGAAAAAAATAGTGTAAAATATATTATCGAAATATGATATATTTACGGAATGAAAAGTGGCTGCGATACCCTAGTGGTCAAGGTAACGTACTCGTGGCTGGCGTGTCATGAGTTCGAGCCTAGTACCGCTGAAGTTCTGTCGTGTAGGGGCGCGATGAACGTTAAATCTGAGAGCTAAAACGTCCTCTCATTGGTGTGGTAGTTAGGAGATGGGAGGTGCAAGCTCAGGTGTCGTCCTCGTCACTTGACTATGATTCAAAGTTACGAGGTCCGTCACCAAAAGCCCTCGTGTAGCTGATCAATATGACATTTATATTCAATCACTAACTAAACGAAATAAAAAAAATAATAAAAGTGAATAATTAATTTACTTTACCAGCATTAAAAACTTTTTTCAGTCTTCGAATCTAAGCTGCACCAGAATTTTTGTAGCCTAAGTATCGGGAAAAAAGTGCGGCTTAGATTCGAATAAATTCGAAGAAAAATTCAGTGTAATGAATGTTCGCTACATGTCTAAAGACATGTGCCAGTACAGATATACGATAATTTAATGGAAAACCATCTTTCAAAATTAAAAGTACAAAATATCTATGATTTAGAGAGCGAAACTAGGGGGCAAGCATCTTCTGAACGATGGAGATATGAGAGATCGTTGAGACTCTCATCTTTTTTCAAAGAAATTGCTTGCAGGAAAAAATCTACTCCGTGTTCGAAGCTTGTGATGCGCATTGTGTATGGTAGAGACTTATGCAATGCAGCAATGAAATATGGATTGGCAAACGAGGAGATCGCTCGGAAGCAGTATGAGAGGGAATATTCAACTGAAGTAAAAATATGTGGGGCTTATTTGTGGACAAAGATAAACCCTTTTTGTGTGCTACACCCGATGGATTGGTTGGTGATGATGGACTCATAGAAATTAAATGCCCTTATTCTGCGAGATTTGAATCAAATCTGCTGGAATTTTTAATTACAAAAAAAAATAGTCTAGGTTTCAAATTTTCCAATGAAAGGGGAATCTATTTACCATTAAATCATAAATTTTACTTTCAAATACAAGGTCAGTTATTTATTACACAACGGAAATGGTGTGATCTGTATTTATGGTGCAAAAAGGATTTGTTAACTCTGCGTATAGAGGCAAACGAAGAGTTTTGGAAAGGAATTATTCCAAAACTATAGAAAAGTTTTATTTTAAATGTGTTCTTCCTGAAATTTATGATGGAAGAGCACCACGAAATATGCCTTTGAGGGAGCCGTTATATGAAGAGGAATCTAGTAGAAGCAAAAAACAGAAAATGATTGATATAGGTTAGGAAATGAAACCTATATATTATCGAATGATTATTTGATTAACGTCAAGCTTTGAAGCTTCACTGGGACTATCGCCGACCTCGTCATTTCGATCAAGTGACGAGGACGAAATCAGAGCTGGAACCTCAATCTCCCAAAATTTCCACCATTAGCAACATATAGTATCATCTACTTCAAACATCTGCTTTGAGGTTCAGCCTTCTACATAGCGGACGGCCGCGGTAACCGAGTGGTATAGGTATCGGACCGTGGCTTGCCTTGCCACGAGTTCGAGCCCAATACCATTAAAGACCCGCCGTGTAGGGCAGCGATGCACGTTAAATCTGTCGAGAGCTGAAACGTCCTCCCGTTGGTGTGGTGTGGGAGTTAGGAGAGGGGGTGCCAGCTCAGATGTCGTCCACGTCACTTGACCATGGTTCAAAATTACGTGGTCCGTCGCCAAAAGCCCTCGTGTAGCTGAACAGTGCGACGTTAATATTCAATCAATCAATCAATTCTACATAGCGGATCTTCAGCAGGGACACCAGAATTTAAACCGACGATGCAACACCACGTCGATCACGAGTTCGTAACCATGAACTCTTGCCTACTGTGACCTCCTATATCTTCTCGAACAGGATACCGTAGGGCCGCGATAGCCGAGTGGTATAGGTATCGGACTGTGGCTTGCTTTGTCACAGGTTCGAGCCCAGTACCACTAAAGACCCGCCGTGTAGGGCAGCGATGCACGTTAAATCTGTCGAGAGCTGAAACGTCCTCCCGTTGGTGTGGTGTGGTAGTTAGGAGAGGGGGGTGCCAGCTCAGGTGTCGTCCACGTCACTTGACCATGGTTCAAAATTACGTGGTCCGTCGCCAAAAGCCCTCGTGTAGCTGAACAGTGCGACGTTAATATTCAATCAATCAATCAACAGAATACCGTAAAAACTGTCCGTGATATACACTCTGTCGCAAAAAATATATGCACCCAGAAGAAATTGAGCTACATTCACGAAATTTGGTATGCATGTAGTGTATATGAAAATAAACAAATGATTAAAAATTCAGAACAAAATATCATTTTATTAAGCGGTTACAGCTTGCAAAAGGTTTAAAATCAATAAGTAGTAAAGCCACCTCTGGCAGCTATACAAGCCGAAATTCGGCGTGGCATCGATTCAATTAGATCACTTATGACCCCCTGTGGAAGATCCTGCCATAGTCTTTGCATCTGCGCAGTTAATTCTCCTGTATCTCGGGACGGCTGCAGTTGCCTTCCCAGCGCGTTCCAGACATGTTCTATTGGCGAAAGATCTAGTGACCTGGCAGGCCATGGTAGGACGTCATATCCTTGAAGACATTGTTGGGAGAGTCGCGCAGTATGTGGACGAGCATTATCCTGTTGATAAATGGCACCTGGGCGACTTGATAGCATGGGTAGCACAATCGGCGTTAAAGTATCGTCCACGTATCTGCGAGCTGTCAAAGTGCCTTGAAGGACCACTAAAGATGATCGTGTGTCCCAAGAAATTGCTCCCCATACTGTTACACCTTGTGAAATTGCTGTATGCCGCTCGACAATAAATGCCGGATCGGACCGCTGGCCGGTGCGCCTCCAGACACGTGTGCGGTGGTCATCAGCACTGAGACTGAATCGGGATTCATCACTGAAGATGACACGTCTCCAGTCTGTCACACTCCAAGTTGCCCGAGGTCGGCAAAAATCCAGTCGCCACTGCCTATGATGTGGGGTCAGTGGCAAGCGTCTTAGCGGACGTCGGCTCCTCAAGCCAACTTCGGTCAGTCGTCTCCTTATGGTTTCTCTTGATGGCACTGGATGTCTGGAAGGAGGTAAGTGGCGTTGAATCGATGCTAGCGACGTTGTTGGTGCCGAAGTGGCCACTCTTCTGATTGCACGAACCTCGCGATCATTTGTGTTCCTGGGACGTCCTGACCCTCCGCGACGGTACACTCTACCTTCTGTGATCCACTGTTGCCAACACCGAGCAACTACCATATCGCTCCGACCGAGGTGGCGGCCGATACGTCTATTCGACCAACCTGCTTCTCTGAGGCCTATTATACGGCCCCTATCAAAGTCCGTCAGCTGCTCGTACTGCCGCCGGTTACGTCTTAGAGGCATCCTAAGTCTCAATATCGTCTATCAAAGTCATCAGATTCGTTTGGATAGCCGTACGGCGCTCGTACTCATGCTTTTAAACTCTCCCAGTTGCGCAACTAATATGCGCATAGCACACTTAGCCTTGTCTCATTGGCTTCGAAATTTTAATCATTTGCATATCTCTTACCAGACTACATTCTTGCCGAGTTTCGTGATTGTAGCTTGATTTCTTCTGGGTGCATATATTTTTTGCGACAGAGTGTATATTTTTATAATTAAGTATAGTACTTAGCCATTTATTTGATTCCTACATAGAATGAAACTATTATTTTGTTACCAAATATGCCCAAAAATTAAACAATAATGCAATTTTCTTTGATTTAAATATAATGTTAACTTCCAAATTGAAAAATTGTTATTGACATATATATTCATTAAATAAACATAAATTTCTTAGAAAAAATAAAAGCAATGTTTATATATTATATGCTTGATTAATTGTGCTTGATAATTAATTGCCAGCCTATTTTCTCTCCCTTATATAATGATATTTTAATCGTTCTCTGAAGTTACAAAAGTAATTTTAATTTCAAAATATCTCTTTCTTTCTTCCTCTTTTTTTTTTTTTGCTGAACATGAAATAATTTTGTAATTCTTATTTTCATTTACGTACCATTTCTTATAAAAATATTTTTTGAATTTAAAAATTATTTTACAAACATACGTAAAATAATGGTCAAAACCATAATTAACCAGTTTTTTTAATGAAATAGCTGCACACTATCTTAGAAAAATATCAAAATTGATAACCTTTAACCTTTTAACATTTAAAACTACTTTTTTAAAGAAAACTCTATTCAAAATTGTTTCCCTTAAACCTTTAATAATGTAATACAGCTGTAAGTGTATACTTAATTGGAAATTTCTGAAACATTTTTTTTTTTTGTACATAAGAACTTTATTTTGTAATACTTTTAGAAACATTTATTATTCCATTATAAAAGAATATTAAATCGTTTTTTTTTTTATATGTAGTGCCTACTAGATTGTGAATATTCCATTGTTTACTGTACCGGGACCAACAAAACAAATTTATTCACGTTAATACATTGTTTTTGCACAACTAAATCGTTTTGTAATGGAAAATGAACTTTTTTTTATTTGTGGATAAAAACACCTATAATCAAGGAGAGCGAACAACTTATTGACATTTTAAAAGACATTTGATGGTAAAATCTATATTAAAACAAGAACAGCTCCTAAAATTTAGATTGCAAAATACATAGGATTTTTTCCATAGTTAGAAACGAATAAAGCATTCATAACAAATTATCAGAATCCATGAGTCGAAAAAGTAAGAAAGCCATTTTAGATCTCTCTCATGGTCAAGAGTCAACACTATTTCCCCAAAAAAAAAGAACAAGTATTTCGTTTCACAGTCCTAAAGACTGTGGCCCTCTTCCCCCTGCAGAGAAAGGGAGGATTCTATTGAAGGAAGTGCGCTACACACACACACAGAATTTTTTTTTTTTTTTTTTTTTTTTTTTTTTTGCCTTTTCAAAATCAACCAAAAGCGGAGAGCAGAGTGCACGCGATCTTCTCTTTTCAAACAATTAAATCTCACCAGCAATGACATCCAATAATTCACAAAATAGCTGTAAATTTATGTTTCGAGATATCTTTCCGATTTTTTCGAAATTTCGCAATTGTCCATAATTCTGGAGATCTTCGTATAATAAGGACCATTATAAATTTATCATCTTCCATCCTCTCAAAAATTGACACATTTGTTGAGTAATTCAGAGTACCACTGAGAATTGTACCTCTCGTGAAATAGGTTGCCAACCCCAGTTCTATTGCATAAAAGTAAAATTGTATCATACTGTTTGTTCATTAAAATGTGAAATTTAATTTTTCATTGCTTTAAATCCACCTATTTTTCCTTTAAAAATCATTTGTTCAGGAAAAATTAAACAGTTTCGTTCTGTACATCATTTATCTAGAGAATTGATCGACAAACTGTGTTCCACGAGTCCCAATAAAAAAATGGGAAAGAAAAATTACAAATATGTATGCAAAATGGATTTATGTTCTCATGAAATTCGTTTAGCCACAATTATCTAAAGATCATAGACTAAAATTAAAAATTTTATTTATACATAATTTGAAATTTTTTTTGAACTTTTATTGTAATATAATAAATGAATTTTAAAACTTTATTTTATGCAGTAGATTGTGAATATACTATTGTTTGCCATCACGAGTTCCACGAAGTAATTTTATACTAGTTAGTACAATGTTTTGAAACCTTTTACATTTGTGGGGGGAAAAACACCTATAATGAAGAAGATAAAAAAAATTTATCGACATATGAACAGATTCGATGCTAAAATTTAAATTTAAGCTAGAAGACCTATATCTTAGGTTACCAATTCATGCCATATACGCAGAATTTCTCACACAGCTATGAACATTTTCATGCCATTCACAAAAATGTATTTAGAAAGTGAAAATTATTTTTAACGCGATTGGCAACAAAAACAAAATACAAAAACGAATTGAACACGGAATATGAAATGCTACTGCAGATAATTCCAAAAAGCTTATACGTCGATAGTTTGTGTAAAAAATTGTGAACACATATCTCAGTTACTAAGTATAATGCATGCGTAAGTGACATTTGGATCACAAATTTATAATATCAATGAGTAAATAACATTAAAATTACATCATAAAAGTTTTTAATAAAAAAATAAAATATTTTTTTTAAAATTGTCTTTACATATAATATCAAAATATATATGTTTATCTATATACTTTAAATATTATTTTAAGATATATTCCCTTCAGCGAAGGTGTTTCCTCGAAAACATGTTACAGTTCTAAGGGGTCCAAGAGTTGAAAAAGTTTGATGATTGACCAATGTCCAGACATGAGAAGTCTTTCATGGTCAAGATTCACTCTGCTGCTTTAACCCCCTCGCCCGAAAAAGAAAAAAAAAGAGCTAACATTTATTTTACTAGTTTGACGACCATCACCCTCCCTTAGCCCCTCGCGTGTTCCCTTTCGCTGAAGGGGAGAATTTCATTGAAAAGGTTACCCGAGAGAGAAATTTATTGCCCATCTTGGGAATCTTAAGACAAATATTTGTGCCCAAAATTTTGCAATAGCCAACGCCATCTAGATGTCATGTAAGGTGTTAAACTAATGGCCCGCCATCACCTTAAAGAACTGTTGCTCTCTCTCTCTCTGATTGGAAAATCCGCCATAAAACTAAAAGACCGCGGAACCCCACTGGAAAACAAGGGGAATCATGGTAGCCAGAATCTGGAGCAGAATCGCCCGATAAAGGCGCCCCCCCCCCCCAAAAAAAAAAAAAAAAAAAAAAGTTCGTACATCGAACTTATGCCCTAAAACAGGGGTGTCCAACACGCGGCCCGCCGATTCTTTTTAAAAAAATTTAAATATCAGGTTTTTAAAGTTTTTTCATTTGGAAATTTATTTGAGAGGAAATTTATACATACATAAAATTCTACAATGCATTTTCTTATTACCTGTTCTTGTTTTAAAATAAATCCTTTTTGATAATAGAAATGTCCTTTATATTAAAATAGTTATATTTTGTTAAACAGATGCATTTGATTTTACTATAATAAATTACTTTTTTAATAAATTCCGAATTGCATTATGCATATCCTTTATTATGGATGGCACGTGATTCTTTGTGTGCACGACACTTTCATTTCTTCTCCTCCTTTGCTGTTTGGAGTGCCCAAAGAGCAAGAGGCACTCAGAGATGTTTTATAAAAATTTTAAAAAAATATTCTGGACAGTGTTAAGGTGAAGGGCAATGTATACTTAATCGTTTGCGAAAGACTGCACTATCAAATTTCAGCAATGAGTAACGAAAGATCAATTCAGAAGGAACACAGTAATTTTCAAGAAAATGGCAACACACTCTGTAATATTTTCAACATTATTTGATCATTTCATTATTGTATTATATAAACATTATTATATTATCTATGTCTGTATGCATGAAAAATAATGAAAACAATGCTAATAATTCATTCTGTTTTAAATTTTCACTCCAATAAATGTTTTTTTATTTCCAAATCTGATATAAAGGTGCATGTTTTTATGTGCGGCCCTCGAGACTATAATGTTTTTCCGAAGTGTCCATTGGGTTGGACACCCCTGCCCTAAAAGATTATGTTGAGACAAAAATGTACTTAGAAATAGTATTTAAGATGTATGTAAAAGTTTTAAGAACAATTTAGAACAACACAAAACACATTAAATCATTCATGTTTGGACTAAGTAAAACATAATTATGTATTACAGAAGATGTAATAAATTCAGATAAATTAAACGATTGTCATGCTTTACATATTATAACAGACATTGACAAATTTTAGAAACATAAACAAAAAATAAAAGTCAATATAAATACAAAGTATTAAACAGAATATTGTACATTATATTATGTATGAATAAATCGTATGATAATATTAACGCTTCTACCATATTTAAAAAACGGATGTTAATTTTCCCAATTCGAATATCAATATTTAAAAAGCTTTTAAATACAATAAATAATAGATAAATAGATTTTTAACTATAAAGTGCCTATAAAGCAAGAAAACTAGTGACGAAGTCCGTCTCTAATAGCAAGAAATGGAAGTGTTTTAGCTAGTCAAAATAAATAGTGTATTCTTTTTTTCGCGTAAACTACTTTGGAGAAATTCGAAGTAATGAACAGGAGGAAACTTTCGAGTGCAAACACGAATAAATACAAGAAAAAGAAAATAACTATCTGCATTTAATTTAAAAGCGGGTCATTTTTTAAAATTTATTTTATTAAGTTTCTAGCTATCGAGATAATTATACCCGATTGGTTTTTCATTTTGTAACGTTTTCGTGCAAAGAAAGTGAATATAACAAATACAAATTCATGATTATGCTGATATAGTTGCAGCGTATTCATTTCAGATTTTTTTTTTTTTAAAAAAAGAAAGTTTTAATTCATAAGCAATTAAGTGACTCAAAATTTAGCAACGGCAATTATTTAGTGCCATTCAGAACATTTTCAAGTAGTTCGAAGCCCAAAATCAGTTGTAAACATTCCATTTTTATTATATCTACGAGTTTAAAGCCTTTTATTCACAAAGCAAAGAGAGATGTGTGAAATTATCTACTTAAATTTCATTAAAATGCAGAAACAATTATAAGATTAAACACTTCAGCTGTCTATGAGAATTCACAGTATTTATCAACCTTTATGGACAACGATCTCCCCTCTTCCACGATTGGACTTGTCTAGACAATCGTCCGAAATTTGAGGGGGGTTCTCTGCTGAACCCCGCTCGTCGAAGGTAAAAGTGAAAATGGGGAGGTGATTTCAAAAAAAATTTTTTTTTTTTTTTTTTTTTAACATTTCATTTTCGGACTTGTTTTGTGGTTCTCCCCGCTTCACGAACACATACTTTCTTTACCGGACATTTACCATTAAAAAAAACGAGCCCTTCAAATTTTGAAACCTCTAATATAAAGTTATTTTTATCAAAAATTTATATTACTATAATTTGGAATTTAAAAGTCTTGTACACAAAATGTGGAGCACATGGTTTAATCGGAAAAAACTAATCGATTGAAATCAAAAGTGAATAATCTCTGCACGTAGACCTCATAATTGTAATATTGATATCTTAACGTAGGGGTCGGCAAACAGCGGCTCGTGAGCCGTATATGGGCTCTTTGCATAGATGGTTGAGGCGGCTCTTCAAACTTTTCCCTCTTTGTATTGTTTAAAAAAAGAATGTCTGCTAAAAAATGATTTTCCTTTGTAATTAACTGTTGAAAAAATTCACCTGTATTTGCATCTACATTTAAACATATGACTGGTTTAAGACATTTGCTTCTGTATTAAATTGTTTTCTATTTTACAAAATGTATTGAAAAATCAGTGAAAATATTAGAATTAGTTTTAAAGCAATAGATGATGCAATAACTGGTAAAAATACCACTATGGGAAAATACTCTTCAAAGTGACTTCCAGAAACATTTACGTGCATGAATTCGGGAGTATTCACGAATGGACAAGAAATACACTTAAATTCTCAATTTTAAAAACAAAACACATTCCAAGTTTTTCTGACATGCTTATGGATTATTGAAAAGATTGCTGAAATTATTTTTATATTAAAAAACAACTGATGTCAAATTGAAGTATTAGTGTAAACACATGAAAATTCAGAATAGAGCTCTAATTATATTATTCATACATAAATTTCTTCACGAAGCTTTAAGTTTAATTTTGAATAGGATGAGTTTTTGACACTAGTTGTTCTTGCAATGCGTCACGAAAATAAATAAATCATTGGTAGTTTTTGAAGGTATGAAAAATGTTACTTTGTGTTAAACATGGGCCTCAGGGGTGTTAACCTTGTCTCGAAGGCTGAAAATATAAACAATTTTCAAATAGATATAATTCCTTAAAATTAAAATTAAATAATTCGAGTCTTTTACACCTTATTTATAAAGAAATTAGGCTTCAAAAAAGTGTAAAATGTTTAAAATATAATTATAATTTTAAAAATTATAAACATATGAAAATAAACCATTTCTGTCAGAAATATTAATTAAGAGTTTTACGCTACGCATATTTTCTGAAATAGTAGCTCTAATGACTAGCAATAAGTTGATTTAGAAAGTCAAATGTATCCCATTACACTGTAGCTATTTTTATATAAGTAGAATAATAAATTATATATATCTTTTAAAAAGTAAAAAAAATTCATTTTAAAATTTTTTTAAATAATTTCAATATTTTTCAAGTCTTTTGAAACAAAAAAAGATTTATAGTACTAAAATTAGGTTGAGTTTAAAGAGTATGATACATTTTATAATTCTAAAAAGTTTTATACATCAAAGGCTACTATTTTAGAAAACAGCGTGCGCAACGCAAAAATTACTTAATATTTATTACAGAATTTTCATAAGCTTATCATTTTTAAAATTATTATTATATTTTAAACATTTTGTTCTTTTCTGAAACGTTGTTCCTTTATAAATAATATGTAAAAGATTCGAATTATTTCATTTTAATTTCAAAGAATTAGGTGTTTGAAAATTGTTTATATTTTCAACTCTCGATACAAAATTAGCACATCTGAGGCCCCTTTTGAAATATTATAAAAAATATTAACTGGAGCGAAGTTTTTTTTTTATTGCGCAACTTCGCTCCTGTGCACGTGTATGCACACAAGTTTTTGATTCAAAACAGTCTTCTTGTGTTCAAATGAGATAAAATTTCCACCAAATTACGAGCAATAGTGTAAAATTGCAATGCCATGTTTCACTATGTTATAACAGATCATTTGAAAGAAAATGAAAATTAATAGTAACTTACTTGGATTCCAGAAGATACTATAGTCCAGCGTTGGAAAAATTCTCACACTGCTTTTCCTTCTACTCGACTAAAGAATGTATACATTGGTTCCCCCCTCCCAAGGTCATCGTCAAATTTATTCAAGACTTTCACTACCAATGGGGACTTTTTTTCTTATTTGTTTTGTGTGTCCTAGTTAACCCCTAAATTTTACACTCTTGGACTGACCCAACCCCCTGCATTTTATCCCAGCTGTTGAGGTAAAACTTGACTTACGCATTGTTTAAAAAACTGGTTTTTCCTGTGCTTCAAATACTTAAAATCCTTTTCATTCCTGGACATTTATTATTCTCCCGATTTCGGCGGGTTTTTTTTTTGCATGCTTCGTAACAAATATTTTAATTTATAAAATATCCTTAATGAACACAAAGTACCGAAGATCGTTCGAAATATTGCAATGTGATTAATTCTAAAAGACACAATTTTTAAATCCCAACAAACCAAACAGTAAAAAAAAAGAAAGAAAAACGATAACACCACAGAGATTCTTTTATACTTTAGTGCTGTACGCATGATGTGATACATTCCCAGGTTAAAACATTGATTAGAGTTATCCACGTAAAATATTAGTATGACACTTTGTCAAATCTTTCCATTTCGTGACTTTAACAGATAAATTTTTAACTTGTTTCTAACTCAAAAGGTAAAAGGAATTTGCGGTGAAAATTTTCCTAATTTTTTATTATGTGTGAAATAAGGAAACTTCCTAAGTATTGCGAAAGAAATAGTTATATAAAATTTATGTAAGTAATTCCCTTTCTTCAAATACTCTAAGAAACACATTATTCCATATCCGAAGCTTTATTATTTTCAATTTCTGAATTTGCTTGCATTTTTGAATCGTCTTGTGCGAATTGTAATATGAAATTCGGTTGAGGCTCCCATATTATCCGTTTAGAAATTTACAAAGGATTTGAGTTTTAAAAAAAATGAGGTAAATCTCTCACTCTATAATCAGATTTGAAAAATAGTTTCTATCCTAAAAGAAATAACACAGGTAAAAAAATCCCATTACAATTTTTTTTTCAAAGCATGTATTAAAATGTTCTTAATTATTTTACTAATATAATATAATATCATCTGCATTGTAATCAGTGAAAGACAAAGGAATCCTACGCATCAATAAAAGACTGATTTTAATGCGAAAGGTTGGAGTGATATGGAAGTTTAGAAAGATTGTGCAAGGTCAGGTGTCATCCTCATTCTTGACGGTGGTTCAGCGTCCTATCAGTCCTCTTGCTTTTTCTAACTGTGCAAAGTTAACAAATAATCGCTTAGTTTGATTCAAGCAGTCGAAATTCATTTGATGAGATCACCTAGGGAGATTAAGAAACAGCACCACTTTCGAGTCCACCATAAGTGGCAGAGGAAAAATCTAAGATTGCTAAACTTTTAACAGAATTAAGCCTCAAGATTTAAGTTCGTGTCATCCTCATTAGATTATTTATAGTCCTTAGATTTATTTTTCGAATTTAAGATATTTCGATTTTATTTGATAGCATATAAGTTCTGATCAAATGCACGAAATTCTGTAGGATAAATCTATTTTGGAAATAATCTCCTTGTAACGTCACTTCCTTTAGTCAGCCAGTTGTCTGCTCCCCCTCTTTTGTTTCTCGGCCTCCCAGGCAAAACGGCGCACAATATGGCATTGTAACGTCACTTCTCGAAAACATCAACATCTAGTCGGCTTTCTTTGTGGACCCGACACCCACACGTGCATCTTGCAGGTGCAACGCAACCTGTTTGACCCCCCCCGAGGAATCTAGCTCGTCGACCGGAAGATGAGGGGAGAGATGCTTTTGAACTTGCACGGGAGCGGTAACCAACGAATCCTCCTCTCACAAAATATTGGACTCTAACGATCTATAATTAAATTTAATAAATTTACTGTATCATTTAGTAAATAATATTCAATAGTTGTGACGTAAATAAATTCCATATTTTAATTAACCAAGAATACGCTACCGTTATTCTTTCAAACGTTACAGCTTAGAGTTTTGGTGGCAGCGCTTTGGGATAAAAATTAGCATTCAGGACCCGTGAGAGGAGGAAATTTTGCGTTTTTCCGGACGGACCGCAACGCAGGGAGAGAAAAAGACATCTTCGGAGAGAGAGAGAAGCCGTGCTGCAATTGAATTCAGCTTAGGAGAAGGAGAGCGTCCTGCTCAAAGAAGATCAAACTGATCTATAGTGTTAACGGCCAATGTCCGAAGGGAAAGCGATTTTCGGAAGCCGTGCTGCAATTGAATTCAGCTTAGGAGAAGGAGAGCGTCCTGCTCAAAGAAGATCAAACTCATCTATAGTGTTAACGGCCAGTGTCCGAAGGAAAAGCGATTTTCGGAAGCCGTGCTGCAATTGAATTCAGCTTCAGAGGAAAAGAGCGTCATGCTCAAAGAAGATCAAACTGATCTATAGTGTTAACGGCGAGAGTGTCCGAAGGGAAAGCGATTTTCGGAATCAGTGCTGCGATTGAATTCATCTTTGAAGCAGTGCCCCGAGTGAATTCAAGGCTGGTCAAACTGACCACACACACTTTTAAGGGTGAAAGATTCAAGATTGGTCAAAAGGACCATTGTTCACACGGAAGAGTTCAAAACCACTAGTGCACATAAATTGCTTCTGACAGCAAGCTGAGTACTTCAAATGGGTGAGTACTGTTATATTTTTGAGTTGCGAACTGCATATTGTATTAGGAATTTTGGTTAAAGTGTTCTTTACAAATTTTGAAATACTTAGTGTTTTTTCTTGCATGGGAACAATGTTATCTTGTTTCTAGAGAATTGTAATTGTATTTCAAGCATTGTGTGCAATTTTAGCTTAAGATTTATTGTGTTTTAAGTCTTTTGAATGATTTTGATTATTTTTAGTGTTAAGTTTTTCTTTGTGTATTTCTGTGTATGCATGGGACCAGTGTTATTGTATTAATAGAGAATAGTAACAATAGTGCAAAATTTAGCGTGACATTTATTTGATATTGTTTAAAAAATGGCTTTCCTTGGTAAAGGGAAAAAGCAAGACATGTTGCAACTTGCTAAGGAATTAGGAATAAATGCCACTTTAAATATGACTGTCCCTAGCATAAAAATTGCAATCACTAACAGTGAAGGTTATGAAGAGGAATTTGTTAAAAATCTGTATGAGACTATCATTGCAAACGGAAAAAGATTAGAGGAGTTAGAAAGGGATGAAAAAAAAAGATTGGAGGAGTTATAGAAAGGGCTGAAAAAATGAGATTAGAGGAGTTAGAAAGAACTGAAACAATGAGATTAGAGGAGTTAGAAGGAACTGAAGAAATGATATTAGAGGAGTTAGAAAGGGCTGAAAAAATGAGATTGGAGGAGTTAGTAAAGGAGCAGGCATTAAAAGAGAAAGAATTACAGCTGAAATTTGATTTAGAAAGGTTTAAAATAGAATCCGGATTTAGGGTAAACGATGAATCAAACGATTCTACATATGCATGTTCTGTAACCTCTAATTTAAACTTAAAAAAATTGATCCCAGATTTCGATCCTAAGCAGTCAGATATTAGTTTATATCTAGTGATCTTAGAACGCCAGGCTAAAAGGGCGTCAATAGAAAAGAAAGAGTGGGTGGGGCAATTATTGGGTTTGTTACCCTAGAGATCGTGCAATTTATTGCTCGCGAACCGGAGGAACAAGCCGAAAATACGATTATGTAAAGAAATTATTACTTAAAAGATTCAAGTTAAGTCCGGGAGGTCTTTCGGCAAAATTTGTCCAACACCAGAAAAATCGTTAGCACCTGGAAGGATTTCACTTTTGAAATTACGAATTATCTAGATGAGTGGCTGATTGGCTCATATGAAATAAATACGTTTCAAGATCTTAAAGATCTAATGGTGGTAGATCAATTAAAAACGCGCCAATGCTAGTATGAAAGATCATTTTTTAGATAATTGGGCAAACCTTAAATCAGCTACTACCAAATAGCAAAGAACTCTTTGATAATTATGAGGACGTCCGAAAGGTAAATTCGAAACTCATGGATAGGTGGGGCAAAAAAATGATAAAATTTTGACATACTCAGGGGGTCAGGAAAAAGAAAATACATTTGGGAAAACTTCCCCCAGATTAGGAAGCTTCTGTTCCGAGAGTACAGAGAGAGAAGTTTTGAAAAACGCGTGATACAAAGATGTTATCATTGCAATATGCCCGGACATATAAAAGCCGTTTGCCCCCTAAATTAATAAAAAACAAAACGACGGAAACTCTCAATAATATTGAAGGAAATGAAAACCCGGATTTTCTTAATTCATATACAACAAAAGGGCTCTGTGAATGGTCACGAGACAGACATTCTTAAAGATATACAGGAGCGACAATAGATTTAGTATGTGCAAAATACATAAATCCTTCTTCTAACTCTCTGGTGAAAATGTTTGGAAAACACAACCGTTAAGCCCAGAATTAGTTTGTTTACCTTTGGCGGTCGAAATTTCCGGAAACTTTGGAATGGTGCAGACTAAGGCAGCGGTTTGTGGAAATCACTTAAATCAACACGGTCGATATTTGCTTGGAAATAAAACGGCCGAGCTAATAAAAGGAAATTTAGGCTATAATTTCCTGCCAGTCGAAATATTGAATGCTGTCCAAACAAGGTCTCAAGTCAAAGCGGCTAAAGAAGAAAGGGAATAGATAGTGGTGATGCTAAAAAAGGGGAAGATGAGGTTATTATTGTTTCTTCGGATGCAGAGGATGAGATTTTAATACCTGCTCTCCAGGAATATGTTCCGGAATTAGCGCTGCTAAGGGTTACGCGAGAAAATTTAATCAATGCTCACAAAAAAATAGCGAGGAAATTAAATCCTTATACGAACAGGCAGCCAGTCAAATGCAGGTTACCAATCAGGTTTATTCGCTAGAGAAGGAATTATTGGTCAAAAATCGCGAAGATAAGTTAGGTAACTTGGTGAAGTTAATAAATAGATTAAAAAGATGTCAAGAAGTAGCTATAAATAAAATGGAGGAAATACAAGTTAAGCGGAAAACTTGGTATGATAAAAACGCAGTAAAACGTGAATTTAAGGATGGGGATTTAGTCCTAGTGTTAGCTACATCCAGAGCAAATAAATTAGCAGTGGAGTGGATAGGTCCTGGGACAATTTTAAATAAAATTTCGGAAACGAACTATTTAGTCGAAATCCCCGGCAGACGCGAATCATCTCAAATCTATCATATAAATATGCTAAAACCATATTACAAAAGGCCAGAACACGTTAACGTAATTATTAATGATGAAACAAAAAATTCTCTCGCAGACCAGGAATTAGAAATCCCAT
Source organism: Trichonephila clavipes (assembly GCA_019973935.1). Taxonomy (NCBI): domain Eukaryota; kingdom Metazoa; phylum Arthropoda; class Arachnida; order Araneae; family Nephilidae; genus Trichonephila; species Trichonephila clavipes. The sequence goes on along the minus strand of BMAU01016984.1, from coordinate 284,211 downwards.
ACTTAGAAAACAATTCTCTCGTTTATGATTTCGAGGACGTAATCCAGGCTAGCGAGTTGAACAAACACCTTCACGACAAACAGATGGATCGACTGCGCAAATTATTAAATAAATACTCTAAATGTTTTTCAAACAATCCCGGTTTAACTAATCTGGTTGAACACGAAATCCAGTTAGTTAGCGATCAACCAGTTAGGACGAAGCCATCGAATGTCGCACCGACAAATGAAATCTTAAAAAACAAATTAACCGAATGTTAAATTTAGGAATCATTGAGGTAGGAGAATCAGATTACATGTCCCCTATGATTTTAGCTGAGGTAGCTGGGAAAGAACCTCGTCCATGTATAGATTACAGGAAATTAAACGGGATCATTAGAACGGAATATTTTTTCCTCTTCCGAATATCGAAGAACGCGTAGAAAAAGTATCGGCGGCTAAATTTATTACCGTCTTAGACCTATCTAAGGAATAATGGCAAATACCTTGAGTAAAACTGCACAGCGATACGCAGCCTTCTGTACTAGCTTTGGTACATACAGACCCCTAAGGATGAGTTTCGGATTAAAGGAGAATGCTCCATTTCTTTAGTAAACTCATGGCTGAATGATGCCAACGGACTAGAGGTTTCGTTGTCCCGTATCTAGACAGCATTACAATTTTCTCAGATACTTGGGGGTCGCACATTAAACATATAGAAACGGTTCTGCAGAGAATAAAGAGAGCTAAGTTAACGATAAAAACCTAAAGTGTAAGTTTGCGCAACAAAATGTCAAATTTTTGGGTCACATTGTGGTCAGGGCTTTCGCACCCCCTTCCAGAGATCAGCAAGTTCAGGCTGTTCTAGAGTTCCCTACCCTCGCACGAAACCCAAATACGTGCTTTCTTTCTAGGTCTATGGCTATTACCAAAAAAATATATAAACTATTCTCGGTAACGCTGCTCCGTTGACGGACGCGTTGAAGGAAGCGCGAGCAAAGAAGGGAGAAATTACGTGGACGATGGAGTGGAAAACGCATTTCGAGAACTAAAAGGGGAACGACTGATAAGCCCGTCTTGTACGCGCCAAATTTTGAACGAGAATTCATTTTGTTCAAACGGACACTTCAAACGCAGGTATGGGAGCAGTTTTAACTCAATTTCAATTAACAAGGTGGAGAGCATCCAATCCTTTACCTTATAAGAAATTTTCAGGAGTAGAGAAGCGTTATTGTACGACAGAGAAGGTATAAAAGGTATTGTTTTCGCAATTAAAAGTTACATTATTACTTAGATGGAAACACATTTTTAGTTATGACCGATCACAACCCGTTGGTGTGGTTGAATAGAAACATTAGTTCTAACCCTAGATTGATGATGGGTTTTTGGCTTTGGCAAAACTTATAATTCTTCTAAATCATATTTGTCAGTAAAAGTCACAAAAATGCAGATATCTCAGCAGATCGGTGATAATAATTATTGCTTATGTTTTTTAGTTAAAGATTAATAATTGTATTAATTTTATTTATTTACTAGTACTGTATATCATATCGAATGGCTTATGACTAGCATTTGATGTAACATGTTGTTAGTATAATTGATAATAGGCATTGTGATAGGAGTGTTTGTATTTTTATTTAATGTTATAGTATGTTTTCTTACATTGCTATTGATCATTTTCGTAATATGGATTTGTGTAAGTTCCCTAGCAAGAACACTCACTCACTAGAAATAAGTAATTCCAAATTTAGTTCAGCGTTTTCTTTAGTAATTAAAATTGCAGCTCAGAAATATAGTGGTGCTTGATGAAAGGATGTGTCGGTAATCTGTCAGTTTTCTCATCGTCATTCCTTTAAACTTTTCTCAACGGAAAAGTTGTATAAGAGAGGGCGAGAGCTGTAACGTCACTTCTCGAAAACATCAACATCTAGTCGGCTTTCTTTGTGGACCCGACACCCACACGTGCATCTTGCAGGTGCAACGTAACCCCTGTTTGACCCCAAAGAATCTAGCTCGTCGACCGGAAGATGAGAGGAGAGATGCTTTTGAACTTGCACGGGAGCGGTAACCAACGAATCCTCCTCTCACAAAATATTGGACTCTAACAATCTATAATTAAATTTAATAACTTTACTGTATCATTTAGTAAATAATATTCAATAGTTGTGACGTAAATAAATTCCATATTTTAATTAACCAAGAATACGCTACCGTTATTCTTTCAAACGTTACAGCATCTACATTCAAAGTGATCGATAGATGGCAAAAACCTTATTTAACAAATATTAAATCCTAAACGAATTATTTCAAAAAAATTTTGTATGAGTTTGTATTAGAAAAAAATTGGATTTTGTTTTCCAATTCTTACTATTAGCTCACACTCTCTATATATTTATCTTGTTCAAATTTTCAGTCGGTAATAAAATACTTTCTATTCATCCAATCAAATTCAAATAAATTTTTTTAAACTTGTAGTGGAGGACACTTGATGTTAATACATTTTTTTCATGTATTAAATCATCAGTTAAATTTTATTTTTTAATGTTAAATTTATTCTGCGTTATTTCCGTTGTAGTTACAATTAGCTGCAACAGATGGCACCAGTACGTTTTTTCTAATAAAGCAGGAATTTGTTAAAAAAAATTTATATATATATATTTTTATATATTATTATATGTTTTCAAATGATGTATTCTGCTATTGTCCGAAACAGAAAAAGACTTTTCTTGCAAGCAGAAAATTTTAATGGAAAAGGGTACGGACTATTATTAGAATTTACAGGTGCAGATGAGTCATGAGTGTAATCTATCACGTGAGTTTTGAATAGGACAGGAACTTCCTTTGTTATCTCATCCAACACTCTAAAACGCAGGGGTTATTTTAAGATTTTAACGATTATGTTACATTTGCCTAGATGTGCAACTTAAGTTGAGGAAATTATTAATTTGTCAGAATCAATGAACTGAGATTTTGATGCAAAAATTGATAGTAAAAGTTCTATCAAAACTATTACATTGTCTAATGCCTTATATCAAGGGTAGTCAAACTCAAAGACCGACTTGTGCCAAATAAACAAGGTTTAACTTAAGGTGGGCCGCGAAGAAAATCTAAATTCATAGAAACAGTGTTTATTTCGAGTAATACATTATAATAAACATATGTAAAAGAACAGGAAAAATTTAATATGTACATCCTGACATTTGATATCTCTTCTCTGTTACTATCTTTTCTATATTTCTCGAGAAATTTTCATACTTTATTATATATTATTATTTGCCAATATACTGACTCGGCCGCAAACATACTCGTTGGGGGCCGCGAATTTGGCACCCCTGCTTTACATTGTTTGGGAGCTGAAATTATACCTTGTGCAGCAGGATGTAAATGACGCAGTATTTTTGGGCTGCAGTAGCCCAGTGGTCAAGATATCATATCATGGCACTCAGTACCACTAAAGACCTGCCGTGTAGGGATGCGGTGCAAGTAAAATCTGTCGAGAGCTGAAACGTCCTCCCGTTGGTGTGGTGTGGTAGTTAGGAGAGGGGGTGCCAGCTCAGGTGTCGTCAACGTCTGTTGACCGTGGTTCAAAATTACGTGGTCCGTCGCCAAAAGCCCTCGTGTAGCTGCACAGTGTGACGTTAATATTCACTCACGACGCAGTATTTTTGAATATTTCCAATTTATCACAAAATTAGGGGTCAAAAAGTGCACAAAAGGAACAATTTTCAAAAATTTTGCATTTATCACAAAGAAAAACAATCATAAAAAATGTCTATTGTTTTTTCTTATTCTCTAGTGCACAAAATGCATACTTCAATAATAAGCAATGATGCTAAATTTCATGCAATTATCTCAAGGACTTTTTGAGATATCATGTTTGTCATGCGATAAAATAGTAGAAATATCTGTTTCGGAGAAAAACGCATTTAAAGATTTAAAATCTAAATCTTAAAAAATTATACTGCTAAAACAACCTAAAACCTCTTTCTATCGAAAGAATAAACCTTTTATAAGCCCATATTAGTATTATATATTTGTTTGAGAGAGAGAAGTTCTTTTTTTTAATTTTGTTACCAATTTTATAGAGTCAAAAAAGCTTTTCTTAACGTCTAAATGCATAGTTTTTTTAAATACAAATTAGAGATATAAAAGGCACACTAGAAAAACTTTATTAGGTTAAAAAATAATATTTTTATATGGAAAAATAGATATATATATATATATGTGTGTGTGTGTATGTATGTGTATATATATATATATATATATATATTTCCATTAAGTATCTTAGAGCTTAAGAAATATGTAATATAAAATATATTAATGTGTGTTATTTTGTCAGTAAATATTCTCGAAAATTTCTTTTAAAAAATATTACTTATCACAAAGGTTATAAGAAATTATAATGAAAAGCATATAAAGAACAGTTTTTAAAACCTCCATATGAATACACTTTGAATTTTTTTCATCCTTAGTAATTTTGTTTTCTATACAGCTTTTTTTCCCCGAGAAAATTTTCTATATTCTAAGGAGTGTCCCACAGAAGTTAAAATGCGTTCCAGATCAAATTTTACATATCCATGAACAAGATCTTAGGAAGGGAAGTATTTGCATTTCTAATTATGTATATATATTATGATAATTAACCTGTTTAATCACAAATTAAAAGGATTTAACGCTAATAATGCACTTAAGCGAAATGTTTCAAGTATAATAATTGTATCTTTAAGTAAAATACTCCTTAAAATGTTACTGAAAAAGGCTTTCTGAGTAAATTTTGAAACATTTATGAATGGATTTCAACTTTTTGTCACCAGCTGTCTAAGTATTATTGGGATTAGCTCTGTATCAACATTCTCATTACTGCTGGCACCAATGATGAAGCAAATTCCTTAGACCTCCCAGACCTTGCTTTAGGCATAAGTAATTAATATTTGGGTTTTAAGAACATAGTTTTCTATCAAATATATATATATGAAAAAAAATATCGAGATTGATTGATTATTAATGTCGCACTGTTCAGCTACACGAGGGCTTTTGGCGACGGACCACGTAATTTTGAACCATGGTCAAGTGACGTGGACGACACCTGAGCTGGCACCCCCTCTCCTAACTACCACACCACACCAACGGGAGGACGTTTCAGCTCTCGACAGATTTAACGTGCATCGCTGCCCTACACGGCGGATCTTTAGTGGTACTGGGCTCGAACCCGTGACAAAGCAAGCCACGGTCCGATACCTATACCACTCGGCTACCGCGGCCACCAAAATATCGAGAAGCAAGGGCATAAGAAAATCGAAAAATGACAAAAAAGTTTTCGAATTTATTTGCCAAATTTCACTTATAACTAATAAATTATTTTTTAAAAAATATCACCATATCCCGTCATTACTTTACCTAAGTTAATATTTTTAAAAATAAATTCGATAAACACACCAAAAAAGTGTAAAAAAGTATTCAAATGTAAACACTTCCGGCTCGTTTTTGTTGCTCTTTCTTGACATAAAAACTGTTATAACTTCATAAATAATTGAAGCACAAACAAAAGTAAGGTATTTTTAGAAAACAGAAAAAATTCTACTATATAAAATTTAAAGTAAAAAAAATCGTCATTTTCATCAAAATTGACGCTTTTGCACTAGTCAGGCACCTAAATTAATTAAACTAAAATTTAATTAGTATATAAAATAATTGTTACATAAAGTAACTGAGTAACAAACAAATGCTTTTAATAGGATGGATGAATCTGGTGCTTCCAAAATTGCTGTGATATCTGTTTCTAAACTTTACTTTAAGATCTTCGTTAGTGCCTATTCCGATGAGTTCCTCTTGTAATCCGACATTTTTTTTTTCAAAAATTAAGTCACGAACTGGTTTAATGAGAGCCACTATCGCGCAGACCAAGGGTATCCAACCCATATGACCTTGCGGGCCACTTCAGAAAAACATTATAATCTTGCCGGCCGCACATGAAAATATGTACCTTTATATCAGATTTGGAAACAAAAAAACATTTATTGGAGTGAAAATTTAAAACAGAATGAATTATTAGCATTGTTTTCATTATTTTTCATCTATACAGACATAGATAATAAAATAATGCTTACATAACATAATTATGCAATGATCAAATAATGTTGAAAATGTTACAGTTGTCATTTTCTTTAAAATTATGGTGATCCTTTTGAATTGATATTTCGTTACTCATTGTTGAAATTTGATTGTGCTGTCATTCGCAAACGATTAAGTATACATTGCCTTTTACCTTAACCATCCTGAATATATTTTTTTAACTTTTAAAAAACATCAGTGAGACTGCCTCTTGCTTTTTGGGCACTCCAAACAGAAAAGGCGGAGGAGAAATAAAAATCGCACACACAAAGAATCACGTGCCATCCATAGTAAAGGATATGCATAATGCAATTAGGGGAATTTATTAAAAAAGTAATTTATTATAGTAAAAGCAAATGTAACTGTTTGATAAAATATAAATTTATCTTAATCAAAAGGACATTTCTATTATCAAAAAGGATTTATTTTAAAACAAGAACAAGTAACAGGCAAATACATTATAGATTTATATATATATTTATATAAATTTTCTCGCAAATAAATTTCCAAATGAAAAAACTGTAAAAACCTGATAGTTAAAATTTTTTTAAAAAATAGTCGGCGTGCACATACTGCCTTTTACTTTGGTACGTACTTTTTAAAAGAGTTGGCTTACGTACTGGCGGGCTACATACGGCCTGCGTGTTGGACACCCCTGGCGTAGACCACCCATTTACACCTCATGGACCCCCAAATTATTTTTTCGCTCACGTGAACCCCTTGCAGGTCGTCGTAGACCCCTGGGTGTCGATATGGACCACTTTGGGAATCTCTGGTTTAAATAGTATTCACTAATAGTATTTTTAGGTGCTGAATAAAAAGTGCGTCATTTCTAACTATAGATATTCTTTGTGTCGTTGTTTATTGTAGAATTTCCTAAAGAGTAGGTGCAAAAAATTGATGTTTTGCTTAGACCACGATATAACGAATAACCCGAATTAATGAACGTAATGGTCGGTCCCAATGAATTCGTTAGATCGAGTTCCGACAGTATATCTTATGATTGGGTGGCATTTGCTTACACATGTCGGAAATTTGATAATTTCTGATAACGAAGTCAGAATATGATACTAGTATATTGGGGCTCTTTTATATTCCTAAATGTATTCCGCATTGGGGTCCTACTTCCAGGGCCGGCTGTAGCAACTTTGCTGCCCCGGACAAAAATAGAAAATGCCGCCCCTCTCTTCAATGCTACCCGCTGCCCTTTCTCTCTACGTATATATATATATATATATATATTATTTTAAGTCTTAACAAATTCAAAATAATTCGAAATTAAGGACATAGCCACTTGTTATTATTTCGAACGAGTGAAATAAAAGAGAAGGGATCGTCTATTTAAGTAGGCCAATTTCTTTGAAAAAAAAAAGTCTACTAATGGTGGGATCACAAGCGTTTGGTTTAACTTATAGTAACTACACTCGAGACTAAAATAAAACACCTCCTTTGACTCTCTACCAAAACCTCTTATTTCCCTTATCCCCTTTTGGATAGCTAAAACCGGACATCGTAAGGGGGAAAGGAATGTTTGTTGTGACCTCATTTCGGGATGGAGAGAAAGCTACTAGTGAAAAATATGTAAGGGTATTAAATTCCAAGCTTTAACATACACTCCCGCCTCGAACCCTTCAAGTTTCACCATAAAAAAAAACCATCATTAAATACACAGAGTACAAAATAAAAAAAATAATAAGATACGTTAAATGAAATATCAAATTCATACCCAATAATATTTCAGAAAGTATATCAAATTTTTTGTGAGAAAAAAATATTTTTCAAATCTGATCCAAATGTCGCCCTTACAATTTGCCGCCCCGGGCAGGGGTCCAGCCCTATGGCCGTCCCTGCTATTTCTCAACATCATATGCGAAGACGGCCTTTCTACATCGTTCACTGCATCCACCCTTTTTTCGTTTCTCCCTCAAGAGAGTTAGTTTACTCTCCTCAAAGGCCACAGAATTATTCTTTTCAAGGTCATACTTTAGCAGCCTACTTCTGCCCTCCAGGGGTCAAAGGGATTCCTGACCCTTAGCCCTCTCTACTATTGAATGGAAATGCACAAACAAGCGGCGCCAGGTCCAAATCATGTGATCTATTGGTATACAATTCCACGTGCTTCGCTTTGGAGTGTAATCCCTATACTTGAGCTCTTTACATCGCTTGCGCGTGAACTGTATCTCTCTTAATATTTATTTATTATCATATTTTTGCATTATTTTAGTTTAATAATTAGGTAGGAAGTAATTTAAGAAATTTTTTAGCATGATTTTTGTTTTAGTTTAGTATATTTTAGATATATTTAGTGTTAGTGTGCCAAGTCTATTGATGGCGGTATGTTTGTTTATACATTTATTCATCGTTGTAGGTTATTTCTTGTTTTTAATCCTTGGTTGTTTCTTATATGATTATTATGCTTATTTGCACACAAAATGGCTTACAGAATTGAGACCATTGAGTTTCAAAAATTTCTCACATGTATCCAATTACTTATTGGTAAATAGTGCATAAAATAGTTTTAATTTCTAAGAAAAATGTTCATATATGGAAGGGTCTCATAATGAAATATTAATGTTTATAGCTTTCATTGTCTGAATCTCTTAGTAATTACCAGCTACAAATGTTTAATCTTTTTTGAAGTGCTATTTCAAATTTCTCTTATAGAATTACATGCAAAATTTAAGAACATGGAATGCATTTGAAAATTTTGGAAATGAATTTATAACAAAATTCGTAGTAATATGGATATTTTAGTTTATTTAAAAATTTTGACATCTATTTCTATTGTTTAAACACAAGAGATTTGATAAAATTATTGTATCTAAATTTTTATACCTTACTAATAATATCTAATATACTGAGATGGGAACAGTAGGCCTTGGCTCTCATGGATTGTTGCGCCATTGAGTTAAGTTTATAATATCTTAATATTTAATAAAATTCTCTAGAAATGTTATGAATGGCTTTTAAAATTTATTTACAACAAAAAAGTATAATTTTTTAAAAATATTTACAAAAAAGTATTAACTGTCATTAACACAAACAGAAAAGATGACTCTATAAAAAATTAGAGAAGATCATTTCCTTAATCACAATTTAAATAACTAATAAAAAGTCAAATTATGCAGAATTTCTAAAATTTTCACTCTATTCAACAATGCCGATTGTAACTCATTTCAGACTGGGCGCAGCCCCTCTTGGCATTGTTGGATCAAAATTTATTATTCAATTTATAAGCAGGATAATATCCATGTACATGGGTCTTTTAAACTGTCATATTTATGTAAAAATAAAAATCCATTCTTATGCTTGTATAAGCTAAGGTGTTAATACATTTCAGCTGGAGTTGCATGCATTTCTTTAACATATAATGTTCATATTTCAATAGCATGTGACTAATCTTTATGAAATGTATCCTCAAAATGTTACATTTTGATAAAACTTCTACACACTGTGCAAATATCAATAAATACATATTTATTATACATAGTCAAACAATGTGTGCATCTGAGTAACAGATGAATACTCTAAACAACAAATTAAGAGTTAATAGAGAGAGATTCTCCAAAATATGTATACATTATTTTTTTGTGAAGGAATTATAGATTTAATAATGAATTTTTTATTTTGATCATGTAGGACTTTTACATTCAGTATATGGACACAACTTTGTATTTTATAATGTAACCATTTTAATTTAAAAATTTTAATGCCTTAATTTTTTACCACATTTGGAATTCCTCATCATCATATCTGGCAAGTGAGTCAATGTTAACGTCGCACTGTTCAGCTACACGAGTGCTTTTAGCGACGAACCTCGTCATTTTGAACCATTGGTCAAATGACGAGAACGACACCTAAGCTGTCGCCCCACCCCCTTCTCCTAATTACCACACCACACCAAAGAGAGGACGTTTGAGCTCTCCACAGATTTAACGTGCATCGCTCCCCTTCATGGTGGGTCTTTAATGGTACTAGGATCGAACCCATGACATGCCTGCCATGATCTGGCACCTTTACCACTGAGCTACAGCAACCCTGGTATCTGACAAGACAGCCCCTCGTGTTCCTTTGAAGATTCTTCCATAATGCTCTCAAAGTTTTCTCGCTTTTAATTCCAAAGTCTGATTCCTCTGAGTCTACCCATCTCAGCCTTGGTTTTCCACGCTTCCGAATCCCAGTGACTTTGAACTGCAGTACTTTTTTGACAACATTATCATCTAGCATTCGAATTACACTCATGTCCATAAATTAAGGATAATGAAGTTCAGGCAAAGAAAGAGACAGAAGCAAAACAAGTTTGACTTATTTGTAAAGTCTATTTATTAAACAAAAGGTAAAGAGCAAAAAAGATGCTATATGTTTGACATAATTAATAAAAATGGCGATTTTTACTCCCTGGAGCTAATTTCAAAAAAGAACCTATTTACAAAAAACAGTATAACATGGTTCGTATGATGGTTAATACGGAATATGTCTACCGGACGATGCAATACAGGCCTTACAACGCATAGGCATGCTGAGTATCAAATGATCAATCTGATCTTGGGGAATATTACACCACTCATCGAGCAATGCCCTCCGAAGTTCCGGTAGACAGGTGGGAGGGGGTTGACGGGCTGTAATTCGTTGACCAAGCATATCCCACATATGCTCTATTGGATTCAAGTCCGGTGAGTATGTTGGCCAATCCATACAGGTGATATCCTTCGATTGAATGCATTCGTCTACAATGTTTGCACGGTGAGGACGGGTGTTGTGATCCATAAACAGAAATTCAGCACCCATGGCACCCAGAAACAAACGTACATGTTGTTCCAGAATAACATCCCGATAGATGTGGCCTGTCATCGTTACGCTCTGAACATGCAAATCAGTTCTGGAACCAAGAATAATTCCTCCTCAAACGAGCCATCCTGCACCAGCGTAACGGTGTCGTTCAATGGTGTTCTGTTGGTGGTAACGGGTACCTGGCGCTCTCCATATTAAAAGTCCGGCGAGAATCAGACTGCCAACTAAACCTGGACTTGTCGGAAAATATTACACAAGACCACTGTTGTGGTTTCCACAATGCATGCTCTCTACTCCAGGTTAATCGCAGGCGACAATGAGTTGCTGTAAGTGGAACACATTTGACAGTTCTACGAGCATACAGACCAATGTGCCCTAAGCGTCTGTACACGGTCTGCCTTGAAACTGTCGTACCGGTAGCTGAAGAGAGCTGGCGAGACAGGTCTGATGCTGTGCTCCGTCTGTTTCTTTTGGCAGTAATTATCAAATATACCGGTCCTCATTCGGCGTTGTAACTCGGAGGCGACCTGTGCTGCAACATCTACTCACATTACCATCATCTTGGAATCGTTGCCAAAGCCTGGAGATGACACTCTGGGCGATTCCAAGTTCCTCGGATACTTCCAGCTGAGTACGTTCACATTCCAGTCGTCCAATAATTCTACCACGTAAAATATCATCCAAATGCTTCCTTTGTGCCATAACTATGCGGTTATTGCACTGAAAGGCTTTTAAAGCGCTTGTGACCAATTTTATTTCTTTGCAACCATTCCTTATATACACCTCTCTTAAACTCTCGTCATTGTGACGTACTATCCGCGCCATATGGTGGTTTCCTGTAATTTGCATATTCTTCTTCAAGATGTGTGTGATAATTCTACGGGTGAAATTTTTATTTTAGAGTTCAATTTCTGTGTGATTCTGTATTATCCTTAATTTATGGACATGAGTGTATATAGGTCATACAATTCATTCCATTTATCCCCATGCATTAACCGATGTTATGTTGTCTATAGATTTTATATATTTCAAAATTGTATCTTCTTAGCTATTGTTTTCGATAACACCTCCAAGTACACTTCGAAGTACACTGCTGGTTACCTTAAATGCAACACCCTGAAGGAAGCATGCAAATAACATGAAATTTACAACATGCATTAGCGGAGGTGAGATATGCAAATGATTGTAATATCAGCACAGACACACATCACGCGCGCCTGTGGCGCCACCTTGAAGCGCTATTTAAGGCTTGGAGATTTCCATGAATTCAAGTTCGGCAATTTTGTTTTTCTTGTGGTTTTTTCAAAAAACGATCAGTTATGTCTCGTAGAAAACAGCGATCAGCTTTTGATCAAGTATCCAAGTTCGACAGAGGAAGGATAGTGGCCTACCGAGAGATTGTGTATTATCTTTCAGGGAAATCGGTAGTCGTGTTCGACGAAACCAAACAACTGTAGTGCGGATATGTGACCGTAGGATGCAGGCCGACGAGGTCGATCGCATCCACCTCAGTGCACCATTTCACTAGAGGATAGGCAAATTGTGCGCATGGCAGTGACGGATCGCTCAGTCACATCACGAACCGTAGCACAGCACACTGAGTCTGTAACACATCATTCAGTGTCTGCGCGTACCATTCAACGCCGTTTACAGCAGAGTGGTCTGTCCACAAGACTTCCATTGCTTGGTCTGCCCTTGATGCAGAACCACAGACGTCTCCTCCGCCAATGGTGCGATGAAAGAAGGATGTGGGTGGCAGAATGGAAGGAAGTTGTCTTTTCTGACGAGTCACGCATCTGTCTGCAACACCACGATGGTCGGATTCGAGTCTGGAGACACCGTGGAGAGAGGATGCTGAACAGCTGCGTTATTCACCGTCACACTGGTCCTGCACCGGGTATTATGGTATTAGGTGGTGTTGGATATCACTCTCGCACGCCTCTAGTACGCATTGCCGGTACTTTAAACAGCCAGCGCTACATCTCTCAGGTGTTGGAGCCAGTTGTCCTTCCTTACCTTCAGGGCTTGGCCACAGCCATGTTTCAAAAGGATAATGAGCGACCACACGTGGCACCCATTGTCCAAAGGTTCTTCGTCAATCACCAGATTGAATTGCTTTCCTGGCCGGCTCGCTCTCCGGATCTTTCGGCGATAGAAAACATGTGGTCCATGGTTGCTCAACGATTGACTCAGATTACGCTCCCAGATGCTACACCAGATCAACTCTGGCAACGTGTGGAAGCTACTTGGTCTGCTGTACCCCAAGAACACATCCAAAGTCTCTATGAATCAATGCCGAGGCGTGTGGCAGTGGTGATCTCCGACAATGGTGGCTACTCTGGCTACTGATTCTGGCAGGAACCACAATTCACAGAAATCTATAAATTTAATCATTTGATACTTGGTCAACATGTTATCTACAAAATAAATTTTGTTGTGATATCTCTTGTCTTTCTTGGTGTTGCATTTACGGTGGCCAGCAGTGTAATTTCCCTCAAAAGATGCCATTCGATTTTCTTCCAGTTATGTCATTGTCCAAGTCTCAACTGCACATGTCACAGTTGGAATTCACACAATTCTCGATAAATTATTTCTTTTTCCTAAAATAGTACAGCGAATAAAGACTTTCAAAATGTTGCATAATTTTTTTACATGTAATTTTATAAATGGTAAATTATAATTTTGATTTCTAATGTATGAAAATAGTACTTGATTCCTCGTCAATTCTAAACATTGATGAAGTGTAGTAAGTTAAGATATTTTTCTATTTCTGTAGTGAATGCTTTTGGAAATTTTTTTCTCAATAAGAATGTAAAATTATTTATTTAGTAAAATAAATTAAACATATATATATATATATACACACACAAGGCGTGTTTGTAAAGTAAGTACCGTTTTTAAATTACGCCGTCGCAGCGCTACGGTCGACGTTTAGTGCATGCGCGTCGTGTAGCTACATCTGTTGGGAAGCCACAGACGCCATTACGGAACCATCCGATCGAGTTTACATCTGTTTGCGTGATTTTAAAATGCCCCCACCTATTGAGAATCCCGCCGACTGCGAAGTGCGTGCTGTAATACGGTTTCTCTGTGCTCAAAGCTTCAAACCAGTTGACATTCATCGCCAAATCAGTGAAGTGTATGGTGAAAACATTATGAGTGATGGAATGGTGCGGAAATGGGCTAGGGCCTTGAAAGATTTCCGCACAAAGATTCATGATGAGGAACGAAGTGGAAGACCTTCAGTCATTACCGATGAACTGATTCAAAAAGTGGACTGTAAAGTGAAAGAGAACAGACGATTCACAATTTCGTCCTTAGCTGAAAAGTTTCCTGCTGTCTCAAGAAGTGCTCTTTACGAAATTGTGTCCGAACGTTTAAATTATCGGAAATCGTGTTCACGCTGGGTGACAAAAATGTTGACTGATGAACACAAAACCAAAAGATTGAGCAGTACATTGAGTTTTCTCGAACGATACAGTAACGAGGGGGATGATTTTCTAAGCCATATTGTCACAGGCGATGAAAAATGGGTAGCCTACGTTACACCGGAATCGAAGCAGCAATCAATGGAATGGCGGCATTCATCATCCCCTAGGAAAGTGAAATTCAAACAAACAATTTCTGCTCAGAAAATCATGTGCACTGTGTTTTGGGACAGAAAGGGTGTGTTGCTGGTCGATTTTTTGACTCGAGGCGACATTATTAATGCAGCAGCGTACTGTGCGACTTTACAAAAACTGCGCCGCGCAATTCAAAACAAAATGCGTGGCATGCTGAGTGCAGGTACCGTTTTGCTCCACGATAATGCCTGTCCACACACATCAAATCGAACACAACCACCTTATCACTTCATTTGGCTGGGAACAATTGGACCCCCCTCCATACAGTCCCGATCTAGCACCCAGCGACTACCATTTATTTATGCGCTTGAAGAAGCATCTGGTGGGGCAGCGCCATTCCGATCATGACGAAGCGAAAACGACTGTGACAACTTTTTGACGATGGCATACAAAAGCTGGTCCCAAGATACGATAAATGCCTCAATAGTAATGGGAATTATGTAGAAAAGTAGAGTAAAGTAAGGCCTATCAAGTGAATAAATTATTTTTGGAAAAAATTTGCTTGTTGTTTTTTTTATGTCAAAACGGTACTTACTTTAAAAACACGCCTCGTATATATACACTCAGGAACATTGAAAATAGCGACCCAAGAAGAAAGAAGCATCAGATTGAAATGAAATTTAATACACATAATGACACAGATGAGAGATTCACTTGATCTCAAAAACAAGACAATTAAATGAATGCAGGGTGTGCAACGACACAAATACTGGGCAACTGCAATAGTGCATTGGACCACCTCCAGCTGCAATACATGCCGCCCCACGGTCCGGCATTGAGTTGATTAGACACCTTATGCTGTCCTGAGGCAGATGGGCCCACAAATCTTGAACAGCCAACTCTAAATCATGCACAGAGTGACACGATGGCATCTGCCATTTTAGCTGATCCCACACGTGCTCTACAGGGGACAAATCGGGGGAGCGGGCCGGCCATGGAAGAGTCTGAAAATGACGTAGGAAATTTTGAGCAACTCTTGCTGTATGCGGACGAGCATTATCTTGCTGGAAAATTGTGTCCCTGGGAGACCATTTAGGAAAGGTCCTAAATGGGTTCGAAGAATATCATCAACTTACGTTGGCCCGTTCAGGTTACACGCATCACAATTAAAGTGGACCGTTTATCATAGGCTATGGCCCCCCAGACCATTACACCAGCTGTGCGGGCAGTGTGACGTAGAATAGTGGGGGGATTGTACCGCTCACCAGGCCGCCTCCACACCCGTACACGGTTATCATCTGTCCCCCAAACAAACCGGGATTCATCACTAAACACAACCTTTTGCCAATCTGTGACATTCCGCATTGATCTGACTTGGCACCACTGTAGACGCAGTTGCTGATGCTCCGGTGTTAAAGAGAGTGCACGGAAATTGCGCTTCGAATTAAAATTTGCTTCTGCAAGGTGTCTGGAAATTATTTGTGGAACAATAACTATGCCTACGTCTGCTCGTATCATTGAACGAGTCACTGTGGTGTCCACAAGTGCTTGCAGCACGATCCTTCGATTCTCTCTCCTCGTGGTCTTCCTGGTCGCTCCAGACCCGGTTTTCCACGCGTGGGTACCTTCTCGTGTCCACTGCTCCCAACAATTTCTAACGGCACACTCCAAACGATCCACCTGGCCAGCAACACGGAGCGTCGACCAGCCTGCAGTTTACATCCCGTGGATCAGGCCTCTCTCAAACTCGCTTAACTGTGAGAAATGTCTTGTAGCATGTTTCGCTTACCAAAGTCTTTCTACAATAGGCGGGTAATCGACACGTTTATGAATTTTCGAATTTGCGCTGGCTTATACAGCACCCTCTTCCTGATTGTAGCGCCACCTCGCCGTGTATGAGCATGCGTATTGACACAAAACTTGGATCATTTACGTATCACATTACTCAGTACTTATTTGCAGAGTTTTGCGATTGTACTTAGCTTCCTTCTCGGGTCGCTATTTTCAATGTTCCTGAGTGTATATATATATATATATACAGGGTGTATCTAAACTCTGGGGCAAATTTTTAAGGGGAGATAGTACACATCAAGACAAACAATTGTAAATTGAAAACTTAGGATCCGAAACGTCTTCCGAAGGAGATAGGTGCCATTAAAGTTTAGGGTTCGAAATTTCAAATGATTATAAAAAACAGAAAAATGGATCGATTCGTTATCGATTTTCGCTAAAATTATTCTTTTTGTCAGTATTTTCTTGAAAAATAAATTTTAAAGTTAAAGCTTAAGAAATATCGATAGAGGGCGCTTGAGACTTTGGAGTAACGAACAACTATTTTTTACCGTTATTTTTTGTATCACATTAAATACTTTCAAAAGCTTAGACTTAAACTTAAATTTTGAGCTCAAAATTTCAATCGTTGGGGTGTTGAAGTAGCGCAAACTCAACTGTGTTCAGGAGGTGAAATTTGAAACTCCCTTCCCTCTGAAAAGAGTGCAGTTATTCCCGATCTTGGCGTCGTAGACCTGGCAGCAACTACTACCTCCTACACATAAAGTAAAAGAGAGAGGGATGACAAAATTTAAAAAAATTATTCATAATAGACATGAGCAACTTCTGTGCTCAAAATAAAAAGAAAAAATTGGATGCGCGTACGTAGTGCGTATGAATGAAGGTTGAATGAATGAAGACGCGTAGAAAATGGTACACGCATGATTTTCTAGCGGAATCACAAAAACTGCTCTAAAAAGCGCCCGCCAGCAAAAATGTAGGCCTCACACCGCCGGCGGAGGGAATGTTGAACATTAGCAAACACCCCAGGCATCTCCCGGATATATCTTGCAACGACGGCAATCACTTCACTTCTGCGCTGAAATGTGCAGGCGCTCCGTCATGTTGGAACCACATACGAGCCTTTATATTGGCTGGAACACTTTGCAATAGAAATTTACATCCTTACACACAATTAGCACCATACAGTTAAATCCTTGTGTACTACACTTTGCATGCAAATCGGGTGATTTGCATAAGAACGGAGAGAAATTGCTCATGTCTGTTATGAATAACTTTTTTTCTTAATTTTGTCATCCCTCTCTCGTTTATTTTACGTTTAGTGGGTAGTAGCTGCTGCCTAGTCTACGACCGAGCATCGAAGATCGTGAATAACTGAACTGTGCCCAGGGAAGGAGGTGAGTTCAAATTTTACCTCCTGAACACAGTTGAGTTTGCACTACTTAACCACCCCAACGATTCGAATTTTGAGCTCAAAATTTAAGTCTAAGCTTTTGAAAGCATTTAATGTGATACAAAAAATAACGGTAAAAAATAGTTGTTCATTACTCCAAAGTCTAAGGTTTCACATTTTTTGAGCTTTATCTTTAAAATTTATTTTTCACGAAAATACTGACAAAAAGAATAATTTTAGCGAAAACTGCTAACGAATCGACCCATTTTTCCGTTTTTTATAATCATTTGAAAATTCTAACCCTAAACTTTAATGGCACCTATCTCCTTCGGAAGACGTTCGGGACCCTAAGTTTCCTATTTACTATTGTTTGTCTTGATGTGTACTATCACACCTTAAAGTTTTGCCACAGAGTTTAGTTATACCCTGTAAGTATATATACTTGTTTTTGATATGACATGTATGATTGCATATCAGATTCTTCTGTTCTAATTTTAGATAATAAAAAACAGAAGTACCTCTGTAAACTACTCTGAAGATGTGCAAAATAAGAGTAAAATTTAAGTTAACTAAAAATATTTATCTTTTTATATATGTTATCTATGTAACTTAATTTAAAATAAATAAAAATTTGCTTTGAAGTTTTAAGTAAACTAACATATTTTACTTTTTTATGTATATTCTTTATATAATTTTATTTAAAATAAACAAAAATTTGCTTTGAAGTACAGTCGTACCTCTATATAACGAAGTCGCTAAATACTGGAAAAAAGTTCGTTATAAGAAAAAATCGTTATATAAAGGTTCATCTTTTAATATACTTTATGAACTACATAAAATAAATTTTAATTTCATAAGCACTATATATTAAAAAAAAGTAATTATCCATACCTTTTATTAAGTTAATGTATAATATGTTTACGTTATATATCTTACCCATCAAAAAAGAAAGAAAAACTGCAAGGAAAACAGGAAAAAAGAATGTTGAAGAATTCACTGTATTTTCAATATTAAGAAAATAATTTTATGCTAAAATGAATTAATTTTAAGGACATTTTATAATTTAAAGCATACAAGTAATATTAAACATACATCATTTTATAATTAGAATAGCCTTTGTTGCTCCATATCCCACACAAGAATATTAACTGTAACTGTAAGGTTGTGTTAAACTTGAACTTGTCTTCAGCGTTACCTGGTGCTGTGGTTTTTCTCGGATAATTTGTAATCTTGACATTAGCTTCGGCATGTGCCGTTGTTTTCTAGGATTTTCTCCCGAATATTCGGATTTTCCTATAGTATATTTTCAGTCCAATATTTTAATTTGGTAATTCAATTTGGTTAAGGTTATTGCTTTATTGAAGTTTATCGAATGTTATCTATAAATCCAGGAAAAGACCAACTTAATTGAATTGTTTGAATAACACCACACACGCACCAGCAGTAATACCAGTACCTACTATCATTTTACAATAACACGGGACAACTCCACTGAGGGTGAAAGAGGATATCGAAGAGAAAACTGGACAATGGGGATTAAAACGTCCAAAACTCTGTTGCTCTCGGCGAGTAAGGATCTAATAAAACCAATTCAAAATTTATAACTACCATAAAATGTGTTAAAGAGAGAATAACTTAAAATTTTTTCAGAGTCACTTTAAAAAAGGGAGAACAAAAATTGAATCACAAAAGAAAAAGTTCGTTATATAGAAAACGCACTTCGCTATAGAGGTTATTTTACGAAGAAAATCGTGAAATGTTCTAAGTTCCAGGAAAAAGTTCGCATTGTAGAGGTTCGACTGTATTTACATTATTGTAGAAGCCTACATCTATACAAAATCCTTTTAGAAGAGGTTTCTTTTGTGAAGACAGAAATTGTAATAATAAAGCTTGGTTTCTGCTGGAGACGATTCGTAAATGGTTGGTATTAAAAACATTCCTCTTCAAAGAGGTCAGAGCATAATTAATAGTGAGGAGATGGTTTGAAATCCTCACACTTCATCAATCATATTCAAGTTTTCAAAACACCCAGATTTTTTACCGGCCTATTTAAAAAGGTTTTTTTTTTCTTATAATCATACTTACTTTTACTGATCGAGCAACCATATACAACAAAGTACGATATCTTAGAAGGTAAAATGTAAAAGTGCTAAAGCAAAATTGTCGTAGCAATAGTAAACAACAAATTGTTGGGTTTGAGTTAGGCAGTAAACAAACGCCAACATAATTAAGTGACTGTGACGTCACATGAATTTTTTCCATTCTTTTTCATGTCATGAGTGGCTCATGCAGCTGTCACAAGCATTCCAGGATTGCCCCGAATTAGACCCATTTCTGAATATTTTATCTGTATAATGTTGCCATTTTTTCCTCTGTAATTCTTTTTTGAGAATTACAATTTATTTCCATAAAAAAAATACTTTTTAATAAAAAAATCGATGCTTCGTTTTATTTCACACATTCTTCTTTGTAATACGAAGGATTTTGAATCAAGTTTCTTCCACTTACTATTGCTTATGACTCGGCCACATAGGAATATCTTGGAGATTATATACCACCAAATCTTTTCTGAATTTCTCTATTTGAATTGATTTAAAGTGAAATCCTTCATCTTTTTCTTAATTAGGCGCTTGAAGGTGGTAAAAAGAAGAATATTTCTGAATGTTGTCATGGGTAAAGTCAGCTTCCGTAACTGTAAAGTCACCAACACCATGTTTGCAGAAGCTCTACGCTCTTGGGTTAGGACACAACACCCGCGCTCCACTGCAACACACGTAAGGATTTTCTTGAAGGCATTATTTTGCAGAGGACTAGCCGAAATTATGGATAATTTAGCAGCAAAAAGCGTTACCAGGGTGCACCCCCCGATTTTGCATAATAATATAGAGAAAAAATCATAAGAATATGTTGCAAAGCATCTAAATAGAAATAATCTGAACGGAAAATTTCAGTCCTGGTTGAGTTCTGGAGAGGGCAGTAACTGAGTAATTTGATGTTACATCCGTTTTTCGGAAATAAATTTCGCTTTTATGGAAGACCTTTAATTTTCTCGTGTTCAATTAGAATCTGATTAACATAAAACTCACACAAATATTTATAGCTAGCAATAATTAGACATCCATGTTTGATTTGAGTATTCCCATTGTTAACAACTTATTGTTTATTTCTAGGGTAGTTTTTTGACCCAAGGAGTTTTTATATTTATCCATTTACTGACGTTGCTCAAATAAACAAAATCGGCTCATATCAGGGGCTATTCCTAGGGTATTTCAAAGCCAAGTTGGCCTCCTTTCTAAGAAACATGTGAAACCACTTTTCATTTCACACCCTTCTTAAATCTCACCTACACGGTTGGTGTTTTCCGTATTTTAATCATTCTCAAAAGGAAAATCTTTTCGTGTTAAGCGATTTTCGTTTTGTGTTAAGAGAAAAAGTGCATGGAAATACAGAGTAGTTTGTCGGGACCGTTGTATTATTCCGTGTTAAATAAACGTATTTCACTGTAATCATGAAGTTGTTGTGAACATAACAATAGCTCCGCAACAAGGCAAAATACAAATTATTCTCAATAAGATGAGATTGAAAGAAGGAAATGAAGAAAAATAAATAAATAAAATAAAATAGATGAGAAAAGTACAAAATGACAGTTTTCTACTTGGCATTCAAGGTTAGAAACATTCAGCGAGAAAAATAATTATTCTATTTACACTCTATAAATAAATAAAAAAAGGGTCCTTAATCTTAACTGCATTTCTTCTCTTTTTTACCTTTGCGAAATGAAAACAAATTTAAAGATGTTATGCATACAAATCAAAATTATTTAACATATTTTTTCATCAAGCCGATTTACCTGACTAAATTTCTGCAATTAGGGTAGGATGTGAATACTAATGTTGATGAAACAGAAGAAGGATATAATTAAAATTAACTTTGTGTTTTTGTTGATACTATTTTTGAAACTGGTTAGTAAATGGTCCAGTTTACATCATTAATGGCTTGGTAATTTTTTTTAAAAAGCAATAATGCTAAATTTTATCCGCTTAACCTCAAGACTGTATCTTCGCCTTTCCACGGTCCATCAATAAGCCTTTTGTCACAATGACCCCCCAAACACACACAAATCCATTGGCCCCACGCCTAATTTTTTCCAGGAATTTTTTAACCCTCTCGCTGCATAGTTATTTTATCAAAGTAGGTTCAAAAATTGCGTATAGCTAAAATGTTGGAAAATGCATCCTCGTGAAAATCGCGGGGTGCACAAATTCTGCTCCATCTACGTTGCCCGTGTAAATCGCGGGATGCGCAACGAGAGGGTTCAATCGCCATATAAAGTTCATTTTTAACATTTCGAATTGTGACCCACGGTTTTGCCACTTATATTTTTAGATAAAGAAGGATTTCCTTCCCCAAAAATATTGCCCTGATAAAATTTTAAATGTAATTTTGGTGTTCAGATATGCGACAAAACCAAATCATTAATGCTTTCATAAGACTATAGATTGTAGAAACCAATTTTTCCAAGTCTTTCTCTACTTTTTAACAATTGCAAAGTCATCTTTTCGAATTACACTTGCATTACAATTCCCAAATTTTCACCTAATGATTGATTTCTTTACAGAATTCTGCTTTTGATCTTGCTTTCTTCAATATGCCTCACAATAATACGTTGCATAGTGTACTTTTTTTCAAGTTAAAAATCCGAGTCTCTTATTCTATTCCCAGTTGAAATAAACATTTTCAAGGCTGATGTCATTGAGTGAGGGAGAGGGAAGGATTCAAAATTAATTTTCGAAAGGGTTTTAAGAGCACGCACCACTTTTGGATTCACGTTTCATCTCCTACTTCCTGTAGAAAGCAATGATTTTTTTCCCTCTTGTTATTTCTCTTATCTGTGGCTCTTCTTAAAACCAAATCGATCGTTTTGCAAAAACAACTTTCAATGGAAAGTTTGTGTACATCAGTTATTTTGAACTTCAGTGCAATTTTAAGGAGTGCAAAGAGCAATATAATCTGTGGCGTACTCAAGCCAATAGATTTTTAATTTTTAGCATAAAAGTTACGTCTTAGTGCTTTCGTCGTTTTTTTTAAAAAAAAACATATCGTCTCCCTTAAAAGTAGCCCCCGTACGCTACTGAATATACCGTAAAATTCGGCGTATAACGCGCCCACCCCTTTTTTACGAAGAAACTTGAAATGTGTGTGTAATGCTCTTACGTTTTTAAGTAAATTATTCTAGGTTTGTTTCAAGCATTAGAAAAATTAGTATATTTCTAGAACGATGTGACTCGTTGATTGTTGTGAATCCCCATTCTTCGATTCATAAGTTTTATAGCTTCACCAGCTGTTAAATGACAAGTACGACGTCTTCGATTGTTGTGAACTCACACACATCGATTATCACTAAATTTTATAGCTTCACCGGCTGTAAAATGACCAGTGCACGTGGCCATTGTTTATTGTCAGAACTCGGGGAGTGACGACATCCAGACTGGCAGCCATAATGGTAAAGGAGAGTGACAATAGTCGAAACCTGTCTTCAAAGAATCATGTCGTCATTTCTGATGTTGAGAGAATGGGATAATAGAAACAGGTGGCGTGATGGATAAGTGTGTCCAGATGTTGGACAAGGAATTATGGCGACTTGGGCCAGACGGCTCGGGTGTGTATTGGTATGTTATGCGCAAATAGGACGAGGGAGGCCGAGAGAGACTTTTGTGACCTGCCAATAAGAAGGGGCATGTTGTGGGCCCACCCCTGGTGTTTAAAAGGTTTTTTTTTCAGGAGACGAGAGGGAGGAGCCCTGCCCTGGAGGGAGAGAACGTCAGAGGAGAGTCCTGGTTGGAATGGACTGGAAGAGAGCGCTAAAGAAAGGGACTTGGTGCGAGTGGAAAGGAAGGGAAGACGATGAACGCCGGTGGCGTTGAGAATAGAATATAGACTGACTGCACCGACTTGGCATATGAACTGTAATTTATTGCTTCACTAACAAATTGTTTATCAAATAAACAATCCTTTTATTTTCATATTAGTCTGTTATGGTTAGCTACTCACGACGTTACAACGACAACCCTTTTAGTCTCTAACACGGGTGGCTCTAGGGCCGAACAAACCGGACATTTGCCCGAGGCCGCATTTCGATTCGAATGTGAAAAATTATATATATATTTTGTTGTTCCAGAAAATTTGATATATTTTCTGAATTATTATTGGGAGTGAATTTGGTATTTTATTTCCTTATTTTGTACTCTGTATGTTTAATGTCATTTTTCTTTTATGTTGAAACTTGAAGGGTTTGAGGCAGGAATATATCTTAAATAATAAAATTTGATATTTTTACACATCTTTCACTAATATCTTTCTCCCCATCCAGGAATGGGGTTACAATACACATTTTTTTCACTCAAGCGATGTTTGGTGTCAGCTATCTAAAAGAAGACAGGACTAATAAGTTTCTGATGGAGAGCCATAGCTGTTGTTTTTTTAGTTTTGGGGGTAGTTACTATAAGTTGAAATAAACACTTGTGAACCCCAACATTAGTTAACTCTTTTTCGAAGAAATTTGCCTGCTGGAATTGGCAATCTTTTCTCTTACATTTTACTCGTTTAAAATAATAACAGATAATAAGCATGTCTTTAATTTGGAATTATTTTGTAATTTTTAAGACTTAAATGTTTTTCTTTTTAAGATATGTGACTACCCCAAAATCCTCAGTTTGGAGAAAATTTTCTTATGTTTTTATATTATAGCCCATACGCTTAAGATTCCAAAAATACTTTATTTTAGTTTCTACGATATTTAGAAGCTAAGTTATAGCTTATTTAGTAAACCGGAAATGAATTTTCAAAACCGGAAATGGGTGTTTAAAGAGACATAAAAATGTAAACAAAAAAATTGAACGTCTTTTTCGTGACTTTTAAGCAATATATATATAAATATCTAATATTTATGGTAAATATAGATCAACGTATCCTTTACTTATTTATTAAGTATCCGTTACTTATTTTTTTAATCTGGCAACTGTTTTTTTTTTAAATTCAAGCTTGTTTTACTGAATGGCAATAATATTATCGTTTATAGTTTGTTTACATTGCTCATTCTAAAGCGTTCTTCTTAATTATTACTTACCTTTGATAATTTTACAGTTAATTCATTCATTTTCATTTAATTTTAACGTTTTATTTGATTGTGAGTAATTTCAAAATGCCGAAAGCTAGATTGAAAGTATCTAGAAAGAGAAAGTTTTATGGTAATAGGTTTACCAAGTTAGCACTTAACAGTGATAATACGTCTGCAAGTGAAGCGAAATTGAGCACTTTTGACAGTTTTGATGTGCCTGAACCTGAATTTCATGGTTCTACAGGGAATAGAATTATTAATTTCCAAGCTTTGATGGGAATTATTTCAATCTTGTGTTGTCCGGAATGTTATGCAACTGGATTGAAACTGGCAGAAGATTCTAAGGAAGGGCTTTGCTCTAATTTGTGTGTGGCTTGCAGTTGTGGGTTCATGACTGGCTTTACTTCTACTCCTAAAGAAAATAAAAAATTCTCTCTCAATACTTTATTGGTATTTGGATTGAGATTGATTGGCAGAGGATTCACAGCTGGTAAGAAGTTGTTGTGCACTTTAAATTTACCATGCATTTCTAAAAATACCTTCAGAGCTGATGAACTCAAACTGCTGGAAACAGTACAGTTATGTTCTGAAGAAAATATGAAAGCTGCATCTAAAGAAGTGCAAAATTTTAAAAAAAAGTACAACTTGTGGTGTTTCGGTAGATGGCACATGGCAGCGGAGAGGCCATATGTCACTTAATGGCTGCGTTTCAGTTATTTCCATTGATACTGGAAAAATTTTAGATCTGGAAGTAATGACTCATTATTGTAAAATGTGTGAATTGAATGTGAAATGTGAGCATGTATGTTCAAATTATAAAGGATCCTCTGGAAACATGAAAGCTGTTGGAGCTTTTAGAATTTTTGAAAGGTCACTAATCAAACGAGACCTGCAATACACCGAGTACTGTGGTGATGGTGATTCCAAGGACTTTTTACAAGTGAAGGATATATATATATGGTGAAAACAGTGTCACAAAACTTGAATGTATAGGACATACAAACAACAAACAAACAAAAAAGAGTAGGCTCACGTTTAAGGAAACTAAAAAAGAACACCAAAGGACTTGGTGGGAAGGGGAAATTAACTGATAAATTTATCGATAAACTGCAGAACTATTATGGGATTGCCATCCGCAGCAATGTTGGATGCCTCGAAAAAATGCAATCTGCTGTAATAGCTGCCTTCTTTCACTGCTGCTCTAGCAATCAAAATCCCATGCATGGGCAATGTAAGACAGCTGGTGCAAGTATAAACAAGCATGTGATGGTAAAGTATATGTGGACAAAGCAGCAGGCCTTTCAAATTCAGTGATTAAAGTGATAAAGCCTACTTATTTAGCGCTCTCTCTCTCTCTGTGTGATAAGAAGTTACTAAAAAAATACCTCCATGGCAAGACTCAAAATAATAATGTATTCTGGTCAGTTTTGCCGAAAGAAATTTTTGTTCATAAAAAAACTTTGTTTTTGGGTTCATACATGGCTGTCATCTTATATAATTCGGGTTATTTAGGGCTATTGCCTGTATTTAATTATTTAGGTATAGGAATTGATCCAACGACACTTAAAAACTATATGGGAATTGACACGGAGAGAATTCAAAAATCGAAACGCCAGTCATTACCCTCAACAAAACTCTCCAGAAAAAAACAAAAAGCCAAAAAAAAAGTCCAAATTAGCTAAAAATGAAGCTAAAGAGGGCTTAAGCTATAAATATGGGGAGTTTTGAAAATGTTTAGTGAGTAGAAAAGTAATTATTTTGAGTTAAAATTATTAAATGTGTTTTACGAGAAACTGTTATTCAATATTTTTCTTCACGATTTTGCTCACTATACAAAATATTTTTAAGATACTGAATCTAAATTTTCAGAACATGTTTTATGTAGTTCTATCTGTGTTATATGAATCAAAATCTTATCTCTGTCTATATAGTTATGTACCTAATTGCTTTTTTATGAAAGAAAAAGCATTAATTTTTTAAAAATTTGAGTTTTTGCGTAAAATTTGCCATATTTAAAAAAACTTTCAAAAGTATTACAAATTTTTTTATTCCTATCACAGATAAAGATGTTGCTTATGTATGTTTATTTAATTGAAATTTTATATATTTCAAAAAAGTGCTCCGAAGGTAGTCACATACCTTAAATTGTAACTTTTTGCTTCGGAGAGCGAGGCGGCATTATCCATTTTTGTCCGGGGAGGCAAAATGGTTGCGTGGTAGTTGCGGACACATAACATTTCGTCGTATTTGCGGACACTCCGAAACGCATCCTGGTTTGACCGGACACATTTTCCCCCCATCTTAGAAAAGATAAAGGGTGCAGATAAATAAGAAAATAAATACTTTTAAAAATCACAAATATAATTTAAAACAGTATTTTAAGTGGCAAATCTTTTTCACGGGATAACGTTTTTCTTTCTTTTTTTTTTTACCGAAGTTTTCTGTTTTTACACTCGATTATCGAATTACAAGGATATAAATACATTTTTGCCAATCAAATTTAATTATTTATGCTGAATTGTTAAGTTATTATAATGTGAAGGCATTTTAAATATATCGAAATGTAATAAAAATAAACACTTTCAGAGAAATATTTAAAAATCAATAGTAAGTAACAGTGTAATGTAGGGTATGAACAAATTTCAGGGATTTGTGGAAAAGTTATTTTGGAGTCAAATAAATACACTGCTGGACAATTGCTAAGGACGGATAACACTATCATTCATAGCAACCACAAAATGAAAGGAAGCAAAATGTGGAAAATTAGAATAAGTGCGGGATATTAGTAAGAAGTATGAGTATGCAAATTTTTTTTCCACGTCTGTTCATCACGTGATAACGTTCATAAGAGCTTTAAAGGTTTTGACGCGTGTGGACAGTTGTTGTTTCAAGTCAAAGTTTTACAGGAAAGATTTAATAGACGAACTTAAAATTTTTGGCATGTCTTCCCGACATCACATAGATGATTTTATGCGTGGCCGAATGATTGGAAAGATCGAAGAAGGGCGAAAAATAACAGATGTCGCCAGGGAGTTCGACATCGCTCACAGCGTTGTTTCACGGCTGTGGAAGTCATTTAAAACTACTGGAATGTGTAGTAGACGGCACGGGGGAGGTCGTGTTAGAAGTACGACGCCTGCAGAAGACGGATATATCGTCCTATCAGCAAAAAGGAACAGGCGCACCACAGCTCAGCAAGTGGCAAATCAGTTTCTTGCTGCCTCAGGAAAGCAGATCTCCCGAAAAACTGTTGCCAGACGTTTGAGGGGAAGAGGACTATACGCACGCAGACCTGTTGTGTGTGTCCCATTGACCAGACAGCACCGTACTTCCCGTTTGCAATGGTGTCGTGAGCATCACAATTGGACTGAACAGGACTGGGCATGCGTACTATTCTCAGATGAGAGTAGGTTCAGTCTGTCATCGGATTGTAGACGCCAACTGATCTGGCGCGAGAGTGGTACTGCTTATCGTCCAGAAAATATCCAGGAAAAGGACCGATATCCGACATGCAGTATCACGGTGTGGGCCGGCATCATGATCAATGGCCGCACGCGCCTACATGTGGTTGCGAATGGGACTATGACGGGCCAACGATACATTGATGAAGTTCTACTTCCTCATGTTCGTCTTTTCCGTGGTGCTGTCGGTGATAAATTTGTTTTTATGGACGACAACGCAACATGCCATCGAACACTCGCTGTTCAGGATTGTCTAGACAGCGAGGGTATTCAACGTCTCGTATGCCCAGCGCGTTCTCCAGATCTAAACCCCATTGAAAATGTGTCGGATGCTTTGGGGAGGCAAGTTGCTGGTCGAAACTATCCTCCAACAAACAAGAACACCCTCATCCGTGCACTCACAGAGGAATGGGATAAATTGCCTCAACAGCTGCTGGATAATGTTGTGCAGAGTATGGTACGACGTGTGGAATGTTGCATCACACTCCACGGTGGACATATCCGTACTGATACCTTTCTTTAAGGTGCCTGCTGACTTTTAGATGCATTTTCCATTTCTCAGTACGCAGATCAAATGAACATTTTTTTTCTTTCAGATGTTTCACAGCTTTTGTACTTTCCAGAACAATAAATATTCTTTATTCTAATGTCTGAACAGTGTGGCAACTATATTTTATCCTACTAGGCCTCATGTCTCGCTTAATGTTATGCTACATAGCAATTTGTGATCCGTCCTTAGCAATTATCCAGCAGTGTATTAGAAGAAGCGCAATTGCATAAACTTAAGTAAAGATAAATACTAGAAGTAAAATATATAAAACAGATACAAGTAAATAAAAGAAAAAGAAATACAAGTAAATAAATATTAATCTTTATTACATAGGTTCTCAACGTGGGCGATAATGCCCCCTTGTAGGCGTTTGAGGCTTTCAAAGGGATAGTAAAAGACCCAGAGAAAAGTAGGGGACGTTGAGGTAGCATAGAGGGGCTTCCGAAGATTAACCAAATATAGTTTTAAAAGACTAAAAAAACACGCTGATTATATACTAACAAAACTAAACTTTTATGCCGGTTACTTTATGTTGATTGTATGTATTTAAATCATTTCTATCACGTGTACGAGATTTCACATTTTTCGATAGTTCGGGAAGTGGATGAAAAATACATTTAGACCAACATTAAATTGAATGATATAGTAAATTTTAATTTCTGTAGTGTCCGTGTTGTGTCTTTGTCTGTGAGCAGTAGGAATCATGTTTCGTCCTCTGCATTTCATTACATATATTATCCAAGAAATATAATTAAATATGTTTACCTGGAATTAAAGTGTGACACTTTAAAGGCTTAAACTGACATTTTTTTTCCTTTTGAAAGCAATAGTTTTTTTGAATTGCTTCATATCCTCAAAACCTTCTTTCAAAGGTGCCTTTATAACAGTAAGCTAAGATTTTTATTCCAATCTTTTAAATAAAGAAAAAATTCACAATAGCGTTTCAATTCTAACAATATCCTATCTAAAACTAAAATACATAATATTACACATTTAAATACATTTATTGCAATAGCTTACAGATTCGCAAGTAAAAAAATTGAGGGTTTTAGAAAAAAAAATTAAATTAAATTAAATTGAAGCCGTGGCCATCAACAGTTATATGTTAGAATTTCCCAGTTCTACTATTTTTGGTTGTAACTTTCATTTTAATCAATGTTTGTGGCATAAGATACAAGAAATGGGTCTAGTAAATGAATATAAAGAGAGAACGAAGACATAAGAAATGTCTGCCTGTAGAATAATTTCTGCATTAGCTTATTTGCCATAGATGATGCTTGCAGCATTATATGGGAAAAATCTTTTAGCTTTAACAAACTGACCACATTCATTGATTATTTTGTCGAGCAGTGGATGGACAATCCAAATATGCCCATTAAAGTATGGAATGTATATGGACAGTGTCATAGAACAAATAATTCTGTTGAAGGGTGGAATTCCAAATTAAATGCAATCACTGCAGAAAACAGCCTAATGTCCACTTATTAGTTAAAATACTAAAAGAAGAAACACAAAAAGTGTCTTTTAATTTCAAATCCAGAGAATTAGGCGACCCTGGAATAAAAAGGAAAAAAGCATATGTAAAATTGGATGAAAGAATTGAAAACATCCTAAAAGAATTCGAAACATCAAACAATTTAGAAAAATGTCTAAAATCCTTAAGTTTTGTACTAGGTTGGGACTAAATCTAATGGTAAATAATATTTATGCCTTTATGATAAAGGTTAATTAAAATTTATTTACTTGCATTTATTTACTTGTATCTGTTTTATATATTTTCTTTTTAGTATTTATCTTTACTTAAATTAATAAAATTAATTAATTTTATGCAATTGCACTTCTAATATTTATTTGACTCCAAAATACACTTTTACACAAAATCCCTGAAATTTGTTCATACCCTTCATTACACTGTTACTTACTATTAATTTTTAACTATATCTCTGAAAGTGTTTATTTTTATTACATTTCGCTATGTTTAAAATGCCTTTATACTATAATATCTTAACAATTCAATACAAATAATTAAATTTGATTGGCAAAATATATTTATCCTTGTAATTCGATAATCGAATTTAAAAACAGAAAACTTCGGTAAAAAAAAAAACGTTATCCCGGTGAGAGAAAGAGATTTGTTACTTAAAATAATGTTTTAAATTATATTTGGGATTTTTAAAAGTATTTATTTCCTTATTTATCTGCTCTAAGAGGGGAGGATGTGTCCCCTCAAACCATGATGCGTTTCGGAGTGTCCACAAATACCATGAAATGTTGTGTCCGCAACTACCACGCCACCAGCAAAATTGCTAGAACCGGCCCTGTTCATAAGGGGATTGTCATTTCTTTGAAATAAACAGTATTTCGATACATATAGAAGTTTATTTTTTCTATAATCATCTTTTTTTTAAAAGCTCTCATTTTTATACCAGACATATAACGCCCAACTGTAAATCTCTACCTTATTTTTGTGTAATAAGTGCACGTTATACCCTGGTTTTACGGTAATCAATGTAAAAAGTGTTGCCAATTTTTTCTGAAACATTTGTTTATTAAAAAACTTGTAAATATTTTGTATTTATAAACTTCCAGGTATTCGCAAACATTAGATATATAGTTCTCCCCCTTTCTGTTTACCATTGTAGTGTAAAAGAAATGAACAAAAAAAAAAAAAAGGAATATTGATTCAAAAAATAAAGCAGAAGTGTATTAATTTGTGACGTTTACATTATTGATTATAATAAGTATTATTACTAAGAACTTTCAAATAGATGCTGGGTGAGTGATTGGAGCTGTAAATCAACCCAGACTTTTATTTCCTGTCTGACATGTGACAAAGTAAATTTTACCTTGACAAATAAATTATTTCAAACAAATATTGTTTGCTAAATGTTTTGACAAGTAGTTTTAGTGCTCTTTTAATTAAAAAGTTTCTTTTTAAATTTTGAATGGTAATTAAATTTCGGCTCTCGACCTTTGGACTAGAACTCAATTAAGAAATTTACTTATGTGGACACATTCAGTGAGATTATTGCCCCATGTTTTTATCTAGCTTTGTTCTACATTTCAACTACGACTTGAAACACAAGGTTTGCGTAACTTTTGTTGAACCCAATAACCCTCGAAAGTAAATATTTTGGCCATTAGACTAACCTTGTGTGATTATTAGGACAACATTCTTACATATATAACTCTTAGAACTCTTTTTATCGCTTCTGGAAACCTTTGGAAAAAATACCTTTTATATTTTGACATGGCAAAGATTGTGTTCCCCCTTCTTTTGAACTGACTATGAATGGCCCCTAGAGTTGGCAATTTTCAAGCTTTAAAAGGATTACCTTGTTCGGAAGCTACAGGGGTGGTCTGAAATCCATAAAAGAAATTCCTCATGCCCATTCAGATTTTCTAGTTTCTTCGAAGGACTTTGGTTGCAAGAATTTCGAGGTTCTGAAAACATTCTCCAATCTTATCAAAGCCGTCCCTTTCTCGACAACTCACAAATGCTATCTTAATGCAGCCACTTTGCTGATATTCTGTTTATTTTTTGGTACTTGGAATAACTAAACATCTGAAATAATGTGATTTTGAAACAAGCTCATGTGATGTGCATATTTCTGTTAATAAATATTAATTAAAGGCAAAACTCTGCTACTTCTCTTTAAAAAAATCCACTTAAACCATGGGAAACGTAACTTATCAAGATTTGCTTAGAAAACCAAAAAGATGTACAAATAATTTTTTTTCGAAACTGCTTACTTTATTACTAGAATTTTTAGTAGTAAGTATCAATATTGAAAAAAAATAGACCTAAAAGCTTAAAATATTTTAAATTAAATATTTAATTCTAACAAATAATATATGAAATTGTATAGTTATGATACAAAAATTCTTTTGCTATTACGTGCAATCTGACACGCTCACTCAATTTCCATCTGAAATTAGGCTAAGATTCTACTTATTATAAGAGTAGAACAGATATTTCTTACAAGAAAAATGGATTTACTCAAAAAGAAACATTACCGCCCCCTTTCTGTATTCATGAAGTTTGAAATACTGCAGAAATTTTCGACGCTGACTGAATATTACGTATTTTTATTTTTTCATATTTTCTGTAATTTAAATTTTGATCAATTATTGATTACACTTCATTTATTTTTAGATACAAAAAAAAACTTTTCAAATAAAATATAGAAGTCATGAATTCATCAAGAAGACGAGAATTTCGAATGAAAAAACAATTACTTTATTCTCTACATGTTACAATTTCTTTTAAGAAACATATCAAATTGTATACAAAAATGATGTTTCAGAAAATATGTCGAAAATGCAACAAATAATTTAATATAAAAAGTATGAATAACAATTCAGTCCGTATAAATATGAGATTTTAACAATTCACAAATTTCTTTAAATTGAAAATTCAGAACAAATACCGTATTTACTCGATTCTAAGCCGCACACCCAAAACTCAACAGTTATTCGTGAAAAAATAAAATTTTTGTAAAATGGTTAATCGATATCAGATATTTATCAAACTTAAAATGAGAACTAATAAGTGAATAATTAATTTATAATAACTTAACTGGGGAGCGCAACAGCCAGAGAGGGCCAAGGCCTGCTGTGCCCAACACTGTATCCGCGACCTTGGGCCTTAGGTGCATGAGCAAATATTGCGGTCAGGTGGTCAGTCTGACGCGAAACCACCAGTGTTCAGTTCCTAAGCAAGCTTGGTACTGATGGGAGGCCAGAACGAATTATTCAACAGACCTCAAAATTTCAGTCAGTTTTTTTGGAATTCGTTTCAATTTCCCCTCACTGGACAGTGACATTCCTTCTGCAAGGGTGTGCCAGAGGGTTCCCGCGCCTGAGGGTCACTAGACCCATAAATTGCGAGGTGCGTCAACAGATTTCCCGCGCATCCGAAAGTTCAATAAACCCTATGCTGTAACTTTGCGCTGGTCTCTGGACCAATCAAAGGCAATTAAGTGGACAAGACAAAGAGTCCGCTCTAGGATTTTTATGTGAAAAGCCGTAAAATAAAACGGGACGCACCCCGATTTTGAGACAGACTCATGCCACTAAGCAGAATGAAAAAACCCACTTTTGCCAAGCCCCACATCCAAGTTTTATCACGACTAGGGATTAAGGACTGTGTTACAGTCCGGATGCCCAAAAGACAACGTCTATCCAACGTCTTTTGAGACAGACAGAGCCGATGTTTATGGCTGTAGTACTTGGAATTTGAGATATTGAAGTGATAAGGTTAGTAGTCTTTTTGAGAAAAAAAATTGGTTAGATGTTCATTTGTGCAGTATTTGAATTTAGAGACATTAAAGTGTAAGGAAAAGGTTAAGTTTTGACGGAAATAGTTATTGCGTGTTCATTATGTTTGCGCTTGGAATTGAGTTTCTTTTTTTTTTTTTTTTCTGAGATGTAAAGGTTTGTCAATTTTTTTCTTGTTAATCTGTTGTTCTGGTTGAGATGAGATTTTAATTGTTGGAGCGATGTTGTGTTTGGGATTTAATTCTTGGTGTCCTTGAACGATAAAGGAAAACAACCCATCTCATGCTAGCCGCTGTCCATTTCATTCTGGTGAATTCCTCTCGGAGCATTTTCGTCGGCACTCCCACCCCCCGCGGGCGCCACGGTCCAGGGGTGGAACTTTGGGTGTTGGTTCTCTCCGGCGCATTAGTAGGAATTTTTTTCCCTCGCGCCCCCCTGCTGTCGCCAAATTAATCCCATAAGTTTTGTTGTTGTAGGAGTTAATCCTATACATAAACTTTTCTAAATTGGCCACACGCTGACCAGGATCAAGTCTTGTTCGATTAGACATTTCTCTCATCATCGTGAAATCAGAACGCATAGAATCCGTTATTCCTGTCATGCAGCAGAGTTCAGCCTCTCTTTTTCTCTATAGGGTCGCCATCCTTCCCCCCCCCCTTTTTTGTTGTTAAACAAAGCTAAAATAGCGTCGCATC
This sequence comes from Trichonephila clavipes, assembly GCA_019973935.1. Classification (NCBI taxonomy): domain Eukaryota; kingdom Metazoa; phylum Arthropoda; class Arachnida; order Araneae; family Nephilidae; genus Trichonephila; species Trichonephila clavipes. The sequence goes on along the minus strand of BMAU01016984.1, from coordinate 249,481 downwards.
AGTACTCATTTATCGACCCACTGAAGGGATGAGACTGTGTCAACCTTGCCCAGCCCGGAGTTTGAACCTCGGAACTGGGGTGTGGAAGCGTAATGCACTAACCACTGGGCTTTATTTAATTTATTTTATTAGAAGTAAAACTTTTTAAATACTTACATGAACCTATAACTGTTATAACCGTCAATATCATGTTAAATTTCACCCACCCAACCAATTTTTTCGATTTTAAGCCGCATTCGCTTTTCAGCAGCATTAATATTGGAGAAAAAATTGCGACTTGGATTCGAATAAATACGGTATTTCTTGCTGAAATGTAACATCAACACACATTTTTAGTTAACACAAAATTAATTAACACACTATTTTTGCAGAACATTTGTTTAAAATAATTAAGTTTGATTATCTGATCATAGGAACTCGGACAAAAAGTTTTACATCAAAATAGGGTGATAAAAAACCACTATTAACATAACATTAGCTGCACAAGAGTAACATAAAAGACTAAAAGAAATGAAAACAAAAATTACATACACAATTTTCACTAGAATATATGAAAACATCTAAAATCATCCAGATATGCTAACCTAATCTGTTTTAGAGAAGGAGTAATCCACATTTAATTCGTATAAATGACAGTTTAAGTAATTCTAATCCTTCCAAAAAAATTTAAGAAATTTATATTAACGTATTACTGCATCAAACACAAGTATAAAAAAATTATCATTCTCTTCAAGTATTAAACACTTAAGTCATCTGGACACAGGTTACGTCAGACATCATTATTAGAAATAAAAGGCACAGGCGTCTCTTCATATTTCTAACTTCTGTATAAAGAAAGAAAAGGAACTTTTGCTATCAATCTGCGTTTAAATGAAGATTAGACCATCTTCATTATCAGCAGAATAAAAAAAAACAACATTTAAATATTTCACCACCTACTGAGGAGAGCTTCTAGAACATTATTTTGAATATTTTCATCATTAAGTTCCACTGTACCGGATAACTTACATCAATACATCAGAAATTACATAACCTGATTTAGGACCTCTGAAAGGGCAAAAATAACCCTTTTCCTTTTGTTCGTAGTTGTAGATGGCACATATTCCTGTTTTATTTAAATGCACAGTTAAAAAATAGCTTATGCTTTAAAAATAAAACACTTTAAAAAATTTAGCAAAATAAGACTCAGACAACACAGTATGATAGAGTAAAAACACTGTAAAAGTGCATATAAAAACGGTGGTTAAAAACACTTTCAAGTTCAAAAGGGACTCTAGGTTATTTCTAATAAACTAAAGCAAAAATAAAGAAACTTATTAGTCGTACTTATACATATGTATTGTTAAAAAGAAATTTTAATTTTGAAGTTCTTATCAGCCTTCTTCCAAAAGTAAAAGTACTCATCAACGATAGAAAACGTTATAGATGTGTGCATAGAATGAGAAATATCAAAATATTTTTAAATTAAATGTTTAAAAAAATGTAACTATAAAAACACAATTTTTTAAAGTTAAAATACTACTATCCGAAGAGTTTGTCAAAAAATCATGACAAAAATGGTCAAATATTTTTTAATTGATGCTATGTGTGCCTCATGGAATAAAAAACATTCCAAAAGGTGGAAAAAATCTCTAGTTTCTGCTCCTAAAAAAATTGTGTTTCAAATCCAACACTTAATCGATTCCTGTAATCTTGACCATTTGAATCATGTTTCGAACCTAGCACTCCTCATCTTCATACATGTCCATTTTTCTTTTCCAGCCTGCGCTGTCTATAAAATCGTTGACAAGATCCTTGTAATTCATGGAATCCAGGTTCTTTGCCAACAACTCGAACAAGAGCCAGTCGCCAATGCTCACTTTGTTGATGAGGGTCTCCAGGTGGTTGGGGTTAGCCAGGGGTGCACTGACACGAGTGACAAAGAATCGAAACCTGCGGGAGAAGAAAGTGGCGAGGCGGTAAGCAATAACCAAAGCGGACACGGCACTCAATATTACAAACCAGAACCACATAAAAATGTAGATCTTCTCGTTGATGATGTTGATGGGCAGGATGCACATGGCGTCGTGACGCTGCACGTCGCCGGAGGTACCGTATCTGTGGAAGGTACATTTGGTAAGACGCGGGAACACTTTAACCATGGGATCATATCGAATCGCCGAATCCCAGTTGGTGAATTTCAAAACCTCTGTACCATAGGTAGTGAATTCCCCTCCAAGGAAAGCATCTACGAGGTAGATTTGACCAACGACATTGATGAAATTCATCAATTCGGATACCGCAAGCCATACGAAGTACAGATCATGGTAGTTGAGGTTTCTTAGCATGTAATTAACAAGAATCTTCCTGTTCGTAGCTTTTGCTTCATCGGACAGAATGGGAGAATTCAGATTCAAAATTAGGTTCTTGACACGGCCACCTTCCATCACTTTCCAGAAGTACCTTGGAAGATAGAACAAGAGGGCCTGTAGGAAGAGAACAAAGCACACCCACTGGTAGTAGGCATGGTACACACGGTGCTCCCCTGCTGTATATTTATCTATTCCAGGATATGGCACCTCGTCACCGATTTTTTTCTCCCATGCTTGAGGCAAACTGAAAGTGGTATGGATCCAGCAAAACGTGTCCAGTAGCCTGGGGGGTATGTCATCCCTTGACATGCAATCAATGGGGTCCCCGAAATATTGTCGGCTGGTGACAAGAATACTGGCTCCGATGAGTAAAGCAACAGTAACTTTGTAATGAAGTTTAAATGCGAGGTTGTCGATGATTCCTGAACTCGGTCGGAAAAAATTCTTCAACCCAGAAAACACATCCATACTTTTAGTCGTCTGCAAAATAAAATGATTTTTTTTAAAGAAAGAAAAAATATAATTTTTTTACTCATTTTTACAGTAATAACATTTCATAAAGATTTCCAATAATTCTAAGCATATCAGATAAAATGTCTCTAAAACACTGCTTTGCATTGTGCATAAAACTAGGGACGTCTTAAGACTCTTATAAGTCCCACAGAAATCTTAACATTTTTTGAGGCCATATGTTAAAGTACCTGGGAAGTAGACAGCAAACATTGTCAAATACTCGTTCAAACGGTTGTTTGAAACAAATAAATGGGCACGACTCACAATCTCAAAAACCTACCCACAAACCGGCTGGACAGATAACCGCATAAATGAGTTGAATAATTATTTATAGTATTAGGCCTAGGCATGGACCACGGTCATAACATAATAATACAGTTTTACCACCTGTGCCAATCGAAATTTACTTTTTTTGGAGAATATGTACGGGAATAATATTTGACCATTAAAATTATCCGGATCTTTTTAAGACAAGAGTCGAGAACGAAACGAGGCCCTAGGCCCAGCTCTAGCCCATACCTTAATAAAGCATAAAACTATTTGAGACCAGACTTGAAAGATTTCATCGCGTATAATAAGTAAAAAGTTTCTTGTTTGTTTAAAAGCAATTACACAAAAACGTACTTCGAGGTTCTGGAACTGAAAAAAGCAAGGTGCAAATGATAAAAGGTCTAATATTATTTAACTTTAGAGGAAAATTCAATGAATAGTAATATTTTTTTACTTTAAGATGGTCTATATTTTCCACGTATAAATTTTGAAATATTTTAATCAGTTTTTCAAACTGTAGAGAGTGAAGATTTTTAATACTTAAGTGCGCAGATCAAAAATGAAAAATAACAAAAGAGCATCAAAATCTAGCAAGAGAATATTGCTACAACTAATTCCTAATATACAAACGACACATGGGTCGTTAGTTGAGATTTAAAGACCAATGGGGGGGGGGTCATCATGCAAACTTATAAAATCTGCTAAGCTATTATTTAAATTTAAAAAATAGATAATACACTTCGCTTTCAAATAAGAAATAAAAAAATCGTTTGCTAGTTATTTTCAAAAGTTTTATCTGCATATCGTCAGATTTGACAAGTTTACTAATCAAACAGAATTTCTCCCAACAAAGGTATTTTAGCATCATTAGAAATTATTTAGAATATTCCAAATAAACTTTCCCATGGTCTGAGTATTTGTTTCTGAAATGTAAAAATGGGCGAGCTTTTGCTACTCCAAAGAAAAGCAGGTTTGTTGACCAATTATGAAAATTTGTAATGGACATTATCAGAGGCTGTCAAAAATGGCTCCTGATTTTTACTGTACAAATATTCATAAAACATAAGTTTAAGAGGTCAACACGCTATTAATAATCCGATTTTTCATCTTATATTTTTCATTTATGTTTAAATATTAATGTCTTCTATTTTTATCAAAATCGAGCACTTGCTTGTTTATCATTATCCCTTCTCCTAAATTCTGCCTTAAATTTGAGGCCACTGAGTAAAACACACATTTAGAATATAATTACGTTTTTTTCTAGATAACTATAAAATAGTGGTGCTGTCTAGAAATTCTCCGGGAAACAAAGAGCTAAGTAATATGTAAAGAATGGAAATCCGCGTGAAAGTTTTTGCTGACAATAGCAAATCAAAAGTTCGGAAAAGACGCATAAAATGACAAATTCGAGAGCACCCCCCCCATGCAATTCAAAAAAACATTATTTCTTTCAAAATTAAATAAACAAAAAAAAATCACTTTCAAGGTAAAATCGAATTTAATAATTAGGAAGTTATCAAAGTAAATTAAAACTTCGAATGCTATAAAAATAATCCTCAAGATATTAATTAATGATGAATGAAATTGCACGTGTAGATTCCAGTTTTAAATTTAAATTATTTTATTTACCCTCCACTGCCAACAGTGAACACGTGTGAAGAACCCGAGCTATCGAAAGCGTTCAAAAAATGAATCCGTTGCATTTTAATAAATGAGCCGTTTTCTTTGAAAGAGGTGCAAGTCCTTTTTATGTATTATATGGCGATATTTACCACTTTCATAATAATTATTTTTGTAATTTCATTAACTACGTAAATTTATTTTGACAAAATGATGAAAATTTTGAAGGATTTTTTGGATAACTATTCATAGACAGAGTGGCGCACACAAAAAAGGGAGGGGGTCAGGACCCCCCAAAACCCTTGATTTTTTTCTGATTAAAATTCTAAGCATATAGTACGTAAAATTTAATTAAGTATTTGTTATTAATGATTAATTTTATTAATTAATGCTAATTGTTTATTCAATAATTAGTTTTTCACTGTGTTCTGTTCCCGAAAATCGACAAAATCAAAAGGAGCATTAATACAAGAAAGGAGAACTTTCGAACCTGGACCCCCTCCATGAAAAATTCCTGTGTGCGCTACTGTTCATAGACAATATAAAAAAAAAAATTTAAAAAAATTAAAGTCAATTCTTACTTATGTCAACAAAAAAAAAAACTTTTATTTTAGTTACTTTTAATTAACTAATTACTATTAATATGAATATACATATGACAGACTCACAATATTAAGTGGCAAAATAGAAAGCGATTTTCCTTGGAATTTTTCATTTTCCTTTCTTTATATAGTGTTGGACTATTATTTTTTACTATTTACTCATTAATTAAATTTAATTATTCCAATAAATTAGTGTAATAAAAAGAAATCACATTCTCAGAAACAAGGCCAAACTAGGCAGGATTCGAACCCACGACCCTTGGATTAGAAGTCCAACGTGCCATCCACTGCGCTACAAGGAACGATTTTCCTTTTTATATATGGTGTTGGACTATTATTATTGTTTGTTACTATTTATTCATCAAATTTAATTAATTAATTAATATTTGAAAAAACTGTCTTAGCATCAAGTGTCATTCACTACAAGTTTAAAAAAATGTATTTGAACTTGAGTGGATGAATAGAAAGTATTTTATTAGCGATTGAAAATTTGAACAAAAAAATATATACATATATATATATATATATGATGAATCCCCAGTCCCTCAAGAGTCAGATGGGGTAAACGTCCTACCAGGACAATTCAACCCACCTCCCGAATAAGAACTTTGGCTTCTACTTTCGCCGGACTTAAAGAAGACACTTGTACTAAGGACTCACTCGCTGCTGATCAACGCTGAAAGAGCTCTCGTTTTTGTCATGGCTTGGGGTGTGCAGACTGCTTTACTGAATATTGAAATAAAATATAATAGGATAAACGGCTGCCCGTTGCATTTCTCCTGTCAATCCAAGAATTTCTCCAATATATATATAGGGAGAGTGAACTAATAGTAGAAATTGAATAAAAAGCTCATAACAGATTGCATTCAACTTTATTATTAACTAACTTTTTGTCAAAGATTTATTTTCCCATTAATTAAATCAAACTTATTTACCACTATAAAAAGGTACAAATAGAATTTTTAAGTAACTGAAAAATAAATAAACCACTGAGATGAACACATTTTTCATTCTTTGAAAAATAAAAAATGATAAAATGAAGGCTACGAGAAATTCAGAAATTTTTTTCATGAATACAATAATTTGCCCAAATATACTTTATTTGTACGAAAATAAAACCATTTCTAGAAAGAAAAAAAATTTACTCTATCACGGAAACTCTACTTCCGTACAAATTTTCAGAATGTGCACCAAATTAAAATGAAATTATATATTTATTACATATGTATCTGTTCCAGTATTTTATCCAATGTTTAGTATTGAGCAAAAACAAGTTTTTCATAAGAATAAATTAATTAAAAATTTTTTTTATTTTACTTTAAATTTGCCAGATTTTTCCAATACCTGTACATTTATAATTCACCGTTAAATGGAAGACAAATAAAGCAGTATTTTATGGATAATATCGCTCTTTTATGTCCATATATTAATAAGTTCTGAAAGTATTTTACATTTCATATATAAAAAAACCCTACAGAAGAAACGAAATAGTTGCAAGATAAGTACTCCAACAACGTCTTTAATAAGCAGCTAACCAACAATGTCTGAAAAATTACCTCGCTAGCAAATAAATTTCTCGCGTTAAACGAAATAAGTTTAAAATAAAAAAATCCAATGCGTACCGTATGTGAAACTGCTAAATAAATAACTCTTCCAAATTGAAAAAGCAAAAAAAGTGTTAAGAAAGTTGGATAGGATATACACTGCAACGTTGACTTAGCCTGGAGCTGCAATAATTCTCGACAGTTTCACGCGGCTGTTGGATCTCCGATAAGTGAACAAAAAATTCCTGCCAATCCAGATTTCTGCATATCACAAGGGGACAGTTCTAACGACCTTGACCCCTCCACCCTTTTGGGAAGGGTGAGGGATGACCTTTGAACCACAAAACAATTTGGAAAGGAATTTCGAACTTTCTAAGAACTGGGGAATCAGGTTGGGGCTACTAGGGCTTTCACTTTTCAAAGGAATAGATTGGGCTCAACAAATGGTTTCTTGAAATGGATAGACAAAAATTTAAACAATCATTTAAGCGCATGTTAAAAATTTTCTTGGCTCATATCACCAAATAATTGCATCAGATGCTACTCATTAAATCAATTGTTCCCTCCCTCCTCTTTTGAAGAGTAATATTCTTTCGGAAACAATCATGTTGCTATTCATTATTGAATGGTGCGGAGTATGACTCGAGTATTTTTCCAGGTATTGAAATTCTTCAGCTTTAATAACACATGGCCTCGTTATTAAACTTTACGGATAGCCAGAGGCGCACACAAGCAGGTTGGGGTTCCTCAGCCCTTGATTTTTTTTCGTTTCATTATAATCCTATGAATATAGTTCGTAAAATTTTAATTAAGTATTGGTTATTAATAATTAATTCTATTAATTAATGCCTATTATTTGTTCAATAATTACCGTAAAATTCGGTGTATAACGCGCACTTTGAACACGAAAACTAAGACCTAAACTTAAAGGTGAGCGTTATTCGGCAGGTATAAAAACGATAGCCTAAAAAATAATAAAAGAGATGAGCGTAAATTTTTTTTTTATTTCTTCACTTCTCGAAATACTGTTTATTAAAAAAATAATAACATGCATTATGAATATGAAAAAGAAGTATATTACTTTTTTTAAAGTCTAGGATAATACCTCGAATACGATTTCAAAACATAAGAAAACACACATTGTATAGTAACATTTCAGATTTCTTTTTAAAGAAGGAGGTGCACGTTATACGGTGAATATACCGAAATAAAAAAAAATGCAGCTAGAAAGAATAGGTGCGCGTTACACGCCAGATTTTGCGGTAATTTTTTAATGTTTTTGTTCCCGAAAATAGACAAAATCAAAAGAATATGTTGGGCATCGGATTGAAGCGTGATAGAACGACCCTGGGTCCCTCTCCCTTGAAAAATTCCTGTGTGCTTCCACTGCGGGCAGCATATACGTTTGAATACATCAGTACTTCGTTGTTTCAACATGTCCCGTGTAAGATGGACGCGTTCTACATTTGATAAATATATTTCCTTTTCCATTATTTAAGTGAAACATTGTATAAAATGTTGCCGATTTACTCACATTATTAAGGACTTAAAATTTATATCGACACATCGACTCATAATTAGTTATTTATGTGTGTAATCCAGTAGCGCACACAGGAATTTTTCAAGGGGGACAGGCGGTCCAGGGTCGATATCATGCTCTTTTTGATTTTGTCAATTTTTAGGGAACAAAAAACAGTACAAAACTAATTATTGAATAAATAATTAGTACTTAATTAAATTTTACGCACTATATACTTAGAACTATAATCAATTGGAAAAAAAATCAAGGGGTTTGGGTATGTGGTGGACCGGACCCATAGGACACCCCCTTGTGTTCACCAGTGGTCTAATCAAATGAATTATTTTGTTTTTGTTAAGGCTATTTAGTATATCTACAATGTAAACACTTTGAGGTCTGATAAGATTTTTAAGGGAATAAGCTTCACAAATTCTGGTTATTCCTTTTTTGATGACGTCATGGACACCGAATAATTAACGATTTTCGAAATAGTTAGGATGTTTTAGCCATCTGAATCGCAGTTAATATTGGTGGGGAATTTTAAGGTACTAAATTATTCGGGGTTTAACAGATTTACTTGAAAAGTCATTTTCATTTTAATTTCTAGATATCATACACATTTGAAATGATAAAGAGAAAGCCCAAAATTATTGTAACTTAAACAAAACGTGAAGAAGATCGAATATATACTATGTCACAAAATTTTCAGAAAAAAAATGTCAGTCTTCATAAAAAAGAATTCTTAAATTCAGAAAAAGCACACAGTGTTGATCTTGATATGCTAGATCAGTATAATTTTTCAAATTCGGCTAACATAATTTCTGAAAAATATATTTCAACTCAAAATTATTTATTAAGTCTTACTTATGAACTTTTGATCATATTCAGTGGCGCACACAAGGGGGGGTCCTGGAGGTTCGGACCCCCCAAAGCCCTTGATTTTTTCGGATTGAATATAATTCTAAGTATATAGTGCGTAAAATTTAATTAAGTATTTGTTATTAATGATTAATTTTATTAATTAATGCTAATTATTTATTCAATAATTAGTTTTTTACTGTGTTTTGTTCTCGAATATCGACAAAATCAAAGGAAGCATGATACAAGAATGGTGAACTTTCGACCTCCCCCTGAAAAATTCCTGCGTGCGCTACTGATCATATTTATCTACTTTTCTGAACATTTGTTTGCATACTCTCTTATTTATGAGGGGAAAAACTCTTTTACTACATACATAAATAGCTTTTAAAGAACAAAAATATGTTTTCTTTCCTTATAAACCTGTGAATAATTAGATACTTTGATCATTTAACATCAAATAAAGTACTAAAATAGTAACGGATAGAAATTTTTTTTTGTTTCTTGTTTCTAAATTAAAAGAACAAATATGTATCGAAAAAGGGCTAGTTTTCTGATTTATTTGCGTATATCATTTGTGTGGCTGAAAAAATTCCTGTGTGCGCTACTGTGATTATATTTATCTACTTGTCTGAACATTTGTTTGTATAGTCTCTTAATGAGGGAAAAACTCTTTTACTGCATACATAAATAGCTTTTAAAGAAAAAAAATATGTTTTCTTTCCTTATAAATCTGGAATAATTAGATACTTTGATCATTTAACATCAAATAAAGTACTAAAATAGTAACGGATAGAAATTTTTTTTTACTTGTTTCTTTCCAGAAAAAATTCCGGCTACTAAATTAAAAGAACAAATATGTATCGAAAAAGGGCTAGTTTTCTGATTTATTTGCGTATATCATTTGTGTGGCTGAACTTAAAATAATTCTTTTTATGGTGAACTTTCGACCCCGGTCCCCCCTGAAAAATTCCTGTGTGCGCTACTGTGATTATATTTATCTACTTGTCTGAACATTTGTTTGTATAGTCTCTTATTTATGAGGGGAAAAACTCTTTTACTGCATACATAAATAGCTTTTAAAGAAAAAAAATATGTTTTCTTTCCTTATAAATCTGGAATAATTAGATACTTTGATCATTTAACATCAAATAAAGTACTAAAATAGTAACGGATAGAAATTTTTTTTTACTTGTTTCTTTCCAGAAAAAATTCCGGCTACTAAATTAAAAGAACAAATATGTATCGAAAAAGAGCTAGTTTTCTGATTTATTTGCGTATATCATTTGTGTGGCTAAACTTAAAATAATTCTTTTTATGGTGAACTTTCGACCCCGGTCCCCCCTGAAAAATTCCTGTGTGCGCTACTGTGATTATATTTATCTACTTGTCTGAACATTTGTTTGTATAGTCTCTTATTTATGAGGGGAAAAACTCTTTTACTACATACATAAATAGCTTTTAAAGAAAAAAAATATGTTTTCTTTCCTTATAAATCTGGAATAATTAAGATACTTTGATCATTTAACATCAAATAAAGTACTAAAATAGTAACGGATAGAAATTTTTTTTTTACTTGTTTCTTTCCAGAAAAAATTCCGGCTACTAAATTAAAAGAACAAATATGTATCGAAAAAGGGCTAGTTTTCTGATTTATTTGCGTATATCATTTGTGTGGCTGAACTTAAAATAATTCTTTTTATTTTACTAATAATTAATTTGAAACATTTTAAATACACAAAGGCGATTCAAAGAGAAAAAAAAATAAATGATTTGTTTAATTTTTATGTTATAATGTTATCTACACAACGAGGAAGTAATTGGTAAAATTGATTACCAGAGCGGATGTTGATAGATTTAATTTTTTGCGGTTGTACTTGAAAGAAGTTTTAAGCCTGAAAAGGAACATTCACATAAATTTGAAGTATTTTATCACAATGTTAATTATTTTCGAAACTATAAGAATTCTAAAGAATGTACATATGTATGTATTGTAGATATTTTTAAAAGAAATGATTGCGCTTGCTACGTTTTCTCATACATGACGTGTTTAAAATTCAATGAGAAGTTATTGAAAACGTATGAAAAATAACCTAGTAAATTGAGAACAATAAACTCAAATGAAATAAATACTCTTACCTGCTATTTTATGTTGATATCAGAGAATCGTTTTGGTGTACTTGAAGCAGCAGTGGTGTAGAGAGAAATAGAAAAGTCCAACTACGAAAGAAACGAATTTCCTGATAAGAGACCCGACAAGTGAAGTCTTGGAATGAGGGGTCAGCCAGAACTCCCCTTTCTAGTTTTACCGGGGGCTGTGTCACATGTCCTGGACAAACCTGTAACCCCTAAAAAGCTTTTTGAACTCGTTCTTGTTATCTTAAAATCGTTTCAATCGTGAACGGATTCAGTGGCGGATTGGGGAAGTAAATCGTACGTGGCAGGAAAAAATATACCGACCCTAAGGCCCCATATGAAATGTAAATTCATATAAGTTTTCATTCAGTGTCATCATAAAAAATAATTTTATAAAATAAAAATGCACTTTAGCAGAAAAGTAACTCTTTTTTTTCATATCTGCAGTGAAAATCGCCTGACATAAAACTGAGGGAAGTGAAATATTTTTTCGTGTGAAAGGGTATTGCAAAAGAAAAACATCGTTTCAACCAAATTAAATTGATTACAGAACTTATTTAGATATGAATATATACGCATGCATTTAGTAAAAACCAACGAAACAAAAACATTCACAAAAATTCAACTACATTTAATTAAAAAAATTTCAAGGTTTTCAAAAAACAAATATTTAGTTTGGAAAATAATCTGATATTTTTCTTTGCATTGCTTTTTTAGCATCAAATTGCTGGACGTCAAACATTTTTTTTTATTCATTTCACCATTGGAATGTGCGTCTAAATTCCTGTGCATACTTTTCATGGTGTTTCTCATTTCGGATGACACTGCGTTTTCGTCACCGGAATCTGCATCAATGATATTTTTTGAGTTTGGAACAAACTTGAAAATGTCTTTGCCATACTTGTGGCAGTACACTCATTATTATCATTTTCTGCAACGAATTCTGATCCTGCAGTAAGACAGTCCAATAATACAGGAACTTTCTCAAATACTTGGTTAAGTGTCTGGTGTTTTGTTCATTTCCAGAAGGGAAATATTTCCCTTTCGTCTAAAGAGAAAAAAATGCATGAAAGTACATGGCAGCTTGTCGGGACAGTGTATTATTTCCTGTCAACCGACATTTCATTTTTTGCGTTTTTCGAATTAAGTGTATTTCACTATGTATCCAAATAAACTACAAACAGTAGTGACAAAATCACTATATAAACAAAACAGCAGTTGTGTGCGTGATTCATAATTAGCCATTCAAATATTTTTTTTCATTCTACATAAGCCTAAGGTTGCGGGTTCGACCCAGCCTGGCGTCGATTGGTTTTCTGGATGCCATAATCGTAGGCACGTATGTTATATGATTATGTGGCATGTAAAAGATTCCTTGAGTATCAATTTGGTCCTGGTGCTCTCGACTACATTAAACCACGGGAATATTTAGCATCCGACAAGAGCTTGAATTAAACTAATTCAAGCGCCCTAATTTGGTAGCGAGAGTCTCCACTAGATGGTGCCAATACTAAAATGGCTCTCACTTTTAGGGAATTGCCGTGTCTGCAAATGCTTAGTTGGTAACATGCATCAATTTAGGGAAATATATATATAAATTCCAGGACCCTGAGCAAATATGTCCTCCTTTGTATCTTCAATTTTTGCTTTGGCTGAAATAACCTTATCCGTGTTTATCAATAACAATGGCTTCAAATTAGCTTACTTCATAGTACTCCTTAATTTACTTTTTACAATTTTTAATTTTGAAAAATCTCTTTCGCATTCAACTTGCGTTATAGATAGGGTGAGTACTAGCTTACAAACAAAAGAGACATTGGCGTACGCGTTGCTATATATAAATTGTATTTCAAGAGTAATTTATATACACATATAAGACATATTTTTTAAAAAATTACATTTAGTTTTGGATGAATACTCATTATTAGATAGAGCACTCTGTCCTGACTCGGTATCAAATTCAAAACAAAAATTTTCAATAGAATTTTTTAGCGTTTCCCATTTACTTACTAAGTCCGGATATTCATTCTTATGATCTAATAATATAGATAAGTTCAAGATACAAGATACAAGAGTTCGGCGAGAGAGACATTAGCATCGAAAAGTTTTTGGGGACTGATAAGAGATATGTCTTCAGACAACTTCCTATGCCCTTTAAACCTACTTTCCCTCAATCAAATGGTATCATCCATTATATATATATATATATATATATATAAAATTATATATAAAATTATTGACAGTGACTTGGAATTGTTTGACAGGGCATTTGGAATTAGAGTCAAGCGATTCTTTATCGTCCATTTGTTTTTTCAGCTTCTTCTATATAGCATTCTTCTAGAATTCTATCACAACCCAGTCTTTCTAGTTTAATATTATAATTCATTAGAAAGGAATTACATTAAGTTTTTAGAAATGGCTTTTAAAGAGCTTATCACCTCCCCAACCATATTAAATGCTAAGATGGAATCAAATCCTTTAGTCTGCAAATATTTCGTTACTGGCTCAATATGTGGTCAAGGTATCGAATCGTGACTGGCTTGTCACGAGCCCAGTTCTACTAAAGACCCGTCATGTAGGGGACAGCGATGCACGTTAAATCTGTCGAGAGCTCACATGTTGGTGTGGTAGTTAGGAGAGGGGGGTGCCAGCTCAGGTGTCGTCCTCGTCACTTGACCATGGTTCAAAATTACGTGGTCCGTCGCCAAAAGCCCTCGTGTTTGTTGGTCTTAACGTGGGCATAGTCGATCTGAGATAATTTTTTATTAATCTTGGCTTTTTTTTTAGAGAAGCTTCTCTAGCAACTGGCATTACTGATGGTAGATGATAAAAAAATTCTCAACATTATGACAACGTTTGGTAAGCCATCTTCAAGTTTGGACTCAATAATATATTTTAATAAACCAGAGAGAATGGCCTAATGAGTTCTTTCTTACAGCCTGGCCTGTTGCAGCTACGAAAGCTTGTAGACGTACGCGCTCAAGTTGAAATTCTTCTTTATTAATGTCTGTAAGAGCTTCGTCTAAGTTAAGTTCGTCCATGCTGAATATCACTTCAGGCCTTCAAAAAGCATATTTTTAGGCTAGATTCTGCAACTGTTGGAATCTTTGTCAAATTTCAGCAGTTACTCTTGTCTATTGAAGAAAGCATTGTTCGCCCCAAGTCATCTTCGTACGATATATATATATATAACTGAACATCTTTACTTTCGTCGCCAAATATATGCTTCCTCCTGATTCGTCTCAGGGGTTCGAAAGAAGTTTCAAGCTCTTCACATAAACTTTTAAGCTTATATTAAAGCGTCATCCGCGAATTCATCTCGTTTCGCTTCTAATACGGTGTATAAAGCACGTATTTTTTCAGCACATCGATGGATATTTAGTCCCTTTGTTTGAAAATAATTTTGTGTGAGCATCATTGACTTCACACAGTACCGGTTGTCAGAAGCCTAAGTAATGTAGAAACGAATGCGATTGCATAGCGACTAATAAGCTTCTTGCATCTGTGCGTGTATTACAGCTTTCATTTGTTTCTGGCAGTTTCGTCGCGCGGACGCGATTTGGAGTTTGAAATATTTTTTGAATTAAAATATCGCTGTGCTTGCCGCCGCCCCTTTTCATATGCCATCCGGGGCCATTACCCCCTCTGCACCCCCGAAGCTACGCCACTGTTCTGGCCTACTTGGTATCTGCCAAGTCCTATCCGCCACTCATCCAGAGTGAAGAAAGCTCGTTGTGACGATTAGAATTCTTTTCGGAGATTCAGAAAATAATAAGTTTAAAGGAAGAGAGAGAATCTCTCTCAGAAAACATTTCATAAAGTGAGAATTTACTCCTCCTCCCAAACATTTTTTTTTTTTCATTTCCTTTCACTTCTCTTCTTTTTTTTTAAATAAAAACTTAATTTTTTTTTTTTTTGAAGATAGATGTGTGAATTGTGCAAAAAGATTTTTCTGGCAAAAACTATCGAAGATAACGATAAATTTTTAAAGAACACGCCGGCTAATTTAATGTAATTATATAAATTTGTCAAATTATTAGATAAAAATATAAAAAGCTAGACCGTTTAAAATAATTTTTCATAAGCTTTTTTTGAAAAAGAGAAGACATAATTTTCACTTATAAAAAATTGAGTTAGGGGCCCTCGAATAGCCTCCTTGTGATTACCGAGTAAGATGTTTATAAATAATTAGTCCTCATTTAATTAATTAACATTTAATATGATGAAAGAACACAAAAGGTGTAAGTTAAATTATCTACTTATTTCTGAAAATAAAGAAAAAAGTATGGCAAAGGAACACGAATGGAAGAATTCATGCGTCAATTAGTTCAAAACTTGTAGAATAAAATTTTAGGAAACCCATTTAAAAATAGATTTGAATAATTTTAACTGAATTCAATTTGTGTTCCGTATCTCGAATATATAGTACTTAGGTACACTATTACAAATGTTATACAGAACTTCATTAAGACGTTAAATATTTCTCTTCAAGATGTGTTTTTTCACTTAACCAGTTTTTTTTCCATAATTCGAAATAAATACAAACGATAGAAAAATAAATGAACAATCCATTGACGTAATGAATTGTTTAAAGCATGCGCCATTTTATTTGAGGCAACATTTTTATTGTTTGCGCCAATTCAAATCCAAGACTGACCTCTTTCGTGAATTCGTGTTTTTCTGTTTGTTTTTATTCATCTTGACTCACGTATACTTGAAGCGTACACCTAAAAATATCCTCAAATGTGTTCACCTGCGCTCGACGTGTACATGGAATTGCGCGCGCGCGGATATTTATTACTAAGTTCCACAAAATCTTTCTTTAGGTTATAAATGACATAAACATGTATATATAGATATATACATTGCTAACATACGCCACAAAATCTTCTGACATGGCATATACATATATTATATAGAGAATCTATGATACAGAGAGATACAATACACACACAGTATACACATGTAATCTGTACACAATAAAAAGAATGCTTAGTAAAATTTTATATTGTAATTCAATGAATTCAGCTGTTCTTGAGGGAAGTTTTACAGAAATTTGATGCATATAATATAATAAAGGAAGACACACAAAAATGGGCGTTGATATATATATATATATAGTTTGTCTGTCTTTACGTAAGACAATTTTTCTTAAATAGTTTGAAAAAAAATCCTGTGGATTGTGATAATTTTTCAATATTTAACATAATGTACAACAGCCATTTGTAACTTTTTAATAATATATAGTAATAACACACAACTTTTCCACACAAATATAGATTTTAATTTCCGAATGATAACGAAATATATTCTATTATTTCATTGTCCAGCTTTTAGTGAGAATACAAAATTAATAATTTTAAAAAACGAAATCTTCATAACTGTCAAACTTAAGTAAGCCATTTTTTTTTATTTCAGTGTGTATTTTCGATTTTTTTTTTTTTTTTTTTTTAAGAATTACATTCTTACTTTTATATATTCAAAACTAAAATTTGAAAAACATCTTAAAAAATAAATTTCACCCAAGAAATTGATAACTAATTATTTATATTGTGTGTGCGAGTAAGTTTAATTAAATATATATATAAGCATTTAGCAATACATAAGTTTAATAGATAAATGCTTATGAAATTTTTTAAAAAAATTCCTAGTCTTCAAAGAAAAATAAGTATTTATACATTATTTAAGAAACAAATTAGATAATTTTGGTGTATGATATTTTTATTCATACAAATACACACAAACTATAAGCATATTAGTGTAGCATACAAATGGTACACAAAAAAAAGATTCTTTTGAACAAAATGTAAGAAGAACATAATTACTAAGTTATAGTGAAAACTACCGAACTAATAAAATGCATAATAAAAGGAGATAACAATCAATAAACTATAATAATAAAGTATCATTTTTTGAAATGTTATAGGGGCTGCGGTAGCCCAGTGGTTAAGGTATCCAACCATGGCAGGCATCTCATGAGTTCGATCCCAGTACCACTAAAGACCCGCCGTGTAGGGCAGCGATGCACGTTAAATCTGTCGAGAGCTGAAACGTCCTCCCGTTGGTGTGGTGTGGTAGTTAGGAGAGGGGGTGCCAGCTCAGGTGTCGTCCACGTCACTTGACCATGGTTCAAAATTACGTGGTCCGTCGCCAAAAGCCCTCGTGTAGCTGAACAGTGCGACGTTAATATTAACTCACTCACTTGAAATGTTATAGCACACACATGAAGACAAATGAAAACTAAAACTCGCGTAACAATTTAAAGAAGCTCTCTTATTTTTTGGTAGACAAATTAAATTTAAAATAAAAGTAAGAGTAATTTGATAATGTGTTTTAAATATATACTATATGTATACTATGCAGTATCACCACCATGTCTGTTAGGAAAGCCTTGCATAGAGACCGTGGCCTTAGCCTTTCCACTTTTTTCATTCGATCATCTTTCTTCTTTTATTCAATGCGTTCTTCAGCAGTTGATAACCTTGACAATTTGAAATCGTAATTCCTAACAGTCAGCTTGTTTGGGTTCTTCCCCTTGCTCTTGAGCCCCTCGACTTAGAAATAAAAAAAGAAAAAATTAGCAATCACATTTTTAAAATAGAAATTAATTGTAAAATGAATACGCGTCAACCTAACTTGAAACAAGTATAATTTTTTTTATTGAAATAATTCAACAACAACTCTATTTTAAAGTTTTGTGAAAATTTGTTTGTGTACTTTTTCTAAAAACACAATCGACTTATTTCTGTCTACGTTTTAATCTGCGTTGTCTACGTTCAAAGCGAAGTGACAAAGATTTCTAAATACTTGAGTAGTGAGCGAAAGCTGATGAAATCTAACATGACTGGAAAACAATAGGATTTAATAATATTTATTTATTTATTTTCAAATTAAATCTAACCCCAGAAACCGTATGAAGAATTACCAGCAAAAATGGTCTGTTTCTGGATTACTTCTGGTAAAGATACATAGAGAAAAACTGCTCTCTCTCGCGCGCGTTTCTTTCTTTCTTTTCTTAATCTCTCTTTTTTTTAATTTCTTACTTGCTTGATTGGAAAATATTCGTATCTCATTTTTTCCAACTACAAGAGGGCTAGATTGACTTGACTTTCGGATAACTTAAAGAAATAAAGCAAGTTATAATTTATCATAAAAAGTTCTCGAACGGTAAGCAGTCTTGTCTGCAATCCATACATTGTAAGAAGTAAATGTATGATATAGATTAGAAGAAATTTGTCGTCATCAAAAATTTTTTGATATATAATGAGGATTTTACTAATACTATGAATAAAAATTATTCTGCTTTGAGTTCTTCCCACTATACATTTATGAGTAATAAGCAACGAACTCTCTTTTCATTTAGATGAAGCAAAAATATTTTCTTTCGAATATTAAGGCAAATTTTAAAAAGTAAAGTTCGTAAAATGAAGGGGGGGGGGACATTATATTCCTGAAGTACCTTATAACTTTTGCAATTTCCCCCAAACAATTAAGGAAAGTCAGATTTTCAAAATCATATTCTGACGAGTATAACATCTCTTCCGAATCTATTTATGCCTCCATATAGTACTCAAATTTGTATCATAACAAAAAACATTCAGAATTTTTTACTTATTACCTCAAAATACTTGATTTTGGTTGCTCCTTATCAGGGCCGATCCTAGGGTTTCGGCCGCCCTCGTGCAAACACTTAATGTGCCACCCCCCCAGAGAACTTTTTATATTTTGAATAATTCTTAACGTTGACGTTAAAATCTCATCTAATTATATAAGAATAAAAAGTAAAACACATTAATAATAACTCAAATAAAATTTGATGTGCACAACTTCTTTTTTGGGCCAGATAATGAGCGACAAAATACTTTAACATAATAATAAACTAACAAAAATATATCCTTTAAAATAAAAATAAACATTTTATAATTATAAATTCAAAACAACCGAACTTACTCAAAAAATATAATCTAATAAAAATAAATACTAAGGCACACAAATCTCGTGCAACGAAAAAAGTACGTAAATCAGTCCTTCTACTAAGGCTAAGTAATAAACTACACCGTAAAATCCGGTGTAGAACGCGCACTTTTAACTCAAAAAATAAGATCGAAATTTACGGTTGCGCGTTTTAAGTCGGGTATAAAAATGAGAGCATTAAAAATACAAAAAAGATGAGCATAGAAAAAGATCAGACTTTTGCATATATCGAAATACTGTTTCTGTGAAAGAAATAAGATTCCTAATGAACTTTTAAAGGGTTATAATTCTGAAAGTACACTATTTTTTACTAAAGCTTGGAATAATACTCGAATAAAGGACTTCAAAACATAAGATCAATGCGCACATGCATTTCAGGTATCTTTGTAAAAAAGGCCGTGCGTATTATATGGTGAATATGTGTAGGGGCACTTTATACGCCGGATTTTACTGTAACTATAAAATAACTTTTGTGGGTTTCTGAGAAGCAAATTTGTTAATAGTTTCGGTTAAATCAATTTTTTCTGAGATTTTGGATTCAATTGAGATTATGTCCAAATCTGAAAACCTTTCTCATGTCAGGTAATTTTTAATGATTTTTAATTTACTAAAACTTCTTTCACCGGAAGCTACAGAAACAGGTGAGGTTAAAAAAAATTCTTAATGCTTGAGTGAAATTGGGAAAACAGGAAGTACGATCATTTTTCACTATAATTTCTAATATCTCAGTTGGCTGTCTTTTACCAGGAAAATTATCTTTGAATAAATTTATTTCATTGAAGAGCTGTATGCCGTCTATATCTTATTTTGAAATTTCTTTCTTATTTTCTCTTATTGTTCCAGTAATAGGTTTTTTCCTTTTCAAAAGTTCATCTGAAAGTGGATAAGAGGTGTGTGTACCAGTTATCTCCTTTAAAGTCACGCTCTTCCCAAATGTTTAGGCGTCTATACATACAAAACATTTATTTCCAACTGTGTTTTCCTCTTCTAAATCTGGATCTACTTCAGTGGAAGAATCATACTTGTTGTTATACGCTTCATCATTTGATTCTTCCTCATCATAATCACGAACAGAATTTCTTCATCCGAAAATACTGTTGTACTATATCAGTTAAATATTGTATCTATTAAACTACTTAAATATCAGATTTCTTCATCAAAACTAAAATAATACGCCATGGCATAAGGAAGATTTAAAACATGCTCATGCATTCAGAACTGTAACGGTAATTCACGCGCAGGGTATGTCATACCCGAAGAGGCGGTATCTAAAAATATATATTTAGAATTCGCCTACAAGCTAAGGTCCCTCATAGGATATTACCTTAAAGTCAGCTACACGAGAAACTATCAATTCTCCAAAAAAGGTTTAGAAGAAGCGTTGAAAAAAGGTATACGGTGGGTATGACATACCCAGCGCGGGAAGTGCCGGGTTAAAACTGAGAAAGATCTCTGTCCTGATGCATTCTATATTGGTGTGAAAATATTTCTAAGAGTATCTCTCTCTATATATACATTAGGGAAAGTCGAGACCATTTCTTTTGCAACTTCAATGCTTTCACAAAGCCCCGGGTCTGCCCGAGGGACGATTTCCGATTCCGAGTCATAATTTATTTCTCTATAGAAGTGTGGAAGGAATTTCTGTGAATGCTTAAAAATAAAGCTATAAATTTTCAATTAAAAATAACTAAATTTTTTTTTTTATCGAATCTAAATTTTCTAACTTTTTAAAGTTTTCTATTTATTATTGCAAACTGTATATTTTTTCAATAAAATACTTAGAAAAAAAATAATAATCTTAAGCTTTTTAATTTTTTTTCCAAACTTTCAAAAAATTACATTTCATCTTTTTTCAAATTTTCTGACTTGAATTATGAAATTTCTGATTTAATACAAACATATTCTGTTTAATCCGTTTATTCTTTTTAGAAATCATAGTTTCATTTCTAGAACAAAACGTAGCTTATAGCTTCTAGATTACTTATATCAAAATTATTAAAATATCTCCACCAAAAGTAAGCTTTCAAAAATTCTAAGGTTTAAAAAAAAAAAAACTTGAAACACAGGCACAATGCTCTGAATTTGTAAGGTTTCCTTTTAAAGTTTCTAAATATAAGTTAATATAACATTAATATTATTATTATACTTGTTTGCTTGTTTTTTTAATTGTCTTAATACTTTGAGATTAAACAGAACAATAAAATATTTATAGAATAATTTGAAATTTCTAAAATAACTTAAAACTTTTGGACAAAGGCCACAATATCACAAAAGAAATCTAAAATTTTTTAATTAAATTTGTATTTTAATTACATTAAAAATACTCAAGATTATACAACCTTACTGCTTATTGAATAACTTTTCACATTTCTGTTATATTTGAAATCACCTATCTACTTTATAAATTGTGTTTCTCATACTTTTATTTCTGTGGTGCATTTTGCTATCACTTTATATAAATAGTTTTATACTACTAGGAGCAACTAAAAAAAATATTACCTATATTTTTAACATTTATTATTGTTCTGTAAAAATAAACCTTTCATTAAATACTTTTTATAAGAAATTTCTGCCATAGTTCTGACATTCTTATTGTTGCCTTTTTTAAAGATTTTAAATATTGCTATAGATTGTTAAAGACGAATTTTCATTAACTTTATTAGAAGCATACAGAATCCTGTATAATATTTTAGAGAAATTATACGATTTTTATGTATTTTTATAATTAATTATATACATAATTATTTATTAGGTTGCATTAAATATTCTTTCAAATTCTATGGGCAAAAGATCTTAATCAAAAAGGTATCGTGCAAATCACCCTTAAAATAGCAGTAAATGCAAAAAGAAAAAAGAATTTGTCCTTTTCAAATTAAATCTTATAAAATAATGGTTCTCTTGGCAATCTTAGAGTATATTACAAAAATTATGTGTTTATTTCCCATGTTAACTCAATAAAAAAAAATGTGTGTGTGTATCTTTAAGTAAACTTAACATATTTTATTTCTTTGAAAATTCTTTCCAGAGTTCAATGAAATTTAAATTAAATATTTAGAAAGTATAGATGGTTCATTTATTAATAAACAAAACTATCGTAGTACACATTATGATTACAAACAAAATCATCAAAATAAATATAACTACGTTTTATTTCAATTTCGAGCTATTGTTAGGTTCCTTTTAAGTACGGTAAATAATTAATGAATGCACTCAAAGGCTCATTAGTGTTTTGTATTTTAAATGAACTACTACCGTTTTTCATAAGTGACTAAAGGAAATATTTTTATACGAGAGGCAAATAATATTCTTTCATTTGAATAACAATGCCAACTGAAAATGTTTCAAGAAGATTACGGTACATTCAAGCTACGAAAACATACACTTAAATATGTTAATCAACATGAAAGTATTCTAAGAAACTCTCATGATAGTTATTTATATTTATATAAATAAAATAATTATAGCATAAATGCAACAAAATATTTTTTCACTTTATCTTACGCAATGATTAAAATACCTGGGCATTAAATCTTAAAAATCAAAAACAGAATTTTGAAAGAGAAAATATAGTTACCTTTTTTGCTGTTTAACCGTTTTTGTTGTTCCGATTTTTGTCGTGTCTAAAAGAAATTAATTCGGAAGTCAAATTGACGCAAAATTTCCTCATTTTTCTTCGAAATAGGGTCTTTTTTTTCTGAGGGTCATTCTGCCCTATTCTTTTCATTCGTCCTTAAGCATGTCATAAATCTTGATCGTACTTTTCATCACTTTTGTCTGATGTGTCGAAATTCTTCCTTAACACCCCTTCCCCCATGGGACCAGAGTTGAGAACTCATGAATACTCATTAAAAAATAATTAATTATAGACTTTTAGTGTGACAGAAGATTTCTGGCGCTTATGGATCAAACGTTTCTCGGAACGGGAAGCAGAACCCTTGCTGACTGAATGGACATTCGGTCTTTTAGTTATTACAGAAATAAGAGAGAACCGGGATAAATAAAATCTAATATTCTCTTTCACTGGACCACTTTTGAAAAAAATGCCAACTGCCAAGCCTTCGTGTGGCTTCTTAGTGCGACGTTTATTACGGTCAAACAATCAGCAGACGAAGGGGGTATTTTCATTTACAAGCAAATAACATTCTGAATGTATTCTTCCCATCCCAAGTGTTATCTGCATTTCACTTCAAACGATCTTTTTGTCGAACCGCTTTGAATGAGAAGTTTTTCCCGCTTTCTGACCACATACCACTCCTTGCTTTCTCATTATTTTGAGTAACTTTACCAGCTTTTAAACTTTTTTATAGTAGGACCTGAGATTCAGAATTCACACGGAAAATTTATATCGTTTGAAGCCAATGACATACTCTTTTATAAATGTAGAAAGGAACTTTTAATATGACCATTAATAACATTCTAGGACTTTTTACTTACACACGTCTGGGGCCCCTGTAGCTAGGGGAGCCCGTATTACAGATACTGGCCCCCTGATAAGGCAGGCTACACCCCTGATGAAAAGTAAAGTTGTTCAGGAATTTTCCTCAGAATTTGAAATCCATCCTTATTTTTCTCGAACTATGTTATGCTATCGGGAAATCGGGACTTATTTTGATTTTTCAATAACTATTTAAAATTCAGCATATTTATTAAACTTATTATAAATTTTATTTTGAGAAAACTTTTGCTTGATCGATAGAATTATAGGTGGTCTGTGGCCGCCCCCTTGTTTTGGCCGCCAGCGTGCGGTGCACGCGCTGCACACCTGCTCCTTATTCTTTACGGATTAACAGATTAATATGCCAGAACTCGATGCTTACATTTAACGGATTATCGCTCATGGTTCAATCGGAAAAGAGATAAGGCAGCTTATCTGAAGAAAATGGGTCGGCTGAATAAGGACAAATGCATTT
Source organism: Trichonephila clavipes (assembly GCA_019973935.1). Lineage (NCBI taxonomy): Eukaryota > Metazoa > Arthropoda > Arachnida > Araneae > Nephilidae > Trichonephila > Trichonephila clavipes. The sequence goes on along the minus strand of BMAU01016984.1, from coordinate 225,184 downwards.
GTCTTTATCTATGGAATCTTATCATCGCATCTTGTGAAGAATTATTATATGCAACTTTATCTGCTTCCTCCAACGACAAGACGACACAAGGACTCAGATACTTTAAATGCTTAAATATGAAAAAAATTTAAAGCAAATATAAATGAATCGTTCATAAAACGATTCATAGAAAAGAATTGGCCCGATCCCCCTCGTTTAAAAGGAAAATATTGTCATTTAAAAATAAAAAAAAACATAATCGAAAAAACAATAGTTGTTGGTTGTTCAGCACCAAGAAAAAGTTGGTCATTACTATATATATAGGCATAAAGAAAATAATGTAATAATCAAAACACTTTTCTTACAACTTTCATTTATCGCTGTACTAATAACTATTGGTACTTTGCAGTGCCGGTTTATCCATCCGGCGTTTGGGGCGGGTTTCCAGGGGCTCGGAGCCTGGATAAGTCGGATTTTCTGTTTAGAAATTTCGACCCGCCTGTGCCAAAGGGGCCTGTAGCACCCAGCGCCCGAAATAAGCTTAAATCGGCACTGGTACTGTGCAATATACTCCAATAATCCTCCGTTTGTTCTCACTTGAGATGTTTTTAAAGTTTATTTACATACATCACGGTTTCTAAGCGTCAAGATTGTCATATCCCTTAAAGTAACTGCAGAGGTTAGTTAAAGAGAAAACACGTGGGAGAACAAGCTATAATTTTCTTTTCCTCCACCAATAGGACTAGAGCAGGGGTGGAGAACCTTTAGAGATCCACGAGCCCTTTTTTCTTAGGAAAGTGTTGAATGAGTCAAATAATTTTGATTATTGGGAAATAATAATTAAACTAAATACTAAAAACACAAAACTCTATTTACTACGACCTTTTGCACTGTATAATAATAAATGTTTTAGTTATATGTGAAATTCCAATTAAAGTAACATTAGTGTGACTTCTGTTGTTGCAGATTGTGTGTGGATGACAAATATCTTATATTAGAATTGTAAGATGCTTCTTTTTGTAGAATACAGACAGAATTTGAGTTGTCTGCCAAACGGTTTCTAAGCAATCAATTATTTTTGCTGTGGTTCACTCTTTTTGACAAGAGGGTTTGTGATTTGTTTCAAAATACCGTTTTACAGACGATGCTCTGCATACTACTACTCCAGAACATGAAACACAGACCGCTTTTTTTTTTGAGTCGCCTTTACTAATCATGCCATGCCACCCAATTTGAAATTCTCTGTTACACTTACTATTTTACACTTTTTGTTTTTTTTGCTGAACTAGCTATGTTAAATAAGCAGTTAAAAATCGTAAATATAAACAGATAAAATTTAAAATACAATTGTGTCATTAAAATTGACTATGCAATGCTTAGACAAAGTTTACATCATAAGCAATTATAGTCTACAACGTAACTAAGGCAAGACAATAACAAACGAGTGAGCTAACCGTGACCTATTACTCGCTGTTGTTCCTAATATTTCATAATGAAGTTCGAAATTTTGAAATTAAATGAAAACCATTTTGATCACTGGCGTGCGAAAATTATTGTGTAACATGCCATCAATGGGTTCGACCCTGGCTGGAGTTGATAGGTTTTCCAAATGTGAAAATCGTAGTTATGCATGTCATATGATTAAGTGGCATGTAAAAGATCCCTTGAGTATCAATTTGGCTCTGGTACTCTCGGTAGAATTAAATCACGGCAATATTTGGCATCCGATGAGAGCTTGAATTAAAAAATTAATTTAAGTTGCCAAGTTTGGCAGCGAGGCCACCACTAGAACATACCACCATAAAATAGCTCTCACATTTGGGGACTTGCCGTGTCTGCAAAGACTTAGATCAGTGATACTCAACCTGCGGCCCGCCGGATCTTGCTGATTGGCCCAGTCATGCTCTGTTTCAGCAACAAGCTCAATTATTTAAGAACATTGTATTAAAAATTGAGCGAGAAATTGTATCAAGCCATCCCACATAAAGATTTTGTTATCGATGTGGTGCGGGTAGGAATTGCGGGATAACTTTTTTTTCTTTTGAAATTGTAACGTTTAGTGTTAACAAATAACAGTAGAATAGCGATTATTTCTTGGGTGATACTAATTTTTAATTAACCCTCATGCCTTCCAAACGAAAAATATTAAAGAATACTTGTTATTTCAAGACGATTGGCAACAAAATATTTGAGGGGGGCTTGGGATCATTGATGGAAGGAAATCGCTTTCCCCATAACAGGGTAAAAAATTCATTTAACCCTTTTTTTCTGTGAGTTGAGTTTGATGAAGTTCAACGTAGTTTTAAAATAAAATCCAAAACTATTAATATTTTGATCAATTTCTGCATTTTATTGCGTCCCCCCTCATCCCCCTTCAAAAAGTAGTCATATGTGTGCGGCAAGGCTGGTTGAGTACCGCTGCCTTAGATGCTAAAATGCAGCCCATTGGGGGGAATAGCTCTTCGATTATTCTAAAACACTAATAGGTTTTTAAGTCAAATTACGCAAGAAAATATTTACATTCTAAGCCTTTATATCTAAAAAGAATTTACGTCCTATCGATCTATGGCAACTTTTCAGTGTAAGCTTACGTAACTTTATAGCTTGAATTATGATTTTTTTTAGTTGCTGGAGTGCGTATATTTAATTTGTTTTCATCAATTTCATCTTGTGCTTTCTAATATATATTTTAAAAAAAACAGTTTTTAAGAAAATTATGATAATAGTTTAATTTTGCTTGTATAACATGAAATAAAGAAATGAAATAGAACCAAACTTTAGAAATGGCATTTGTATTATATTTTACCAATGTTCTATCGTTCTGAAATTCCTGTTGGGTTAGAAGACGCAGTCGCGGCATGGTCCCCAGTCTTGGCATAAAAATTCAGATTAAAAAGAAAATAAATGATAAAAGTGTTCGAAAATGTAGTTTCTACTTCTTTTCAAGTTTGGATTGCTTAAAATCCTTCCTGGAAACGTGTCCAAATTTTTCTTATTTTGTAAAGTAAGCTTTTTGAAAATCTCTTGGGTAGCTCTTTAACTGTATTGATGTGATTAAATATTTTTTTTTATAATCCGAACACTCTTACCACTGGCGTAGCTAATTCTGGGGGGGGCTGTATCAAAATTCCTTCGGAGCCCTTTTTTAGATATGGGTACCCTGTTAGAGGGACTGTGTAGTTACACATGTTGGGGCACCGTATCATTGATACGGCGGTAGCTACACCCCTGACTCTTACTCACATTTTGTTTTCGACTGATATAGAATACTTTTCCAAACTGACGATTATCTTTAAGCGGATTGTAGGGGTCACCCCATTGGCCATGCCAATTCTTACTCTCTAATCCTTTATCGCTCGAAACGATATTCTAGAAATTTATTTGGCGAAATTTCTGTAACGGTTACCGCAAAATGCGATAAGGTCTCGTTCTATTTTAAAAGGGAACAATTGCCTATATGAGATAGAGAAGGATATGAAGAAATTTTGTCCCAGACAAAATATGAAAATCTAGTTCCCATAACTGTTTGAAATAGTTGCAGATATTGGATTTTTCATTCAAAACCACCAGGGCAGCAAGATTAACTACCCAAGCAGCCAGTCCTTCGATACAAAGGTGAGCGATTCATTATTTCAGCAGTGATGTTTTCTGTTACTTGTCAAACTGTGTGTTGCATTATTATCAAGAAACAATATATCATTTCTTTAACTGTTATGTAATGAATATATAGAACTTGGAGTCTAAAAATTACTATATATGTATATATTATGTTTGTATGTATATATACGATTTTTTATTTCACTTTTCTTGAAACGGATTTTCTTTAATGTATTTTGGTCTCGCAACCTCCAAATTCTTACATTTACTCGCTTCAAGGGAACACAATATTAACTGCAACTTTAGTTTTTCAAACAGTGCAGCATCGTCATATTTAGTAGCGATCTGACGCAATATTGCATCAGCCTGAATTATCAGCGTGCTAAGATTTAGAAATCATGTGATTAAAGAGCTTTCTCGAAACGTCTTTTATATAAGAGTACCAAATGAGGTCTTTTGGATTGAAAGAATCTTGGCTGCGCTTTTTTATGTAATAGGGTGTTCTTGTATAATGTGTTTTCGGGTATCAGTGTAAATAAATTCATATTTGTTATGAATACGTCATTCAGGATGTGTTTATCCACTGTAACTATATCAAAAATAAATGAAGAGGCTGTGACCTCTTCTTGAGTGAATAACCCGCAATTCTACGCACGCACACTCACATGCATATGTACAGTTTCGCGTCCATCTCTTGTTCTCTTTTAACTATACAAGAATCTTAATAGAAAAGAAAGCAGTTTATTTTGAAAGGTTAACAGCAATTCTACTAAGGTACGAATTTCCAATAATAATATATACTACTAATTAAATTAAATAAAGCTAATAACTAAATAAATATATATAGCGAGTAGGAGAATGTAAAGCAGATTGAATTACCACTATCATGTTTACATATTTTATAAAAAATTTTGTAAGTATATGAAAAAATTGTTACGACTTATTGGTATTTCAAACCTTGTTGTTATTAGCCCTATTTTTAGATGGAATACAGTCGAACTGCGATTAAATCGCTCACAATATTGAAGGAGATAAAAAAATGGTTAAAGAATAATGATAGGCGAAATAATTTTTTAATCACTATAGCTGTGTTAACCCCTTAACCAATCATTTTTTTTACCGAAAATGCTCCAATAAAGGCACACTTTTTTATTATTATTTATTACTTAACACCATACTAATTCCTGCATTCACTACAAAAAAATGTCGGGCGAAAGGCATTTCAGTACCATAAATAAACTACATCCTCTTTTCAAAATACTAGAGCTAAGTAATACACCATAAGAATCTAGTCTAGATATATATTATAAATGCGAAAGTTTGTGAGGATGTTTGGGAGTCTTTCACGCAAAAACAACTGAATGGATTTTAATGAAAATTTACAGTAATATAGCTTATACATCAGAATAACACATAGGCTATATATTATAAAGATATTGTGAGAAGTATCCAAAATATAACGATATTTGTAAAGTAAGTAGGAAAAAATTCTGCCATCTGCAAGCAATTCTGGCGTGCGCTGCAAAAAGCCCACGTCAGCTTATACACTCAGGAACATTGAAAATAGTGACCCAAGCAGAAAGAATCGGATTGAAATGAAATTTAATACACATGATGACACAAATGAGAGATCACTTGATCTCATTAACAAGACAATTAAACGAATACAGGGTGTGCAACGACACAAATACTGGGCAACTTCAATAGCGCGTTGGACAACCTCCAGCTGCAATACATGCCACCACACGGTCCGGCATTGAGTTGATTAGACACCTTATGTTGTCCTGAGGCAGATGGGCCCACAAATCTTGAACAGCCAACTCTAAATCATGTACAGAGTGACACGATGGTATCTGCCGTTTTAGCTGATCCCACACGTGCTCTACAGGGGACAATTCGGGGGAGCGGGCCGGCTATGGAAGAGTCTGAAAATGACGTAGTAAGTCTTGAGCAACTCTTGCTGTATGCGCACGAGCATTATCTTGCTGGAAAATTGCCCGTGGGAGACCATTTAGGAAATGTCCTACATGGGGTCGAAGAATATCATCAACGTCACGTTGGCCCGTTAGGGTTCCACGCGTCACAATTAAAGTGGACCGGCTATCATAGGCTATGGCCCCCAGACCATTACACCAGCTGTGCGGGCAGTGTGACGTAGAACAGTGTGGGGGGAATTGTACCGCTCACCAGGGCTCTTCCACACCCGTACACAGTTATCATCTGTCCCCAAAACAAACCGGGATCCATCACTAAACACAACCTTTTGCCAATCTATGACATTCCACATTGATCTGGCTTGGCACCACTGTAGACGCAGTTGCCGATGTTCCGGTGTTAAAGGGAGTGCATGGAAAGGGCGCTTGGATATAAGATTTGCTTCTGCAAGGTGTCTGGAAATTGTTTGTGGAACAACTGCTACACCTACGTCTGCTCGTATCGTTGAACGAGTCCCTGGGGGGTCCACAGGTGCTTGCCGCACGATCCTTCGATCCTCTGTCCTCGTGGTCTTCTTGGTCACTCCAGACCCGGTTTTCCTCGCGTGGGTACCTTCTCGTGTCCACTGCTCCCAACAATTTCTAATGGCACACTCCGAACGATCCACCTGGCCAGTAACACGGCGCGTCGACCAGTCTGCAGTTTTCATCCCGATGATCAGGCCTCTCTCAATCTCGCTTAACTGTGAGAAATGTCTTCTAGCACGTTTACCTGGCATGTTTCGCTTACCAAAGTCTTCCTACAATCTGCGGGTAATCGTCACGTTTATGAATCTTCGAATTTGCGCTGGGATTTTCGGAATTTTGCGGAACTGGGATATACGATGAAGGAAGAAGAGAGACACTTGCCATAGCATCCCACGTCCTCATTTCAATGCCACACCAGCGTGAGGACTTCAAGCGTTGACGGATGTAATGTACATCAACCCTTTTACACGCCAGATCATTAGTGCCATCTGCACTCGAACCTACGACGCGATAGAAGCAACACCGGGCACGAGCTCGTGACCTTGACCCTTGGCTACCGTGGCTTCTACTGCTCTATCATGAAAGTTATTTTATTAATACTATTTTACAAGAAAATGTTTAATTTTAACGTACTTAAATTAGAAAGCTAGAATTAAAATTTTAAACGTTTCTTCAATGGAAAATTCTAAATCATTAAAAATTTAATATAAAAAAACCTGGGGAAAAAAAGCTTTTACTTAAATGTGCCTTTTTTTTATAGTTCTGCAGGTGCGATTATCTGTACTATTTATACAATTTTAGGAATAAAGAATTCATCAAAACTATTAATATTTTAAATAAATTATTAATAAGTTATAAAGGAGGGGGAAGATTAAATCTGAATATTAAAAATATAATGAGAAAATTATTTCATTGTTATATATATATTCCGTAGCAATAAAATAGCTAGTATTATCTTTTTTCTTTCAATTTTGTCTCATTCATTACTATTACTGCACACTTCCATTCAATTGACTTTCAATGTTTAAGCAAAAATCAGTATCAGTCATTCATCCTAAATATCCGAATTTTTATCTGTGGCATGAATTAAGACAAGAAAAATGCTTTCCATTTTATCTGTGCCACTTTACTATCTAGTCTCGTGATAGAAAACTATTTTATCTTTCTTTCCTTCGGCGTGATGATGAAGTAGTAAATTTTTAAATGAAATGAATTTATATCACCGAACCATGAAAATAAGAAACATAATCGAACAACGATGACATTGAATTTAAATGTTACAAAGATATCGTTTATTGTTTCGAGTAAATCTATTTTAATGATAATCTCTTAAGAATGATTAAATGATCTTCAAGTGTTATCTTCACTTCCAACTCACATTTTTTTTGTTGAATAATGAAAGAGATTTTTGTAATTCTTATTTGTGTTTAATATCCATGAAAACGAAAGATGCAGGATCGGAAAGCCGGTTTTTGTACATTTTTTAAATGTAGAATGAAATCGGATGTAAAACGTTTTTAAAATCATAACAAAAAAAAAAATTGAAATTCTTATTTAATATAATGATTATCTGAAGCTAATGTGCTGCCTATGGAACGATGAAAATTAAAGTATTTAGTTACAGTTGCAGTGAGACATTATAAAAGGATACATTTTATTGTGAATTCAAGGTAGAATATGTATTCTTAATTTCTTTGACCGAGATCAAATATGAGAATTAAATTACAATAAGGTTTTTACGGTGCTTATAAGTAAAGAATAAGTCATTCACATGTTCATTAACTGCAAACAAAAAATTACAACATTTATTTAAAACAAAAAAATGAGAATGAATTAAAACGCGTCCGTGACAGAAAAGAAAAAAAAAATGCATTAAGAACGCAGATTCTAAATTTATAACAATATTTATTCTGAACATAAAAGTTATTTTTTAAATCTTTTATCAAATCCTGGATATTAGAGTTTTTCTATTACACATAAAGTAAATCATATTTATCTGTACAAAATGCAGCAGTACCTTACGTTATTTTACTGATAATTTTTCTAAAGACCTCTTTTTAGCAAAAATTAAGTTTAAATAATTTTTGTTCATTTTATTTTCCTTGTCTCTTTTCCTGTGGCAACTGTTATATCAACTTTTGGCTTCAATGTACAAAAAAAGAACTTAACAATTATTTTTTTACAACTGGACAGTAAGATATCACATTGTACTGTTTCACGCTCTATCTTGATTTACCATCGAGTTGTAAACTTGTAATCCATGCACAATGCTGGAGAAACGGTACATGACATCACAGAGTGACGTTAAGATCCGTTTGCGGCTTTTCGTAATGAAACTGCATTCCAGAGATATTAAAGACTGACAGCTGTGAGACAGTTGAGGCTTCTTTTCGTCTCGTTGAAAAGAACACAAAGAAAGGCAAAAGAGCTTAAAGTGAAGCAACTCACTTACACATTTTAAGAAGTCTCAGGGGTGTTAAATTTCTCTAGAGGTCTGAAAATATAAACGATTTTCAAACGGGTATAATTCTTTTAAATTTAAATTAAACGATTCGAATCTTTTACATGTTATTTAAAATAGAATGGGGCTTCAGAAAAGTATAAAATGTTTAAAATATAATAATTATTTTAAAAGAGTCATAAGCATATGAAAATTCTATAATAAATATTAAGTATTTTTTGCTTTGCGCACGCTATTTCCTAAAATATTAGCCTCTGATGTATAAAAATTTATAGAATTATACAATGCATCATACTCTTTAAACCCTACCTAATTTTATTATTATATATCTTTTGTATTTCAAAATATTTGTAAAATATTGCAATTTTTTAAATATTTTTTAAAAATGTATAATTTTTATTTATTAAAATATGTAAGTTATTATTCTATTTATATAAAAGTAGCTACAAAGTATTAAGAATACATTTGCCTTTATAAATCAACTTTTATATAGCTAGTAATTAAACCTACTCTTTTAGAAAATAGCAAGCGCGACGTAAAACTTAATAAATATTTCTTATAGAAAAATCTCTTATTTTCATATGCTTATAATTTTTAAAATTATGATTATATTTTAAACATTTTATACTTTTCTGAAGCCCCATTCCTTTATAAGTAATGTGTAAAAGATTCGAATTATTTAAATTAAATTTAAAGAAATTATACCTGTTTGAAAATTGTTTATATTTTCAGACCCCTAGAGATTTAACACCCCTGTGACCCCTTAAATAGCAAAGAACGGATTGCGTTATTACATAGTTTGATGAAAACATTTTATTGGCACTGGTAAACATGTAATAAAACTGGCTATCTCACCCACAGCACATCGAAATAATAAATAAATATTGGTAAAGGCTGTGATTGATTGAGTATTAACATCCCACTTTGAAGGTTTTGTTGATGATGGACCTTTAATTTTGAACCTCGTTCAACTTGTATCCCCCAAGTCTCATCTGTTGTTGTCTTGTCCAAGTAATGCAGAGAAATCACAAATGGCACCGAAGGCGTTCAAACCGGCCCTTGCAAAGTCGAAGACCTTTGGCGAATAAAGCAGTTGATGGTCCGTGGGATTTAGATCTATGTCAGGTGTGGTCAACAGGGGCGTAGCTACCACCGCATCAATGATACGGGGCCCCCAAGCTACAGGGGCCCCCAATAAGTATAATACATTCCACTAACAGGGCTCCCATATCTGAAAAAGGGCCCCTGAAGGAATTTTGATACATGCCCCCCTCAGAGCTAGCTACGCCAATGGTGGCCAAACTTTTTGGGAAGAGTGCCACTATCTGAGTAAAAAAAAATATGAGCATGCCACTTCCAACTTTCCCAACAACAAAAATATACAGTCAAAAAATGTTACTTATAAGCTTATAATGAGATTTTTCACCAAAAAGAACATTTTTAAACAAATCCAAGTAAAGTAAGAAAAAGTACAATATTTCCCCTGTAATCTTAAATTTAAATTATTTAAATGTCCCATTATATCTGTAAGAAAAGCTAAATTTCTGAACCAATCTTCATTATTGAGCAGCAAGCACTCATCAGATAGTTCATTGTTATCTTCCAGGTATTTTAAAACACGCTCCCTCAAATTCTAAAATCTCACGAGAACACTTCCTTTGGAAAACCAGCTCACAGAATAATGAAAAGTATTCTTTAAATGATAACTTTCTATTGAAATTCAATTAATTGAGCGTATTTAAAAAAAAAGCTTCGAGGGTATTTTTTTTGTTTGCATTTCAATAAAAAATGTAAAAAAATGATATTAAATTATTATTATTATTCAGTTTTTAAAAAATTTTCAGTAAGTCTTCACGTGCCTTTGTTACAACTCCGCCGTGTCGATGGTTGGCTAACCCTGGTCTATATTGGGGAGTTTCCCTCGGGAAAGCCCCCTAGAAGGTGCGTCCTCAGATGGGAATGCCGGCATTGTATCTTCCTTTGGGTGGTAGCAGGGAAATAAAACACCAATAAGCAGAAGTCCCACCTCTATGGCTCAGGCAAATTTTATTTCCCTGATTAATTGCTGATCTAAAACAATCAAAATATGCTTATCTGTAAGCCTAAAAAAATTTGCAGGCACTCTGATGCTGAATTTCCTAATAAACTGAGGAAGTTTCTTTTACTCATGGATTGACAAATCGAATTTTTCCTTGGGCGGAGTATTTCTAAAGTTCACTTATAGTAGGTAAACGGCCGAGTGTAGTCAAGGAATGCTAACTAGCTGATTGAATCAATGAACACTGATAATGAACATCTCAGTTCGCAAAGACGCACTGTCTCTCTTAATAGAGTGGAACATATTTCGTTCCATCGTAAGGAGAGATGGCAGTTAAACATTCTATAAGACTTTAAGGAAAATTTGTTAGAGATTTACCCCTTTTAGTTTCGAGAGAAAACTTCACGAGTCAGCACGCAACAAACTGACGAGGAAGGCATCCGAGTTGGAATTCCTATAACACACTAAATTAAGACTATAACACTATAATAAAACTACAACATAATATAATTAAAAAAAGAAAAGGCATGTAATCTACTACTACCACTTTGTAAAATAAGGCAACCCTACATTTATTTTAAAAATCTGTTTCCTTAATTTTTTAGAACCTAGTTTTCATAGATACATAATAAATTAGAAAATTAATTTATATGATTTTTATTTTAATTCGCATTTAAAACTTGTTGTTGTTATTGTTGCACGCCCCCATTGGTCAGCAGTGCTAGACCAAGTCCATGACATCTTACACTTTCAGAAAGTCCAACGCCAGCAAGGGATCGTCTACTAAATCCTACTTGGTGAGCCCTAGGCACGCTCGAGGATGTGAGCAGGCGTGGCCGGCTTAGAAGAACAGTTCGTGCACATTTCAAAGCTCTTGCATCCTTCGAAAAATTTCATTGTTTTGTTATGGCCACTTCGAAAGCGGGCTAGAAGAGTTTGATCCTGTCTTATAAGACCGTGAGCCAGAGAACCTCCAGGACGAGAACACTGATACCAATGGTGCTCTGGCGGGGGTAATCCAAGCGGTCTTATTCTGGTGTTTAGTTCTAGAAAATCTCCAAAAAGGTGAGGGGTGCTGATGGCTCTGGTACCTCGCAAGCGTCAGCCTTGGTTAAAGTGTCCGCAATCTCATTTCCCTCTAGATCTGTTTGAGAGGGAATCCACTGCAGATGAATTTGATGCGATGTGGAAAGTCGCTTTAACTCGGTGAGTATTGACACTCCAACATTATTTCTCCCACTTTGCCAATTGGACGAGTGCTGTATTGCACTTCTACTATCAGACAGTATCCAAATCTCTTTTCCATTTGGAAGAGATGCAAGAGGCCTCATCAATGGCTATTAGCTCACTGCGAAAAACCGAGCAACCGTCTGGTTTTCTCCTCTGGATTCCTAAGAGATGGTCTCTTGCGATTTGATGTAAATTCCTCTGCCAGATCGATAATAATCGTCTCTACTGCCATCCGTATAAACTTGAACGGCGTCAATTGGTATATCTCCAATTCTCTCTAGAGCTAATTGCTTTAGATAGGTTGGAAGGTCTGCTGGTTTATTCACGTGTACTGGTAATTCTGAGTGGAAGAAGACCCCGTCAAGATCATCCGCTGGGTCAAGACATTGTGAAAGGTGATGAGATTCCACAGCACCAATGGTAAGGTTAAAAGAGACCATTTGGCTGAAGGGATTGTTTCTCCTGAGTCTCTGGTTATTACACTAATCTTTGAAGTAAGATGAAGTACGATTTCGAGAATCCGGACTTCTGAGTTTGCTGTAGTATTTCGTTAGACATGCACGTCTCCTAAGGCTAAGGGGTTGTAGGTCCACCTCGAATACTATATCTCTGGGACAAGTATTTTTTAGACCAGTGATGATCAGAGCAGCGCTGAGCTGGACCTTTTCAAGCTTCTGAAGATTTGTAATGGAGGCATTACAGTAAACTGGAACGCCATACTCCAAGATGGGCCTGATAAGTGAGATGTACGTGTTTCTCAGAGTGCCAGTATCTGCTCCCCAATCACGTCCAGTGATATATCTCAAGATGTTGAGCCGTTTTCTTGCTTTAAATACAGTATTGTCAATATGATTGTTTCCCAGAATTTCAGGATCCAATACGAAACCCAAATATTATGGATGTTTATTGAGGGTCAGTGATTGATTATACAAAAAGATATTAGGTTGGAAATTATATAGCTTTCTATTGGTTATAAAAAAAGCTAACCATAGACTTGGTAGGATTAAAAGTCAGTTTGTGGTCTAGAGCGAAATTCCGAATGTCCTCAAGGACAAGATTAATGTCTCTCTCCAGTTTCGTCAAGTCAGAATCGGACTTCCAAAGAACAATATTGTAACCTCGTGAGTTCTTTTCCGACCGTGTTCGAATTGTGACAAGAAAATAATTGCAGACAGGATTTGGTCCCACTGTTTATTCCATACCTTCTATGGGACATTTCTTAAAATCAAGCATATATTGCGATGTTACAGGATTACGATACATCGTTCAGCCGTGTCTACTTTTCACGACCCCGGCTTTTTTTCTTCGCCACCCTCTCTTCTCTCCCGTTCCGACCTTTTTCTCCCCCGTCGTTGCCAGATCCTCTTCTCTATATCGTCTCTCGTTCGACCTGTTGCCAGGTGCAGGCAGCGGTTCCTTACACGCCCCACCTAAGAGTAAAATTTGCCCCTTGTGGCTGATTTTACCATATCAGACACCAGGAACAGAAAATTCACAAACCGTGACACAGAAAATCCACAAACAGAACACACAATAATTGCAACAGTCAAAAGTCTTGATGATTGTTCTAGTCAAAGTTCCTTTAAAACAAACACATGAAATAATATCAATAGTTCACCCAATTGAAATAAGTGACTATGTTCCCAGAAAGATCTAAACTGTAATGGGATTGCAAACAGATACATAAAAAAACACATTATACAAAATAAAACAACACTAAATATATACATTACAGTTTTTATCTTAATCTAGACAATGTTTATTTCATTAACTCATGAATGAATGCTCAATGAGTTCACTAAATTCATATTAAGTACACAGTAAAAACTTTCCTGCGGCTCTAATTTGCCTTTGGCCGGTATGATTTCCGACCCAACCCATGTCACCCATTCTAATACAAAGTTAATTCGCTTTACACGATTTTTCCAAATTTGCATCAGAAGGTCTATATCGACTATTCGAGATATAACAAACTGCTCTAACATTCTTAAAACCTGAGCCGTTAAATTACATCCATAAGAAGTGTATTCAATCTTAAACCTCACTTTTTTAGTCATGTAAATGTCAAACGGCATAACGCACGCGGCATACCCCTTCGTGAGAGAACGACAAAAATACCACTTCCACAAATCCAGTACCGTGACTCACGATGCTGCGCTATTCTTTTCTACAAAACCTTCCCTTTTCGACAAAAGATAAATCTCGGTTCTCGAAAATATGTTTAACCAAGCTTCACAGGTTACCTTCGCATTGAGACTAGTCAACGGCACAGCCTCGCCCCACCTAGTGTGCTGATCAACCAGACATAAAATATATTTATGTCCCTTTAAGCTTGGCGGATCAATTGGACCTATCAGATCCATATTCCCCACCTCAAATGGCAATTCAGGCCTTGCCATAGGTGTACTGGATGATCGGTCTTTAATCCTAACCGATCGAGTGAGCTGACATTCTTTACATGACTCACAAAATTTCTTCACATCGGCCCTCAGACCCTCCCAAAAGAAAGAATACTTTATTCGTTCAAGCGTCTTCTTGGGACCCATGTGACTACTGAACACGGAAGTATGCGCTAGTTTCAACACCTCAGTTCTTCTGCACTTCGGAATTACCAGCTGCCCAATACTCTCCCCGAGTATTTTTATCCCTACGAAATAGATATCCATCTACTTCATAGTAGTTTCCTTTGCCTTCCTTAGCATACTTCCAAACCAATGCTAACTCGGCACAACACTCCTGTTCGGAACGAAAACTATCAGCCACCATGATTCCTTTATCCATCTCAGCGGTCACCTCCTCATCCTTAGTACCCAATGTTCCCACTTCATTCTGACATGAAGTAATATTCCTTTGAGAATCCTCAACGTGCTCCTGTGCTTTCTCTGGCAGAATACCCAATGAAACCTCGGTTTCATCTACATTTCCTGAGTCAACCCTCAGGTCCTGAGAGCTTTGAGCCAGTGAATTCTCTTCACTCTGGGCTCCTCCCAACATATCCAAAACCTCTGGTGGAAGCAACACGTCTTCTACCAAGACTTCTGCAAAGCACATAACACTTGCTGGTGCACCACATTAACCTGGCCACCGGTAGCAAGACCAATTGGAACATATACTAAAGGACATTTAACTGCTGGACCGAAAATACCTTTCAAATAAATCGTGGAAGCTCCTTCAACCGATATTCCAGGAACTAAGTCTTTCTTGATAACAGTAATTTCCGTACCAGAATCCAATAACGCATGGACTAACTTCCCATCTACACTGATAGATGTTTTCACTAATTTACTTAATTTGTCTTCAATAGCCCGTCTAGGAATGACTTTACCTAGCACATCAACTCTAGCAGCTACCGTCCCATCTACCAATTCCGTCCCTTCCGTTGACACCTTATTCACATTAAGTCTTTTATTATCTACCTCCTTGTTTTTCGGACAATCCCGCTTAAAATGTTTATCTGATCCGCAGGTGAAACAAGCGAATTTTTAATTTCAGTTACTTGACCTTTATCAAAGTTTTTCCTAGAAGAAAAATTATCTGACTTTTTCTCCCCAAATGGCTGTTTACCCCAACTACCATTAAAACTTCTCTTTTCACTATCATTCCATTTAGCTCTCTCAGGTTCATCGTAGGATTTCCCTTTGGAAGCATAAAATATATCACATTGTTTGCCCAAGTCCCTGGGTTTGTACCATTCTTCCCCTTGGAGCACACCAATATGGGTCGCCGTCTCAGAATCCAACATTTCAAACATTTTATCTGCTACGATCAGTTGATTAACTGACTCAAAATCATTCTCTCGCACCTCTTAACTTACAGTAGTATAACCACATCGATGTTAAACGGGACGCGAACTGAGAGAAAGTTTCGTCAGAGTTACGTTTGGCCTTTCTAAAATTTTCTAAACACATTTTTGGTGAGGGTTCATACTCCTTGAGCACAACCTGTTTTAAAGATTCGTAATCTTTTAATTCTTCTTCGCCTAGGTTAACTAATAAGTTTGACACTTTGTCTCTTAACATGCATAACAAAACCTTCGGTTTTAACTCGTCGCTAACCATTTCACTAGCGAAAGCCTTTTCAAGACTAGAAAAGAAATATTCCCACCCGTCTGATTTATTGGGTACCTTTACAATTAAGAGCCTAACCATTTTAACTATTTCATCTAAAGATTTTACACGTGAGGTTTGACCATTATTTTGATTAGCACTCTGATTAGCGATCCTAGATAATTCCATTTCCAAGCGTAATTTTTCAATTGATAATTGTTCTTGTTGTTCTAGTTTTTGCTGCTGTTCTGTCTCTAACCTTTCGGCTGTAATAACTTCCAATAACTCTTTTGCCTCTTCCTCCTTGTAATATTTACTAGAGATTATTAAATTCCTTAAAACAATTTTAGACATAGACGGATCAGGTGACTCATCTAAGTCCCGCGCTAATTGAATTAAGTCAACTTTCTTACTTCTAATGAGAAATGCCATTTTTAATCAAGCTAAACCTAATGCCAAATTACCTTCTGACAAATTTAACTACAAACACTTAAATGACCTAGTACTATATATTTAACAAGCAAGAAAAATTCTACTCGTTTTTTCTAAAAGTACTCAAATTCCAGAAACACAATACGAAATATGTTTACAATAAAACTTATGAGACACAGTTATTTGTTACTAATCAGAACGCAGAACCTTTTTCAAAATAAAAAAAACACAATTAACAACATACTTTAGCTACATTACCATAGAATTATTTCTCAAATCATAAATCTACTCTTAGTTTCTTTTTTTTTTAATTAAAAGAAGAATCTTATTCAGGAAACAAAAAACCAATATACATAAACATCCTAAATTACGAGCAAATGAAATAACCTCAGATTGCATTAAACTATCAACTAACTGACAAATTGCACCACTTTTACTTAAAATGAAAAACTATCATATAATATTAAAAAAAAACATGCCATATTCTGAGTCATAAATAACCTACAAAATCTCTTATTTACAACATTTTAACAGGAAGTCCGTCTACTTGAAATACATATACACATTTTTTTTAATGGATATTTTTCACCCACTCAAACATACATTTTTCGCAACCATTATTTCAAGATAAATTAATCTAATTCTTTTTTTTTAAATTCTGCAAACTGAATTGTTATGCAAAACACTTTCTATACCCAGATTTTAATTTTTGAGACAACTTCAAAACAGTAAAGAATGATGATAAAAAAAGAAATTATAGTTTAACACTAGAACTCTAAATACCATATTTTACAACATTTAAAATGATACCCTATCATTTCCAGGTAAAATAAGTACACAATTTTCTTATTTCATCTACACAATAATCCAACAACATAGAATATTGCAATATAAACCAATGAAATTTTCTTTTTTCAGATATATCTGCTTTTTCTATTTTATTTTTAAAAAAACAAATTAAATATGACTGCATCCCATTACTTTTTTAAATATTCACACAATATTTTAACTTAGGGGAACAATAGCCACTTACCTCGACATGATCGCTGTTTCTGTACTTGAACACTTTTCAGATCACGACTCCATTCATCAGAAAATGAAGAAAAATACGGCATCTGTTTATTCCA
Source organism: Trichonephila clavipes (assembly GCA_019973935.1). Classification (NCBI taxonomy): domain Eukaryota; kingdom Metazoa; phylum Arthropoda; class Arachnida; order Araneae; family Nephilidae; genus Trichonephila; species Trichonephila clavipes. The sequence goes on along the minus strand of BMAU01016984.1, from coordinate 207,812 downwards.
TAGCCCAACTCGGCAGGTGATAGCAAATTTCTGTATGAAGGTCATGATTTTTCACTTGAAACTGCTGCAAGAGAATTCCCGGGATCCACGTGGTCATCAACTTGAAGATACACTGCAGGGTTCTATTTCCTTGTTAAAAATTTCCTTTCAAACCGAATGTCCACTAGAACCTTGTTCACAATTATGTACTACGAACACCGATCAATTTGAAATATTTTGTTCATTTAAATTCTGCTCCATTGCATCGCACTTCTGACACCAGTGTAACCTCGTGAGTTCTTTTCCGACCGTGTTCGAATTGTGACAAGAAAATAATTGCAGACAGAATTTGGTCCCACTGTTTATTCCATACCTTCTATGGGACATTTCTTAAAATCAAGCATATATTGCGATGTTACAGGATTACGATACATCGTTCAGCCGTGTCTACTTTTCACGACCCCGGCTTTTTTTCTTCGCCACCCTCTCTTCTCTCCCGTTCCGACCTTTTTCTCCCCTGTCGTTGCCAGATCCTCTTCTCTATATCGTCTCTCGTTCGACCTGTTGCCAGGTGCAGGCAGCGGTTCCTTACAAATATCATCCGCGAATGCGTCGACCTCACATTTTCTTTTGATAACACTCTCAATGCCTGATAAGTAGAGCGAGAACAAAGTTGGGCTTAGAACTGAACCCTGAGGCACTCCTTCAAAGAACGAAAAACTCCTGGAGAAGGAATTATTAAACTTCACTCTGATAAGGCTGTTTCTCAAGAAATCGTAAATCCAGAGTAGGGCTTTTCCTCCAATACCAAACATTTTATACAGTTTGATAAGAAGAAAATTATTGCAGACTCTGTCAAAGGCTTTTGATAAGTCCAGAAAAACCGCCACAGTGTGATTAGTAGGTTTCCTATTGTGAGCATCTCTAATCCTTTGGCAGAAGTAGAGAAGCTGATCTGTAGTACTATGCCCCTCTCTGAAACCGTACTGCTCCTCCAGTTGTGGGAATGCAGGTGAAAAGTGAGTCTTCTCAAAACCATTTTCTCCATTATTTTGCAAGCAATACTGGTTAAGGCGAAGGGTCAATAACTCTCAGGAGTACCATGAGTTTTTCCACATTTCTTAATAAGAATGACGGTCACTCTCCTCCTGTCCCGAGGAAGCTGCCATTTGTTCCAGGAACAATTGATGATGTCCAAAAATCTCTGCCTTCCGCTCAGGCCAAGATGGTCAGTCATTTGACCGTGAATACCATCGGGACCAGGAGATTTATTTAGACAAGAATCACCGATCGCAGCCTCGAGTTCATTGTATTACATTGTTCCAGTGGCGCACACAAGGGGGGCTGGTGTCCGGACCCCCCAAAGCTCTTGATTTTTTTTCCCGATTGATTATAATTCTAAGTATATAGTACGTAATATTTAATTAATTACTTGCTACTAATAATTAATTTTATTAATTAATGCAAATTATTTATTCAAAAACTAGTTTTTTACTGTGTTTTGTTACAGAAAATCGACAAAATCAAAAGGAGCATGACACAAGAATGGTTAACTTTCGACCCCGGACCCCCCCTCCCTTGAAAAATCCCTGTGTGTGCCACTGCATTGTTCTGATTGTGGTTGCTCATTGCTAATGTTTTTGAGAAGTTTCCGCAGTTTTCCATTAGATGTTCTTGAGTCAAGACCTGACCATAGATCATTCCATTTATCCCGATTTAAAACTTGTATTTCTTAATAGCAGGACAAAGTGTTCTAAGTAATAGGACACATTTTGTGGAATACTTTACAGAATCTCTCTTGTAATCAATCTGCTAATGCTCTTTCTCTACGAGGAAACATTTTAAAATACTAAGTGTGCCATCTATTCCGTACAATAAAACTCAACATGGACTGAATACTGGTGAGTACCAAAAAAAATTCATGTAGTACATTTTAAACCTATTATTGTTCGAAAGATAAATAAAACAAGAAGCCAAAATAAAAAATCGTAATAAAAAGCTAAAAAATTTTTTTTTCAATTAGAATTTTCAATAATTTTTGGTTTTGTGACGTTTGAGATAAATAACTGTAGCGTGATATTTATTAATTTAAATATTTAGTTTATTTATGTGACAGAGCTATTATTTACAGATTATACATTGAAGTTATTAAACTTATTAAAATCTTATTAGAGTTCAAAACAGTGGTTTGTGAGAGGAGGGTTCCCATTCCGCGACCGCTGACTTGAAGGTTCAATGTATCTCTCCCTGGTTCTCCCTCTCTCTGCTCGGGGATCAGACGGTCGGCACCTCTTTTTAGCATCTCGTTACATCCCGCTAGTAGCGGGAAAAGGGTTCCTTGTGATGTCAAAGGTCGACGGGCGATTCAAGATGGTACTACGCAGGTACTAAGCATGGTACTGTACAGGTCTCTTTACTCGTGTGGTGATTATTTCCACAAAAAAGCCGACTCACAGCTGGGAGACGAAAACGTTACAGTGTATGCTATACAAAACAGTTACACATTTTTAACCGACTAAATATCCCTTTAAATATTTTGTATTGAAATATGCCTAAGCTAAAACGCATAAGTTTTTAAGCATCTAAAAAATATCTGAAGTTTCCTTTATTCAAATCTGATTTTATTCCCAATCTTATTCTATAATGAAAGCCTCATTTCCTGTCCAGTCTCCCTGATAGGTTAACATAACAGTTCTGCATACAAATAATTATCTTTTCTTTTCTTTCACACTCGCAAAAAAGCGTAGTTCTAAGTGAAGAGCATTCAAGAGCCTCTCATTACCTCTTCTACGCTTTTGTTCCAGCTAACAATGCCTTAATTCACATTTCTACCATTTTTAAAAACCAATTCCGTGAACTTTCTTGACAGTTGACGAGATTTCCCGATAGAAAATCGTGGAAAACCCATGAAATGTGTAAAAATCGTGCGCTGTGAGATCTGAAGTATACATACTTGATGCAGCACTCATGTCAACTCTTGATTTTTTTCTTCAAAGGAATAAAATAAAAGAGTAATAACAATTCTTGCAGGATTTGAACAGAATTTTCCTTGTATGTTGCAATACTAATTACAACGATTAGAAGTGAAGTTTGTATTGTCCCCTATTTTCATCATAAAATCCGTATTTTTTGGAACATATAACTTTGTTTAAGATTCTTTTTTTTTGAGATGCATATTGTTTGTTTTTGTTTCCATAATTTGTTTGTCCCAAATTCACAGGCTCATTCTTTTTATGATTTAATTATTCTGTGATAGATAAAATGAGCCGTAAAAAGCGCATGTTAGATTGTTATAAGTACTAAAGAAATGATTAGAAGTGTAATAATTGCCCACGCCAGATATAATCACTCTGTCCCTTCCCATCCCTATTGCGATTGTATGCCGAAGGGGAACAATCTTTCAGCAAAACAGGGACTCCTGCACACAGGTATCACGTGGGTAGTTCCTACGACTCAACGGTCGGTTGAATCGATACAGGTCAAGAGGACTGAATAAGAATGCAGTTTATACGACTGTCGTTTCAAGTGTTATTAGTGTGCGCATCATGAAAACAGAAATAAGCTTGAAGGAGAAAAAATAATAACAATTAAGATGTAAATGGGGATCTTTTTCCTGCCTATTGACGTTTACGTAGTAAGGATAATTTTTGAGAACAAAGAAAGGTAAATTTATCAAAAAAGTCAGAGCGTACCTAAAGGCTCAAAATCCTCCCGTTGGCATGGAGAGGAATTTTGAAGAGTGGGCTGTGCCAGCTTGGGAGTCGTCCTCGTGGCATCAAAATTACGAGGTCCGTCAACAAAAGTTCTAATGTAGCTTTGAAATGGTGTCAATAAGTAATCAACCATTCACTTAAACACTTGAGGAAATGATCAGTTTGGCGCTCTTTTGAGAAGGTCATAAGTACAATCCATCTTGCTATTGGGATTTTCAAACATGATGTGCTGGTAATTATCAGGTATGGAGAGAAAATGAGGAAACGGAAAATAATTAAGGCAGCAGTGATACTTTGAACATATTAACTGAATAACAGAAAAGGACAAAATCAAGGGACAAGAATGCATAGAAAGGATTTTAATATAGATTTATTTTTTTTAAGAAAAAAAAATTACGGTACTAAAAATGCTGCATGTTCGAATTTATTCCTCATTATTTGACGTCAGTTTGGTGCTCTCTGACACAAATATGAACCCGTTCACACTCACCCTGCACCAGAAGTAACCAAAAATTTTTCAAGGGGGGGGGGAGTCTAGGGTCGAAGTCCATTATTTTGGTATCATGCTCCAATGAGCCGCCCAACACATTCTTTTGATTTTGTCGATTTTCGGGAACAAAAACAATACAAAATTAATTACTGAATAGATAATTAGCATTAATTAATAAAATTAATTATCAATAACAAATACATAATTCAATTTTACGTAATGTAAACATAGAATTATAACTAATCAAAAATAAAAATTAAGGGCTATGGGAGGGGGTGTTCGGACCTCTAGGACCCCCCCCCTTGTGTGCGCCACTGCCCTGCTCCCTATAGCTTTCCTTTCCCTTAACTTATATCATGATTGCTTAATATGCGCTATTTTTACAAGTTTTTGTATCATTCGAAATCTTGTAAAGGAAAATATATTCATCCTCTTGAAACATGGTATTGCTTTCTCTATTTAATTAATGGTAATCGCTCGAACTACAGGAAACTGTTCGTTATTCAGCCAAAGTAAAATAAATAAATAAATAAACTGAGTTTAACACGCTTGATTCGCATAATCACATGATAACGCACATAAGCTTCTTTCCACCCTTCTTTTAAGGAATTAAATTTGCTCATTTTTAATGATAAAAATGATATTGCATCATACCAAATGGATTGAAGGTTTCGGACAAAAAAAGCACTAGCAAGTTAAATGTATCAATAAAAAGTAAGTTATGTAAATAAATTGTCTAATAATTGTAAAAATAGTAATCTAAAAATAGTAAAAAAAATTTTTTTAAACGAAACTTTTTATTGGACAATAAATTTGAGAGTTCCACATATTCATGTATTAAAAATAATTTTTCAAAAATTGTCTTTGAATTAAGGGTGACCTCTAAATAATTAATTCCTGAATGTTTTTTTTTTTACATTAAATCGCTTGCCTTATATTCCCTTGTAGTGTCAGTCTACAATTGTACACTGTTAGTTTACCTGTATGTACAAAATTGTTACAAAGTAGCTAGATTTTCTACAAAATGTGACCCTAAGATTAAAGTGAAGGTATTGTGAAAAGTTAATGTAGATAAAGAGAGAGTTATTTTTTTTACGCCCTTTGCTTTTCTGCCGAAAGGGTAGCGCGGACCGAAAAATCGCTTAAAAAGCTGTTTTCGGCTAGTATTAAAAAATAGGACCCAAATCCGAAGTATTTGTTCAGATATAAAAGTACTCAAACATTAATATTATATTGTGGCTTCCTGTAGGGAATCACTTATTTGATCACACTAGTCCTTTTTATACGAGTTGACACATTTTTTCTTTTATCAAATGAGTTCCGCCCCTGTACCCTAATGTTGAATGAGCTCTCCTTTTACATGTTAAAAGGAAAAAGAAATTAGTTTTGAAATTTTAAAAACACTCTGTTATAAACAAATGCATGAGTTACAATGTCACCAACTTTTATAAAAATTGAGGCCTTTTTCCTGTCCGAAAATGTGCTCCGTGTTAAGTTCACGCTCTTGTGGGGGGAATGTCTCTCGGAGAGTCTAGAGGCGTAGGATTAACGAAAGAACTAGAATCATACATAATCTTAATATGACTTTATTAAGACATTCAACTTAAGCCTTTAACAAATTAAATTATAATAATTAATGTGAGAGAATCTACGATGGAAAAATACGCAACACACAATATATATATAGATAATAAGACTTAATCTAATTCGGACCACTATCAATAACTGAACCGCCTAAACTCGATTCCAATTCTCAATCAATGATTATAATATTAAATAGTCAATCCTACCTTGTTGCAGTTTGAAGAATCAATAAAGGCAGACTTGTATTTATTTGCATGCACTGGTGTGCAACTTGAATTTCATATATATTCGATCACTTATAACTTCTAATCACCGTCACGTAATGCTCATTCAGACTTGAACCACGAGCTATATTAACTTTTCTCTATTTAACATCAACTGCCACAAATTAACATCAATTGTCAACATACATTGCCATCTCGTTCACTCTAAGTTCCTATATTTAAAAGCTTGTTCATTTGCATCTTTCATTCACACTTCACTTCTTGGATTTGGTTGGAAAAAAGTTGCCCTTAACTCTAGCCCAAAGAACCCAAAGGACATGTTAAAGAAAAGACGCGTGAGCCCGTCACAACCTTGACGACAAAAATAGATACATTTACAAATTCCAAAATTATTATTCCATGAAAAACATTAAAACACCCCTAGATGGTTCTTTTCAGCCTGTAAAAGCACAATGTGGAGACAACACTGGCGTCGAACATTTGACAGTGACAGAGCGTTTCATCTTCATAACGCGAAATTGTAATTGCGAATTTTTATTGCTGTGTATTCTATTTATGTGATTTCTTAAGTCTGTGTTATTATAGATTTATGCGTGCGAGTTACTTGTATACAAGTAGAAGAAAATCTACTGTACAATTTTTAGAAAGTCCCGGAGTAAATTACAATTTACTCTGAAAGAAATTGCTTTTCAATTGCGCTTACATTTGAAAGATGATCAACCACGGAGCCAATGTGGGGGAGGGGAAGCGGTGGTCACTTTCGTGGGAATTAAGTTTCACAGAATTTTTAACGAGACATGAAGTTTATTTTTACATAAAACATTTGTTAAGCAAAATACAATTCAGAAATTGCTCTTTGAAAAAGTTATATGTTTTTCATTGTGCGTCTCATTGTCGTAAGCTCGTGGCAAGCAATATTTTTTTCAAGTCTTGGGTTAGTCTTGACGTTATTGAAGACACATCATGTAAAGGAAACTGATGCATGTTACACATGTTGATCTCAAAGTGCTCACGTTGGGGTAGATGTTTGGTAAGTGGAGAGCTATTTAAGGTGTCCCCCTCTCAGTTGCTTATGATTCCGAACTACGAGGTTCACCGCCAAAAGCACAAAGTTGTTTCAAAGTGCGACACTAATAAAACGCTTCAATTCAATGATTTCACGGTTTTGCTTTGTATTACAAGTGATAAACTTCCACAAAAGAATATGTTTAAAATTTATTAGCAAACTCTTTTTCTCATTTAAATTTTGAAATATAATTTTATATTTCCGCATTAGAGGTGTTTTTTTTTTTATCAATGCATTACATATTATTATAGGGATGACTTCCAAACTCGAGGAGAAATTTTTAAATTCTGGCCCATTTTATATACATTTCTTATTGATTATTTTAATTTTCACCTTCACTTACATTTACACCTTATTTGTATGTTATTTATTGATGTTTAGGGGGTGAGCTACTTACAGCAGCTAACTTCTTACATCTTTCTAAATTTCTTACAAGTAGCAATCATCGCCATTAATCTCGGCCGCATATAGCGCACGCCATCCAAGTGCAGCTTTCTTTCAGTGGACGATTTACATATGAATTTTTTACATACCACAGGGCCATCGTAGCCCAGTGGTCACGGTTACGGACTCGTGGCCGTCGTATGCGTTCGAGCCATTGAAGACCCGCTGTGTAGAGGGATTGGTGCACATAAAATCTGTCGAGGGCCAAACTTCTCCCGTTGGCGTGGTGTGGAAATTCAGAGAGAATGGATGCTACTCAGGTGTCATCCTCGCCACTTGACTGTGGTGCAAATTTACGAGGTTGTTCGCGGGGGTGATTGCTTCCTGGGGGATCGTTTTGTAGCTCTAAATCTCTTTCGGGGGTTGTCTCGGGCATTCCACCCATAGTTGCTTTCCAGTGCGACCCGCTCATTCCTTACTAAGGGTTCATTTTAATAAACAAGAACAATTTTTCTATCCAGTTATGTTTATCTAACTTCCATCTGATTAACCAGAAACCAACCAATATACCTCACAGAGCAGTTCAATATCATAGGAGAAACAAACCATCGTTATTTTCATTATAATACTTATGCTTTCTATAAAAATTATTGTAATTAAACGTATGACTTTTAAGCGTTGTACTAAATTGCTACTTTTCACAACCGCTATGCCCCCAAAATAATTGAAAATCCACAAACTGATATCACTTTTCAACCAAGAGGAAACTACAATTGTCATCAAGAAATTCGAAATCTGTATGACAATGAATTAGCATATCACTGATGAAGTAAACCACATTAAATTGTTTTAAATTAGAAATTTCGTAGTAGAGCATATCTGAATCTGAATATTGAAAATCAAAATAAATGAAATTTTGGGGAGACCTCATAATCATGAACCTTCGTCAAATATCACGAACGACACCTCATCTGGCACCCCACCCCACTTCGAGCCTCCACAGATGGAATGTGCAATAGGCCCTATATACAGTGTCTTTTCGACGGTACAAGGACTCGAGCTCACGACTCTGGTCATGAATTCGTGACCATGACCACATAAAAGTTACGCGCGATTACGAGTATTAAGTGAAATAATTTCCAATAAGATTTAGGGGGTGTGCTTTTCCTAAAAGCAATTGCGTTTTAACATAGAAAACAATATATATCAAACACAAATATTTCATTTAATATTAAATCAAACTAAACAGAAAAAAAAGGAAAGATTTTGTTGTTTCAACCAAAGGAAGAAAAAAAAAAGAAAAGAACTTTGTTGAAAGAACACAATGGGTTACTTTATAATATTTCAAATGAAGAGTCCACGATTCGAGTGGAGCATTGTCGATCGTGAAGACAAACCGAGTTACCATACAAGAAAATGTTCCTCCCACCCCGATCATTTCAATCACCAACGGAACACTCGATCAGTAAACAATTCGTGAAAGGGCGCGTGTGCTTTTCCTCCGACAAGGGCAATTGTGTGGAAAGTAGAGCCTTCATAAAGAATTCTTTGGTACTCTTTTTTAAAAGAAAAGTCAATCGGGGAAGCGCGCCACTACAAAACGCTCGTGATTTCGAGAGCTCATTCGAAGAGCACGAAGGAACATTCTATTGTGGAAAGCTGCACGACCCACATGTCCGGTTTCTTTCCGCCTGTGCACAAGAATTATTCATATAATTTCAAGCAAGAAAGGCCTTACGCGAGGATCATCTTATCACAACTCGACATTAAAAATGACTATCGCAACTTGAGAAAAATATAGATAGATACAAATAAATTTTAGTACAAAAGCATTGCTTTATTCAGCTTTTACCATTAATGAACTCCCAAAATTGTTCATTGCAAAAAGCAGTTTTTTTTTTTTGAAACAGGGTCAAATAACGAGGTCGACACTAGAACTACCGTTCCACTCTCCACGTCTTACTCAACATTGGCGAGTGAAATTATCACATATCTACTGAAGAAAAAAATCCGAAAGACATTATAATAAGGCATGCATTTAGTACTGAATGAGGGTTATATGAACGTCACACGATGGCATCGTCATTTTGAACCGTGATCAAATGATGAAGATGAACTGGCATCCCCCTGTCCTAACTTAAGATATCACAGCAATGGGAGCACGTTTGAGCCTCGACAGAACTATTATGCTCCACATTCCAAGACGAGTCTTAAGAATCAAGATTCGAACGCGAAGCTCGACTTATTTGCTTGAATAATGTTTAAGTCTTACAACGGAGCTAGATGGCTATCGACAAAGAATCGCGTTATTTTGAACAATGGACACATGACGCGAAAGCCACTTTCTAAAATTCTACACCACGTCCATTTCCATACATAGGGCTGGTCTCCAATGCCAACAAGACTCGACGTACACAACTGCCCACGAGTTGGAGACCATTCAAGGATTCGAAATGAAACATTTAAATACTTTTACTTTTCTTGAAATCCTAAGCCAGTGATTCTCAACCTTTTTGTTGCGGCACATATTTAACGTTTTCAAAATTTGGCGGCACACAAAGAAAAAGATAAAAATTATTTACTTACTACAACACACTGCATAAATAGTTCATGACAAACATTTTAAATATACGAAATAAACTAATATATACTACAATAATAACTAAACGTTTATTAAGGGATTAATTACAAGCTAATAATAAAAATATTTTTAATGCGAAATTTGAGCTTGATGTTTTTTGATAATTTCATTTATATTTGGTCGTAAAAATGACGATGCTACTCTCATATCGTCTTCTACATTTAACAATCTTGATCTTTTTTTAGTTTTAATGTTGGCTAATGCTGAAAATCCGAATTCACACAAATAAGATGTGGAAAATTGTAATATGTTTAAAGCTTTTTTGGCTATCATTGGATAATCGCATCTGATGTTAATCCAAAATGAATTAATTGATTCTTCTGAATGTTTTAAAATTAAATCTCGATTATTGGAAAGCAAAATGAGAGAGAGAGAGAGAGTTTTCTTCCTCTTCATTCAAAGTTAAGTCAAATACAGAAGTATACGTTATGAGAAATGGATTACGAACCCCCAATCAAATTTCTTAATATCTAATTTTGGGAAATAATAAATAATTCTCTCCTCTAATGTTGTCAAATGATCAACAATTAATTTAATAGTTTTATAACTGTCTTTAGGGACTGACTCAAACTTTTCTAAATTGCCTTCCTGAGCTTTATTTTTCCATAAAGTTATTTGTGTTTTTTGAATCCCACCAGCTTATCGGTTGAGTTTAAGATATTTTCATTAGGCCCTTGCATACTTGAATTGATGTTGTTAAAAATAACAAAAATGTCTGATAAGTAAGCCAGTTTAGTACACCATATTTTATCTTCCAACAAATGAACAAATTCATAATTTTTATTTTGTTCAAAAAATATTTTCATTTCGTCTTTTAATTTCAGCACACGAGATATAACTTTTCCTCTGGACAACCATCTTACTTCTGTATGGAGTAACAAGGATTCGTACTTGGCTTCCATAGCTTGGCATAATTTACTAAATAATCTACTTTTTAATGGTCTTGATTTGATATAATTAACCATTTTAACACATTGTTCCAGAACTATTTTCAAATCTGATGGCAAAAATTTTGTAACAAGTGCTTCTCGATGCAAAAAACAATGGGTAACTAATATATCCTCATTCAGTTCTTTAACATGTGCTACAAATCCTTTTAGATGTCCAGTCATAGCTGGAGCACCATCTGTGCAAATGCCAATACATGACACTTCTAAGAAACTTTAATTTCTTCTAAATATGAACTAATTACTTGAAAAATATGTTTACCAGTTGTAAAAAAAAATCAGGTAACTCCCGACAACATAAAAATTAATTATCATTTTCGTGAATAAATCTAACGAATGCAATTAATTGAGCATTTCCTGTAATATCTGTTGTTTCGTCGACTTGTAGAGCAAAATTCGAATTTGCAAGAGTTTTTGCAGTATTTTGCTCAATATTTTCTGACATATCTTTAATTCTGCGATGGATTGTATCATTTGAAAGTGGTATTTTGCAAATATCAATATCAGCTGATCCACCAATCATTGTTTTTACAATTTTGCGACAAGCAGGTAATATAATTTCTTCAGCCAAATTGTGAGGTTTTAAGTTAACAGCAATCAATTCAGCTATTTCGTAAGAAACTACTTGAGCCTTTTCAGACACACATACTTGTTTTTCAAAAACTTTTACTTGCTTAATTTTTGATGATAAAGACTTTTCAAAGTAGCTTCTATCTTTTTTTGAAAGCGAAGGATGATTAGTCACCAAGTGACGTTGGAGTTTGCTAGGAACCATAGCACTATTTGATAATTTAAAACCACATATCATACACTCGGGAACAACTATGTCATTTTCCATTGTAGAGGTAAATCCAAATTTCAAAAAATCATCATTATATTTCCGATGGACAACGTATTTTTTTGAGCAAGAAGTATTTTTACTTGTGCCGGGGGTTGGCTCATTAACTTGGTCCCTAACGTTATCATTATCACTATTATCATCATTAAACTTTCTTCTTTTTAACCATTTATCCATTTTCAGAAGGATCTGCAAATAAATTAATGCAAAATATTACTACATGCAAATAAATTAATATTAAACCGAATCACATACATTTGCCAATTTTAACGAAAGAAAAGGTGCAGTAACTACTATGCAACACCTTGTGAATCCCAACTATCACTAAAACAACACGTTTTGTACGCAGAAGTGGCAAGTGTGCGCCGACTTGAGACATATTCCTATTGCTATGTACGCCGCTTCATCATAATTTGGCACTAAGAAAAAACGCGTTGCAAAGCAAATAATAAAATAATTTATTTTTTTGTGGATTTAAATATATATTCATGTTAAAAATATTTTTCTTTTTAAATGATATAATTTAATATTAACATTATTATATATTTGCAAAATTTGGCGGCACAGTGGTTGAGAATCACTGTCCTAAGCGTTTTAATTTTTTATAAAATCTAGCACTGTACAAAGTAAAGTTTTTTTGATAAAAAGAAAAAAAATGGAATTATAATGAACTAGTTTGGAAGTGAAAGACAGAACATAGTTTCAGGCTCCACTTACGTCAGTTTTTTTTTTTATAACAATGAATGTGAAAAAACTTCTCCCACATTAGGAACTACTCAAGGTGCCCACGTTGTCTGGTGACCCAACTTTTTACGAATGATTGAGCTGATATACGAGCAATTCGTGTGAAACCGCTTCAGTGATTTTTGAAAGTGATCACCCTTCATTATAACACATGGAAACTATTGTTAGCAGAAAAAAAATTTCTTTGATAACAATCTAAGAGTTGACGAAATATATACTTCAAAAACAGTACTTAAAATAAATTCACTCAGTCGCAAAAGTCTTTTTCCCCCCTATTTATAATTTTGTCCTTTACTACAAGGAGAGAGATCTTTTCAGAAATAACTCTGCAGGTACTAATAAACATTTTTATTTCAATGCACTTGAGATTTAAATCCAAAATATTTTATCAAACTTTTTCAAATCGGCAACGAGATTTTATTGGAGGATAAATAAAATAGTACTCAGATTTTCACAACCGTATTTTCTTGATACGTCACAATTTAATTAGTTTCGTTGAGTTTTGTAAATTTAATAAAAATGTCTTTTTTGCAGAAAAATCCTCGCGTAACATTTAATGATTTAAATAACCACCATACCCGATGGATTAAAGCAGCGGTTCTTCAAGCTGTGGTCCGTCGAGACTCGTGAAACATTGAGATTTCTTTTCTATACATGCTCTGAAAAATTGAAAGATGTGTCGTGCTATATAGACTAGATGACTAAATACTCCACTAGAACTTGTATTTCGATCCAGAATATTACCGTAAAATGCGGCGTATAACGCGCACCCCTACTTTCAAGCTGCAATTTTTAGGTACATTCACCGTATAACGCACACCCCCTTTTTACGAGACCCGAAATGCGCGATGCTATTGTGTTTTGAAGTCATTTACTCGAGGTTTTTTTCAAAGCTTCACAAAAAAATAATATACTTCTAGAATTACAACCTTAAAGTTCATAAGAAATGTCATTTCTTTCAAACAAACGATGTAGAGGTCTAATTTTTTTTATTCTTAAAGCTCGCATTTTTATACTCAGCGCACCCATACTTTTCTAGTTAAAAGTAGGCGTCGTACGCCGCATTTTACGGTAAGTCGGGGAGTGATGTTCGAAACCTTGAGGGTCCGTGCTGTAACGCTGATACATAAAGAGGGCCGCGGCGATCCGCTGTATCACAGAACTAGTATCGAAAAAAATGATATTCTACGTTTGACACCTCCACAATTTCGGAAATCACGAGTTTATAAATAAGTCTACATATTGTTTATTAACTACGCGCTTTGAAGATACACGAAGACTGTTGGCGACGGGCTTCCCGATTTTAAATCTAGGCCACATTTGATTCTCCAAACTTGCATCAGTTCCTCCACTCGTCGCGTCTTTGTGGCAATGGGATTCGAGCCCACGTCTGAATGGAAGTAACATAAGTCACGAATTCACGACCATGACCACTTGCGTTGTACTAGACATTTGCAAGAGAAATCGGCAGATGTTTAATGGTCACTAAATTTCCCAGAGAAAAAAGGGTTGTACAAATTAAAATTTAACCTCTTTTAAACAATAGGAAGACATTAACGTTATAAAATGTATAATATTAAAATTGTGCAAGCAAAACACAATATCTAAGAATTTTATTACTAATATTTCCTCTAAGAATAATTTAAACATGTGTTTTCTTTGTGTTAATATATTAAAATCAACTCTTTCAATTACGTTTTAAAAATTTGAAAATTAGATATGATTCGAAATTTTTACACAGTAAAATAATGCTCAGATATTAAGGAACAAAAGCAAGTATCAAAAAAATTTCAGACTTTATTTATCCAAACATTATCGAAATTCCAAAAAGCAAGCTAAATTTAGCTTGTGGCACTCAAAATAGATAAATAGAAAAACACATAAAAGATATCCAGTCTACATGCTATGAACTTCACAGATGTCACAAAAAAAAAAAAAAAAAAAAAAAAACTCTTTTGAAGACATTTTAATCATATGCATTTATAGTTTAGCACATAGAAAAAAAATAACATCACTTCATAGTATCACATAGTCAAAGTGATTACCCACTATTGCTGTTTCGTTCAAATATTTACATAATATCCATACAGTTAAAACACTAAAAACGGAACCCTAAAACAAAACAATTAAAAAGTAAATATTGGACCCCTTTTTCATAATCATCTATTTGTTGTAAATACTTAATACAGATAACATAAATATGAATAAATCTTCACACAAATGGATGAATAAATGCAGCTCAGCATATAAGGATGATGGGATGGATAATGAAAAGGAAAAGGCACTTGAAGAAAGCACATAAAAATACACTTGGCAGTAAAAAGATCCACGACATTCAAAATCGCAAAGGATTCTTCTGATATTTAAAACAAGTATAGGAACAATACACGAAGCGATGGTTCAGTAACAGTTCTATGATTCTGCAATAGTTGATGAAATTTTAAATCAATCATTACATCCAAAATTTCAGATTGTCAAGATTTTATTAAAAGCAAACACTTTTAGATGAAATGGGGAGAGGGGAAGACAGTAAAACATGATTCAAATTTTTATTTGAAAAGGAAAAAAAGCACATTTATCGAATTACGCAATATAAAATCATTCCAAATTTTAACAATTGCAATTAATGCTTGGCCCCTCAATTATAACTGCTCATTAAATTAAATTATATAATTCAGAATAAATTAATATCACTCCCTTTAAGATAAGGGCATTCAACATATTGCACAAAGTTTGCAACTGCCTCTTTTATTGGTACGAATATTAATGAACTTTAAAAATGGAATGAATTTCTAAAAAGTCATTGTATAGGTCAAATATAAAAATAATTTGAGCTTCAGATGGATTTTAAATATAAAACATTAGTTCGATAACAAAGGCACAAAGTGATGGTGGCAGCATTACTTGATTGAATGACAACAATTGAAAAAGAGCTCATTCCACACCGGGATTGGCAACGGTGAGCTCTCGAACAATGATGGCCAGATTTATTACTTTTCGATCTTAAAATGTTAATTAAAAACATTAAAAATTATAGCTGATTACTGTTCCATTTTATATGTTATCCAAACTCTTCCCGTCTAGTTTTCTCGCAAAATCGTTAACCACATCTCTGAAATTCAGGGGATCCAGATTCTTTGACAACAAATCCAGGAGAAGCCAGTCACCCAGTTTGCACTTGTTGATGATGGATTCCAGGTAATCCTGATTCGCAAGACGGGCCCGGGATCTGGTGACAAGGAACCGGGATCGGGGGAAGAAGACGATGAAACCTCTGTAAACCAAGGCCAAACCAGACAGCACCGCAAGGATGATAAACCAGAACCAGAGGAAGACGTAGATCTTCTCGTTGATGATGTTGATGGGCAGGATACACATGGCATCGTGACGCTGCACGTCGCCGGAGGAACCGTATCTGTGGAAGGTACATTTGGTTAGACGCGGGAAGACTTTAATCATGGGATCGTACCGCACCGACCAATCCCAGTTGGTGAACTGAAGCACTTTGGATCCGTACGTCGAGAACTCTCCGCCAAGGAATGCATCCATGAGGAAGATCTGACCAACGACGTTCACGAAATTCATCATTTCGGCCAACACGAACCAGAAAAAGTACATGCTGTGATTGTTGAGATTGGCTGTCATGTACTCCACGAGAAGTTTTCGATTGGAAGTTTTGGTTTCCTCAGGCAAAATGGGAGAGTTGAGACCCAAGATCAGATTCTTGATGCGGCCACCTTCCATTGCTTTCCAGAAATATCTTGGGATATAGAATAAGATAGCTTGTAGGAAGAGAACGAAACACACCCACTGATAGTAGGCATGGTACACGCGCTTTTCGCCAGGAGTATATTTATCTACTCCAGGATATGGCACCTCCTCACCCACTTTCTTGAACCACGCATCCGGTAAACTAAAAGTTGTATGGATCCAACAAAATGTGTCCAGTAAGTTGGGCGGAATATCATCCTTCGATATGCAATCGATTGGGTCTCCTATGTATTGTCTGCCAGTCACAAGAATACTGAACGCTATGAGGACCACAGCTGTGACTTTGTAGTGCAACCTGAAGACATTGTTGTCTATGGCTGTTACGTCAGTTTTGAAAAAGCTCTTCAAGCCAGCGAACAAATCCATGCTTTAGTTATCTGCAAGAGAAAAATTAAAAATAAATCACACGTGGAAATTCACAAATACATTACTTGATGAAAACATAAGATAAGAGGTTTTAAGAATTTCTTAAAAACCTATCCATTTTTTGGGACAAGACCTCATTGAGAAGTTTCTATTTTAGGTTTAACTTGCTACTTCATACAGGGAAACATGCCAATTACCCTATATATATTTTACGAACATTTTCAATTAAATAATACTCACTACGATTATTTCATGCAATTCTTATTGGGCGCAACCATCTAAAAGCGAACCAATTTTTACCGGCAAATGTTGCATTAAAATTTGTTTCTATCAATGCGATAATACTGGTTTGAATGTCAACATTTTTGTTTGGTTGCAATGAATGAGGGTTATAACTACTCAGCGCGCGCATACAAAGCAGTTTCTCATTTTATTAAGGAAATTAAAAAGAGAAACCAAGCAGAGAATCAATTTAAGAAATGAATGCGCGATGGGTGTGGAAAGTCTGCTGAAAGAGGGGAATTGAATGAATTTCAATTAATTCTGGAAATTAAAAAACGCTCATTAGAACTAAAAATTGCCAGTCGCATGGATTTATATAGTACCTTTTTTACTGCCATTAACGGAACTATTGAAAGAGAAGGAGGGAAATAAAAAGGCGAGACCTTACACTAACGATACAATTGAAATCCGGCATACTGACTAATGAAATGCCGACCGATGCGTAAATACCTTTGAACCAATAAGAACAATCTGCATTCAAATCTTTTTTAACCGAGACGATTCAGCAACAAAATGAAACAGTAAAGTACACTCGAATCGACCTTTTTTTCCTGGGAAGTTATCAATATCGTACTCGTTCTTTTCCGCATGAACGCTTGAAGATGGCGAGTTCTGTTCCAGTGACTTCGCGTGCGCGAACTATTCCCAACGAATGCATCAACACGAGTCTGGTCCGAAAAGTGCTGGCACAACATAAAATGCATTATTCCACGGTTCAAATTTGTCACGCATGGGCTCTACGGTTTATTGTTTGGTCAAACTCTGAAGGGCATACGCTGAATAATTTTTGCATCTAACCTTCCGCAAAATAAATCTTATTCATCCATTTCGATTTTTAATTTTTTTTAAACTAGAAAGTAGGTCCGATTCGTTTTTTTAAAATTTTATTAATAAAATGGAACGGATACTGAAACCGGCACAATTCGATGAAAAACCTTACCTTCGAATTTTTCTTTTATTTCAACGAGATAGTTTAGCATTTCAAAATTATACGTCAGTTACAAATCGCACTTCAAAGAACAACAAGTTTCCCCCTTTCCGTTATATATTTATACAAAAATATATTTGAGATAAATTACATTATATGCGAGGTTAAAAATCTTAAGCTAGATTAGATTTAAAAATTAACATACACTGGAAAAAAGAGCCCGAGATACAACTTCAGTATAATTCTAAAAAGCTTTTGTTAAGCCTTAAAAGCACTGAATTAACCTTCATTTTTTAGAATCTTTTAACAGAAAGCATTTATGCACGTTTTCCACAGAAATTATATTTCAGGTGAATGAAAGCTATTCTAGAATTATAATCAGCTAGTTTATTGGCTATAAAAATTTGTCTCTACATAGCTTTCCTTAACGCGAGCAAAAATTGTTACCTCAAAATTTGAGAACAAAAAGTCGCATTTTTACGATTATATTTTGTTTTAATAACGTATACTTTTCAAGAATATTCATATTTCCCGTAAACTCTCTTCAGATAACCAGAAATATTTTTTATATGTGCAATTAAATTTAATGGACACTGCACATTTCTCCTTTACTATCTGAAATCACAGAAAATAGTAACAAAAATCGAGAATTTGGTATGGATTTGTTGCCAAACATGCGGAATTTTAACGTTAACTTTATAAACCCAAATCAGTAGCATTATTAATTCATATGATTTTTAACACCAAATGCGTGTTAGGGTTTACGGCTAACACTTCCCAGTCTATACACGTTTATAAATAAAATCGCTCTGAGGCCCTGAAAATTTTAGACAAAAAACTTCATAAAGTCAAAGCAAACAGAGGGTGGGTGGGGCCTTCTTTTTTATTGCGCAAGTGTTCTGCGCATTAAATTAGCGACACACAAGGAAAGAAAGTCATAATAGCAATTTAGCTCGTGGAAAAAGAATGACAAAAAAAAAAAAAAAAAAAAAAAAAAAAAATGGAGTCTTGACAGGTCGCGAAGACAAGAATCATTTGAATGTAACACTTTCAATGAGAAAAGGGCAAACGATAAATTATGAAGACAAAAAGAATAAGCTGAACCTGTATTTCACGTTCAAGGCCTTACAAAACGGCTATTATGCAGCTGATTAAAGGTTTCCCACTTTTTCCTGCGGGTTGTTTTTTTATACACGGCAGGCCACATCAGCGTGGCAGTGCAGGCGGAGAAACGACAGCGGATGTGTAGGTTTCAGCGACGAAAGTAGTCATTTTCTCGTGTAATGGCAAGATTGGAATGTCTACGAAGGGTAATTAATATCACTCCCTATCATATGTTACCAGAGGTTTAAGGAAAAAGTGACATTAAAAACAAGAACCGTACTGCAGAAAATGTTTATGAAAAACTTTTAAAAATCAATGCTCAGATTAAAGAGAGCAGTAAGAAAATTGAACAGATACGGTGGAAGAGGCCTGTCATATACGTAAAGACTTTTTTTTGTGACCAGCTATTTTGCGCCAAATATCCTATTTATTGGCCCTGCAAAGCCTAATGTATAACGTATAAGTATATATGTTAACAAAGAATTGAAAAATATGACTGAAAACAAATCCGAAGACCTAAGAAATAAGTGCATCTTGTAAATGAAAATAATGAATTTTAAGTCCTATTAAAATTGGATTTTTGTTTTAGGTGGCTCGAAACGTTATGATAATCAGTGCCACACGACCCCCCCCCCTTATGTATTTATAAAAGGATGGAATATTAATTACTTAGATTAGATAATTAGCGTAGTTAAATAGTTATTGTAACAATTACAAAATTATCCTTAAAAAAAATTCGAATCTGGGTGTCGTGTTCTAGGGAATGTAAGCATCCGTGTTGGAAAAAACAATCTTTTGGGTATCACAATAGTACAATAAACGCCTTTTTCGAGATGTTGACTATCGGGCCTCTGCGATATCCTAGCTTCCCCTACAATTCATGAAGGATAAACAAATACACAATAATAAGATAATTATATATATTCCGCTAAAATTTAGATTAAAGAGATTTTGTATTTATATTCAGTATAAAATTTGATTGCAATTCAAATGATAAAAAAAGTTGGAAGTTTACCCTTCATTTGAGATTATGACATAGGGAAGGGCGATAGCAAAAGCTACTCAAGAAGGCATTCTCTGCATTTTTTCCAGCCCACAATGCGCATACTGTATAATTTCATACTTCAGCACAACCGCAAATTGAACAGAGAACTTACGACAATTTAACGCGCCTGAAATGAAAACCCATTTGGCTTCTCCCCCCAACTTCCACGAAGAAAATAACAGACGATCTTTTGTGCAAAACAAAAACAAAATTCAATTCGGGTCAAGTGTAAAAAAACAGAGCCAATGTTCCAAGAAATGTAGCAGAGCAAAACGCTCACAAACGACATTTAAAAAACATTCCCTCTCCACGCGCCCTCTCTCAACTTCAGGCATCGAGTAGCAAGCGACGATAGGGAGGAAGAGCAGGGATAAGTTAAATAAATGGAAAACGATTAAACAAAGAAATGCAGTGCGCGGATTGTTTTGAAACTCGCCAGCATTATAGCAGTTGCCCGGGCAAGTTAATAATTACAACGTCTTTATTCACGGGACTTTTTAAACGAATCAACTCGCGAGCTTTTTATGGCATAAAATGCCCATGATTTGATCCCGTGCATTGTAACAAAATGTTTTTTTTATATCGCATTAGAATCATATTAGATTACTGAGCTTAATTGAAGATTGCAAAGCGTAGGTGTTTAAATACTGTACTGAAGGATTCTAAATGGCAGCCAAATGAGTCACTTTCCAAAAGTTTTTTTGTAATATTTGTCAATGAAAATGCGAGCTATTCGCATATGAAAACCCCATATCCCTCCTTTTTTATGTTTGTACAAAATGGATAACACTATTGAGTATGAAAAATATTTTTTTTATCACTAAACTTTACAGGTAACAGTGGGGGGGGATACGGATATTACGATTTAACCTCATTGCGGAAAAAATTACAACCAGAATGATTTACTATTTCAAAATATATTCTAAAAAGACAATCTTGAAAATCCGATACGAAATAAAACTCTTACGTTAAAATATTAGTTTTGAACAAATGTCTTTCTATTAAATCATGTTTGCTCGAATGGATTTCTCTAGTACAATGTTTGGTGACAAACCTCAAAATTTTGAAATTATTTAAGTGACAAGAACGTCACCTTAGCCGAGGCATTTCTTTTTCAATTCCCTACACCAAATCGCGCGGATTAACTCTCTGAATTTGCACGATCGGTCTTCACAGAAATTTTGACTCGAACATCGTCCGCCATGAAGCTCATCACTGGTTGTCGCATGGTTATAGGAAATTCAATAATCGGGTTTTCAGTTTTGAGATTTCAAACGCGAATATGTAATACTAAAATAGATTTATGTAACTGATAGCCAATTGCAAGAGTTCTATACTGATGTCCATCTCATCAAGATTTATTCTCTCTAAATCAGCTTAACTTTAGCTCTTTAAATTCATAAACAGCTGCTTCAATTTTAGTGTTTCTTAAAATCCCTTGCAGCCAACGATGTGCGAAAATACGGAAAAATGTTCGCCTAACGTGGTGGTTTCTTATATTTAGTGCTGGAACCAGTTATGAACAAGATTTTAAATAATATTTGGTCGAAGATGAACTTTCTAGGATATAGGCGTTTTTCAAAATGCAAATACTCCCACCTTTATAATGGAATAACTTCACCTTTACACAATGCACCCTTCACAAACTGAGCCGCTAACACATTTTACTTTCGAGTATAATTTGTATGGGGGTATTTTTTTCACCATAATGCGAGATCAAAAGGAATAACTCTCCCCATTTTGTAACTCCAAAAGTTATAAATATGGTCACGCTCTATTTCGGGTTGAAATAAATCTTAGTTTTAATGATTGGTGTGAAATATTTACTGAGAATTTCAAAAGATTTTTTTGAATTAGAATTCAACTGTAATTGACATTGCCACGTAATGACTATTTTTGAAAGCATTTAACTTTTAGTTTGTTGACGTTACTCCATCAGTAATACAGTGAAACGTACGGACTGCTCTCTCGGGGTTTGCGAATGCACAAAATCGGTTTTAGTTAGAAACTTTGGGTTTAGACGATTTTCCAGAAACCGTGTTTTGCTATCTATTCGCGACCATTACTACTCATCAACCGCGATATCTTTTATGGTTATCTACATCTCAAAATTAAGGATTTAATAGTGAATGTCACATTGTTCAAGCCCTCAGATCCAGGGGAATACTGTGAAAAAGACGGAGGGGAGAATGACGTGTGAATAAACTTTGCGGTATTCAGAAAGACCAACACACCTGCGACCATCATCAGAGATAAATTTCGAAGATTTTTTTTTTACAGGTTTCCCATAAAAAGGACGCCACAAGATACGATTCTAATGTTGTTTCAACTGCTACATTCGTCTCCTCTAAAGAGCCTTGAACTGTCCTCAACTGTGCAACGGATACCCAAAGGACTCTTCAAAACAAGCAGCCAAGGTCAAATAATAGATAGGCTGTTTGTTATGATTACGCCTTATGTAATAACACATATGTTTGCTACCAGAATATTCAGCACAGCATAAAGATTCAACTTGTCAACAATAAATGCTATGTTTGCTACCAGAATATTCAGCACAGCATAAAGATTCAACTTGTCAACAATAAATGCTATATTACGGTTCGATTCAAATTTTTAGGGGTATATTTAAATTTATTATACCCCCTTAAATGTTTCCAAAAACGACTCAAGGTCACGTTTAAAATTTAGGGATGTTCATATTTTCATATCCCTGAAGACTTTCCGCGGTTTACAGCAATTTTTAACTTCAAGACAGTGACGTAACGTACACCCCGCATTGCGGGAGGGCGGGGGCAAGGCCTGAATTTGCAGGGTGCCTTAGTATTTCTCCGTTACGCCACTGCTGCTAGGTCCATTTCCTTTTACCATGATTTATTACGAGTGGTTCACTTACAGATATTAATGTATATTCCACAGAATCGACTGTGTTTTGTTCGACGCTTAACGAGGACTTCGCAATAGACGTCTTAAGAGTTGGCGAAGATCTAACCCCAAATCCTGTACTTGAAACCGAAGAGCCATATGAGGAACAAAATTTAAGAATGTCCTGCACGCAGAATTTGTTAATTATAAGTTTAATTTTATGTTTTGAAATATATAAATAGAGAGACGATGTGCATAATTTTTTTCAAGAGTGTAAATATTTAATATTTTACAGTGATCAACAGTCACTACAATAGAATGATTCATGTATAATAAAAAAAAGGAAAGATCTTCCGGGGGGTAAATATAAAATAAGCAATTGATTCTTCACATAAATTCATAAGCCAGTTGGATTACGTAGTGGGAGTTCTAATTAAGATCATTTTTGAAACAACTTACATAATCACATGGAAATTAAATGCCTCTTAAAATGAGATACTAATCTAAACAGAAGAGGCCCTTTTAAAAATCTTTTTACGCATAGTACTACTGTTTCAAGGCAGGTTAATAGCGTTGACTTTTAAGAATGGCATTCTAAATTAGCGATTCTTGATAGCTACCGATTCTTTCAAAAAATCGCAACTTCTTTACAAGAATCCATAAATCTTTGAAATTAATATTCAGGTGGCGATCATTTCTTAATACGACCGCATTCCTTCACCTAACGAATGATCTATTAAACGAATCCATTTGAATATCAAATAACTTTAATTGGCTTTATTATTTCTTTCAATAAATAGCAACCTCATAACCTCCCTATAAGAATCCTACCATTCACTATTCGAAAAGCTAATGAATTTTTCTTCGAATAGCGGGCACGTCTTTGCGCATCATTAAATAGATAAAACTGCATTTGTCCTTCACTGTGACCATTAAAACACATCATGCCGCTAATTTAAATATCTCAACCCGGGTCCATTAACCCTATTTTTTAAAATACTTCCATCGGAAACCCCGCCTGTTTTGAGACGTCAGAGCAATTTTCCTTTCTGTATTTAATATTCTCACCATGCGTTATCTGGTATCCTCATTACTTTATCAGCTATTTAGGGTCGACAGGACTACTGGAAGGTCTAAAATGACTCAAAGCACATAACCGCTTTTAAGTGAAGGCTTCCGAACACTTTACTTAACAACGGGTCCAAAGTCACAGCAAAGTAAACAAAATATGTACAAGATTTTTCAAAATATTTCTATTCTTCCCCCACCCAAGATATTTTTCCAATTGATGATTACAGTAAAGAGAATATTTCGGATATGAAGTCTCAGCGCAAAGTTCCGTGAAGATTGGATTGATATTTCAGACTAAACTGCATTGTACATAGAAGTGGCGATGCTGTTTTACAAAAAGGTTCTGTCCAATCTGTGAAAGACTGCAAAAAAATCTAAGGCAGCGGTTCTCAAACTGTAGTCCATGCCCCCCCGGGTCCGCAATGGTCTCCCACTTTCTGTGAAGATTTCCCCTCTTTTACAGACCCTGGAAGGTATCGTAGAAAAATTGAAAGATCCATACAAGATAAGATCATTAAATTAACGGCAATGAAAAGGCTACTAAAACTTTATTTCATTCAAAAATACTAATTCAGGGAGGGGGGCTCAAAATCTTGGGGATCAGGAAGTTAAACTGTTCAAGGGCGTGGCTACCGTCGTATCAATGATACGCCCCTCCCAAGCTATGAGGGCCCAAACATGTGTAAGAAAAATCGTAAAATGTGAAAGGGCCCCCAATAAGGAGTCATATTGATACAGGGCCCACTCCGGACTAGCTATACCAGTGAAACTGTTTATCTAAGTCGTCATAGCATGATTATTTCGCGAATTTTTGATGATACAAAATCAATTATTTAAATTAATACAACGTCATTCATTTAGAGTGAGTAAATGTTAACATCGCCCTATTCAGCTACACAAACATCCACATCACACTAACTGAGTCGGCACGGGTTCGTGACCTTGACCACAAGGCTACCGTGCCCAATCTTTTAGAGAAAAATCAGCAGGTAAAATTTTGAAAATTCTACTACAAAATTTGTTTCCAAAATCATGCTTTAACTCGATACTTGAGAAAAACGAACGATCTATAACCGATAATTTCAAATTAAAAATTTTCAAGAATGCAGCTATGATCCAAAGTAAAAAGTAAAACAGCTACCAAGGGAGAATGGTAGATTTTAAATCGCGCTAAAGTAATGAAACCTTCAACTAAGGAATCAAAACAGCGATAACTCACTATCAAACCTTTTGGGTCAATGAGGCATATCTTCCAAGAAGAATTTCTTGGAAGTGACCAAAACTTTAGTTATACAATATAATAACCAAAACACCAAATCAAGGTGCAGCTACTGAATGAAATATCCCTTTCTCAAGTAGTGAATAAAAGCAGGAAATTTAGTAACCACTTCTCCGAACTTGCCACAGTTTATCTCTACATTTAAAATAAGATTCGTCACCTCAAGTTACTAAGTCACAGAGTTTCCCTGCTAGTTTCGGAAGTAGCATTCAACCCCACTCAATTTCAACCACAAAATTAGGCAATCCCACTGACCCTCATTGACATAGTGCAGTTACAAGCCACAAGATTTCCCTCTTTAATTACTTTCTCTCCCAATCCTTTTTGTTTATTGTCAAGGGACTTTAGTTTAAAGTAACAAAAAAACCACACGCATTCCGTAAAACCTCAAAACAGGGTTTTAATAGTTCAATTATCACACGAAGAGTAGCGAGTAGTACGGTATAATGGTAAGTGACCCTCTGCCCTAGGCCTGAATTTGAATTCCGGAAAAGGCAATTCTGTAAATCACGTTGAATTCCTGCTACGTTCAAAACATGTGCATTTCAACCAATACATTATTTCCTTTATCTAGATGCGAAGATTATAAAAATAAGCCCGGAAAAGGGAAGGAAAAACTTAAGATATGAAATTTATTCGAAATATCGCGCACACGGAAATAAGCAGTCTTTAAACTAGAACTGCAGACACACAACGTATTTTAATGGTGCGGGATCAACGCTTCTATGAAGGTCTCAAGATTGTAGAACTGCAACTCTTTTAGAGAACGTCGGGGTTCGAAAACTAGACGAAATACGACTAAGGTTGACTACAACACTTGCCTAATACAAGAACTAGAAGTGATTCTCCACGTTAAAGGCATAAAACGTTCCAAATTTTTAGATAAATTCGTGACTAACGCATATGTATACGTGTTCTAAAACTTATAAACGATCTTTAAAAATATATGCATTTTCCCTCTTAAGCAAAGCATGCAGTATAAAAAACGCACATTTACCCTTACAGTAATAAACGAATTATGGAACAAATAAAATATTGCTCTAAAGCAGTGGTTTCTTAAGTGTGATACACGTGCTCCCAGGGGTATACAGTGTGATACTGGGAACAAAAAGTTGGCTCATGTTATATAATCAATATATTTAAAGATATTATTTAGCGAACGGAAAAGGCTTGGAGACTTTTGTTCCATAGAATAGTGTGATATCTTTAACCCCAAGTATTAACCCTTCTGATTGGACTGATTTAGTAATACCGCACAGTGTAGCAACATAAGGGCTGTTGACAACGCACCTTGTAATCCTGAATCCCGCTCAAGTGACGAGAACGACACCTGGACACGCAATCCCTCTCCAAGCTTCCACATAACAGGAGGATTCTCTGCCCACCAGATTTAACGAGCATCACGGCGGGTCTTCAGTGGCATTGTGGACTCGAAAACCTCTCTGCTATATTGAAACTTCTGATTTGGTGCAGTACATACATCCGAAACCAGTATCTTTCCTTTCTAAAAACAAATCAATAAAACACACACACTACCGTTCATCACATAATATTTTACCCATGCATACAAGTATTGCAGTGGCGCACACAAGGGAGGAGGGACCCATGGATCCGGCCATCGTCTTTGATTTTTTTCGATTGATTATAATCTCATATATACAACACCGAAAATTTAAATAAAGCATTTATCAATTTTATTAATTATTAAATGACTAATTAGCAACATTTTTAAATATTTTTTGTTCCCAATAATTGCAAAAAATAAAAAGAATGTTCGGCGGCGTGTTGGGGAATGATAGGCTTTCAACCCCCTCCTTAGAAAAAGTCCTTAAGTATTCTTTTAATTGGTGCAGATTCCCATAGCTGAATACCGCATCCGAGTTATTCAACGATACTGGTGGTTGTCATTTGAAACTATCAAATGGTTCGCTCCTCACCAAGAGCACTTTTATATTTTTACTCTAAAAAGAGATTTGAACTATTTGTGCGATTCTTGTCTCACCGCTTTCTGAAGGAATAGACACGCAAATAAAGATTCAACATCTCTAAACTAATTTTCTCTGTGCTTCATAACTTATTTTGAGGAAACAGTATTCGCATCAGCACTTCTGTATTTATTTGAAGAGTAAGGATCCTATTAAGTTATCAGCGAGATACAAATAGCTACAAAGTCCACATCTCGTGTTCTGCAGGCCATCGTACCATTACCGCATCCGGAACCAGACGACCCCTTTTCAATCCCCAAGCATCTTCCAAGATCCCGTTTCGTAAACACGTGCAGACGACAGACAAGTGCTTAAAAATCACGCTTTATCTCCACCTTTGACCTCTCTTCGTACACATCCGAGATTTACGAGTCCAGTGTTTCACGGATGGCGAGTAGCCATGACACGGTGGCCGGAGGACTCTGACCCCGATGACGACTATCAATTCTATCTCTCGCACGCTATCGCGCGGACTACATAGCCGAGCGCTCGGCAAAACAAAAACAATGATGTCATTGAGTGCGCCAAAGAAGTCTCGCGGTTTTGCTATATTTCGAAGATTAAAAATTAGATTTTAAACTGTTGGAATCAAGATTTCATTAGAAACGACTTTAAAAACTCATCGGTGGGTCAAGACTACTCAATATATTATAACGATTACAAGATACTAAATATTAAATTCAGAAAACTTTTTGATTCAAAATAAAAAACAGTGCTGTATTTTGTAATTGGTATAGTAAATTTGGGGGGGGGGAGAAAGAAATCTTTAGCGAGTGTGTTAATTATATTGACGTCGGACCGTTCAATTTTGAACCATGGTCAAGTGACGAGGACGACACCCGAGCTGGCACCTCCCTCTTCTATCACACCAAACCAAAGGAAGGTATCAAGTCTCGACAGATTAACGTGCATCGGCCCTCTCTACACGGCGGGTCTACAGTGGCACCAGAACTCGAACCTGCGACGCTCTGTCCATGAGTTCGTGACCATAACCACTAGGCAACTGCGACTACAAGGTGCAACTTGAACAGAAATTCAAAAAAAAGTGTTAGGAAAATTTTTATTTGTACAGAAACACTTTTCCGTTCGGGTGCAAGATATATCTTTTTATACAGATGTATAAACTGAGTGCCAAACTTCAATCTAGCGATAAAGAGATGACAAAAACTTTCCGATTATAAACGCGTACTCGTTCTGATCGAAGCATCAAACGTAAATGCATCTATAAGTACTCTTTCCTTACCATATTTCTACATAACGACACAGGAAGGCAATTAAAATCCCATCACAATTATCACAAGCTTCATCCGACACATCCATTAATCAAAACAAAGAAAACTGGCAAGCTCACGAAAAGTTTATCAAACACCTACGATTACGTTCAAGAGGATGTCGATTTTTTCATAAAAAAAAAATTGGAAAAGGAGGAAATGATAAAATTCCGCAGAACACGAAGTTTTTTTAAAACCAGATCAAAACCTAAAAAATGTTCCAAAAGATTCATTTCGCTTCATCATTGCAATCAATGCTTAACATAAACAGTGGAAAATATTCCGGGAAACTTCGAATTCATGCGTAAAAAAACAGAAAATGCCATGAATGAATTATAATCATTGTTGCGTTTCAACCTCCATTTCACACTTAAACCGCAATATTCAATTCGTATTTCATACTCTGCCGTCAAAAGTTTAAATCTTTTATTGAAAAAAAAAGATGCATTATATTTTAAATGTGCATTTCTAATGTAATGCTTTACACTTCACCGCCCATTAACGTTTTCTTGGCTGTACAGATAACTCCTCCCAAGAAGTGTCGAATTTGAAGCTTAAATACAATTTACATTTTGCTTTGACTGTTATAGATCACTCGCGTGAATTCTGGAGCATGGTAGACAAAGAAGACTGATTTATTATTAACTTCGCACAAGCAACATATGGTCTTTAGAATGGAATCGTGACGAGGTCGACATCGGAGTTGGCATTCCGCTACCACGCCCAGTCAGGATAGCTAAGGCATACTCACCCCATTCAGCCGTGTATCTTCAGGGGGAATCATAACTCAACCCAAGATTTAAATTAATGTCGAACTCTTAAAAAGCACGAGGGCCATTAGCGATGACTTATAATTTTGAGCCACGGTCCAACGACGAGGTCGACATTCCGAGTTGGCAGCTCTTTTCACATCATGTCGAGTAATTGAGTGAATATTTACATCGCACTGTCCAGCTACTCGAAGGCTTTTGGAGAAGGACCTCGTTCTTTTGAACCATGGTCAAGTGACGAGGACGACAACTGACCTGGCACCCCTCTCTGCTCACTACCACACCAACGAAAGGACGTTTGAGCTTTCGACAGATTTAACGTGCATCGTTCCCAAACACGGCGTGTCTCACCACCTGGCTATCGCGGTCGAACGATTTAGTGAGACTACTTCAGATGGATTTCAGCAGACAACTACGTTTCTCCTAATTTAAAATCCAAGGCATGCAAGCCATTTTATTCAAAGATTCTTTTAAGGAGGCACAATATGTTTAAATTTTATAATTGGTGGCACCACAAGGGGTAGGTAGCTCCTACCTTTTCAGATGCAATTTTAATGGATTGGACCGCTCAGAACAAAAAGGCTACAACTACCCAAACCAGAGTTTAACAAAAACCTTCCCTGCCCAGCATGATGAAATTCACTTTACCGTTTCGGAATCCCAAACGAATGTAAATTCAATAAGCAAGGAAGTATTACATATCCGAAAAGAGGAAGTCTCACAAGTGCTGAAAAACCTGTTTTCAATACAATGAAAATTAAAAACAGAACGCTTGGAACAGAACACGCTTTCTTAGAACTTAGGCGCAATACAACGATCGAAATACTTATCACGTCTTCTAATGTCTACAGAAATTTGGATCAATGTAATTCATGAATGCTAGATGCATGACAAAATGAATTACAAAAATGTACATGTTTAGAACTGGTGTCGCTAGTCCTCTGAGTGGACCCAGTATCAAAATTCCTTGGGGCCTTTTTACGATATTCCTGAACATTCTACGATATTTTTTCTTGCACATTTTGGGGCCCCTGAAGCTTCGGGGCCTCGTATTAGTGATACGGCAGTAGCTACTAGCTACGCCCCTGTTTTTAGGTTTAAAGTCGAGGAAAAAGAAACAATTAGTGGGAAATCGAAAAAATAGAGCATTTAACAAACTTTTGGTTCCCACCACTCCTATAAAATTTCAGCCCCTATAGAACTTCAGAACCCCTATAAAATTTTGGAAAACATATTTTAAAAATGAAATTGATAGAATTAAAGTTTTTTTACAGAATCAATTCAAATGAAATTTTTAGATTCGAAGGCTACCTATTCTCCCAGTCTTACTTTAAAAGAAATGAAAGTTAGTAATTAATATTAACTGAAAATATTAATGTATTTTTTTTTATCAACATCGTACTCTGATCTTTATTGGCGTTGTTGCAGAACGCTCAAATGACGAGAACATTCGAACTGACACACCACGCCAACGTGAGGGGGTTTGCACCTTAGCAGTGCTTTAACCCCTTTACATGTAGCTGAAAGTAAGACTACTTGAAATGTTCATAATTAGACTTTTGGCGATAAAAATATTTTTTTGCTCTATTAATAACTCTCGAACGAGATTGCAAGTTCAGAATTTAGATTTCAGAACACTTAATTATTCCAATAAAAGTGGAAAATAGTTTTTACAAAAAGGTATGCAATTTGAAAATTGCTTATTTATATAAATTGTATATTTATAACACTGGCGTAGCACGTTCTGAGTATAGTCCTTTTATCAAAATTCCTTGGGGATCCTTTTCCGGCGCTTTGAAACATTGTATTACTTTTTGTTCACATATTTTGGGGCCTTTGAAGCGTGGGGAAACCGTATCATTGAAGCGGCGGTAGGCAGGCCTTTGATTTATGTGTGAATACGATTTAAAACTAGGTCGACTTGAACTTCAGAAACTTTTGAAGGATTAATCAATTGCACTACTAGTTAAATTTATTCCAAAAATGAAAGAGCAAAATAGAACAAGAAACTGTTAAGTAAAGACTGCCTTTTCAATCGATATCATTCTTTGATTATTTTAAGCCCTAAAGGGATGTACTACTATAACAGCTTTTCACAATGTAAAATATATTAATAAGACAACTTCGAAATTTGCTTTCTTCCTAAATAATTCAACACAGGTAATAAATTTTATCTTAAATCATATTTCATCTTTATTCTTTTAAACCTTCCTTTCCAATTCATTCACAGTGAAAAAAAATGAATGGACCAAAGCATACAATAGTAGCATAGTACACGGTTACAACTACTACGGTCTACCCATTTGGCAAAGAATAGAAACGGCAGTTGCAGCGGAAGGAGGGGGAATAGGAGTGCTAGAATTTGATAACGCCCCCCCCCCTTTTCTCCAGAAGTAACAGGATACACTTTTTTCAAATTATATCTTGTTCAAGTTGCATCACGGGAGTGGGGCGGAAAAAGACACTACAAAAGTCGCCAATAAATCGTCTGTTATTGCAAACACATGCGTTTTATAGAGGTTCATCACATTGAACACTCACCGAAACATTTTTTCAGCGCTGCACCAGATGTACACTTAAAACGGATGCCACTTACGTGTTAATTGAAGGAGTAGACTCGATTCATCAATGTAACGCTCAAGTGCTTCTTTTTGCAAGATGTTTAACAATCATGCTATATTTACGATTACTCAAAATCTGCCATTGTAACACACACAAATTATCCGTATGTAATATTCATGCAATAAGATTAACATAGGTCAATTCCTAAATAAAGAAACCACTGCCCTAAAAAACTTTTAGAAAAATACCCGAACAGACGAAATAAGGCTGTTTTTATTATTAACTTCTAATAAAACTATGTTTTTATTCAGGCAATAGATTTCGATTCGTTAACTTGTAAAAATACTAACTGCATATAAACTAAATGTAACATGGTAAAAATTAAAACTAGGAAAGTATAGTTATTTTAGAGTTAGAAAATTCATTATTTAAGAAAACTTCCACATCTTTAACACAGACATTAAAAAAAATACATAGCAAAGACAGATTAGTGATTTTACACATTAAAAATAAATTTTTTGTACAAAACAAAAATTTATCAAATTGTTACAAGGATTCAGAAAGCATTTATATAGATTTAGTGTATTAAAGAGATAGAAGGATTGTTATACATAAATGTACGTGACCACACAAATAATATTGATAATAAGAATTTAATTGTTACAGAATTTGTAATGTAGACTTTGAAATTTCAAAAAATTGAAATGATATGAGGAATGAAATATTTCAAATGATACATCAAGATATTACTGAATAGATTTCATAAGACAATTATTTTTGTCGAAAAAAAATCTTTACAAAAATTGGGGGGGAAAAATCTAAGTCGTGTAAAAACTCTTAAAAAATGTATTTAAATTAAAAGGTGCAATAACTGTTAACAAATAACAGATGTTAAGAAAAAATACTACATTAACTTTCTATAAAAATTTATATATTTCTTATATAATTCCAATTCAGAAAACACATTTCTGTACACTATTAAAAATAGCAGTTATTTATTTTAAGGAATATAAATGCCATAGCTCTTAAAAATTATGACACTAAAATATTAAGTTGAATATACTAAATAATTATTGGAAAAATATTAAAACTATGCCCCCAAATTCAACTGAATGTTAAAAATAAATTTTGAAGTCTTTGAGATACAAGTCAATTTCATTTTAAATCAAATATACCAAATATAAAGACCATAACTACAAGGCAAAAGAAAATTTTCTAGAATTTAACATTTCATGTTTGAAATTTTTAAGTATAACTAGTTTCATACAAGTGGAACTCATTCAAAAAGTTATGGAGAATCAATAACATTCATTTTTTCATAAGATAATGTTTAATAAAATATCTCTAATAAAAATATTTAAGAACTAAAAAATTAATTATGATGCTGATAATGTAACATTTTTTTCTTTTAAATTTTGTTGATCCCACAATTTTGCTCATAGTTAATAAACAAAAAGATAAATTTATTTAAAATTAAAAGCAAAAAACTTTCCATTATTACTTTTTATACCGAAAGAATCTGAAATCTTACATTTAATTCATGTTCTAAAAAATGCGAATTTGACATTCGGCAGCAATGTTTCAAAATTACACAGCAAGAAAAAAAATTCGTCATTTTTTATGTAAGCATGAAAATTTTAAAATGTAAACACTACTGGTGTGAAGTGACAAATGAATTCGGTGTGGGTGAAAATGATATATGCACACTAATTGGAAGCAAGACTTCAAAATATTACAATGATGAATCTTTTTTTAAAAAAAAATAATCAAGACTATAGGCTTGTCATTTGAAAAACATGACTTCTGTGAATGAACAGTTTAAGAAAAATTTATACATAAATGTATATTTTTTATGCAATAAACATCAGAATTCGCAACGATAGATTTTAACCGTATTTTCACTAAGCTATATCATCTGCTCTAGACGAAAGGTTTTAAGTACCTCCAATTATGACGAATGTACTAAAATAAAAGAATTTAATAAAATACAAATAATCACTTATATATTGATAAATGAAGAGATTATCAATGATTACCGGCAAATCTTTAGGAGTAATCTAACATCGAAATAAATGCATTAGGGAAAAAACTGAGAAGCGATAGATAACTAATCGGCAACGTTTAACCGATAAGCGATGTACTAATTATTAATTTTTTTAAAAGCTATGCTGATTTCCTTATCTCCTTTTACAATTACGTCGGTAATTCTTCATAGATTAACACGAAGAAAAAAAATTTAAATAATCGTTATGCTATTTCATAACGTGTACAATAATTTTTTTTCCCTTCAAAGCCAGATTTTTGATCGAATAAAACCAGACAGACCACTGGCCAAACCGGTCTCGGAGACGCATAGCACCCTGAATCCGAAACTTAACCTCAAAATCGGCAAAGAATATATCTCTGAAAAAATGTTCTCAAGAAGCATGTAACTAAAAAGACATAATTTAAACTACTCACCAGAACACCACAGGGTTTAAAAGTTTGGAAGAAATCCAGCAAAATAAAATAATAGGAAAAAAAATTTCCCCTCGTCGGAACTTAAAACACGCACAAACGAATGCAGTGTTGCTCTTGTAAACTGCTGGTTGCAATGGCGGATATTTTGCAGGACACTTGTTGAACTCGACTCTACGCTCCTCCTTTTTCTAACTTAGGAGCCAATCAGAGAACGAAATGGACCACTTAACAAGGCCGAGAATCAATCAGATTGAGCGCAATGACGTAAGGGTCTAGCTTTTTCTTAGTTTGAGTGTGACGTCATAGTGGACTTCATTTAATCGTTATCGAAATCTATGGTTTGGGAATGCTGTCAGTTTTTTTTTTATTTTGCAAACTAATAAATAAATCATCTTCGCGTCATGTTTGCTTACGTATTAGTGCTAATACCGTTGTTTAGTAGCTTGGGAATGTGTTCAATGGACAGAATGTTACACTGGGAGGTCAAAATATTCATTATTGTCATGTTGTAGAGCGAAAAATAAAATACCATTCGCTTTCAGCAGGATTTCTCAATCTCGGTTGCTGGAAGTCTAAATTTCATTAAATGTCGTAATGCGAAGGATGAAGAGCGTAATGCGTATCTTAAAGAAATTTTTCAAAGTTTTGCAGGCGGATCTTTAATTATTTTTTTCAATTCTTGATTATTTTCGCAATTTATTTTGCTTATTTCATCGAAATTTCATTGATGCAGTGTGTAAATGTTTGATGCCCACGAAATTGTTTGAATAATTCATTTTTACTTCAGTTATAAAAATTGTATTAATTTTATTTAATTCTTTGTTTATTTGTTCATTGCATTTTGAATCAAAACATTTCTTTTACAATGATTTCTTTTACAATACAATTTTCTTATAAACAATGAGATTTTGTAAAGCGAACTAAATAAATCGTATATTTTAATAATAAACAATGAGATTTTGTAAAGCGAACTAAATAAATCGTATATTTTAATACAATTTAATCAACCATACAAAGGAAAAAGTCAATTGATACAACTTAAATTTAAAGTATGTTCACTTATTCGAAAAAAAGATTTTTCTTAACACATCTATATTTTTAATTATTTTTTAAATCGGACTAAATAATCTAAAATTATATTACTCTAAATTTATTTACAAAAAAAGTATTCAAAAATTAAGCAAAATGATTGTAAAGGTGAAATTTCTCCAGTATACGTTTCAACGCAATAAAGTTCTTGTGTATGTAAAAGTGTGCAAATAATAATTTTTAGAGAAAATCGAATTTCTTAAAGAATTTTTCATGTTGGAAAGCTTTTATTTATTTTTTTAACTAGTGATGTTTCAGAAATAATTACGAATATCTTAGCTATAGCAAGAATTTGAAATTTAATTATCCAATGGAATGGAATGAATTTTTATCCAATGGAAAAATAATACACAGTAGTTTAATTGTACTGTTTTAAAAGGGAATTTCTGTTCAAAATATATTTATAACTACAATCGTTTTTTGAGATTTTTTTATTTCATTTTGTTGTTAAGTAAACAGCACCAAAAAAAAAAGAGAAAAAAAAATTTAAAAATTATTGTATAACAATAATTTACAATAAAACAATAATTTAATTAATAATTCTCAACAAATTTACACTTAAAAAGTGTAAATTTGTTGAGACGAATTTATTTTTAATATTTTTATTGAGACACAAAATTAGTAATTCTCGGAATATTTTACAATTAGCGAATTAAGTTCCGAAGATTTAATGTTTGTGTGAAATAAAAACGTAGGTTCCCCAATTCATTAAAATACAATCGATTTTATTATTCTATTTTTTCTTAAGTTATTAATTCCATTCAGTTGTTATTTTTAATTAAATATTAGTTCAACTGCGAATCGTGTCGGTTCAATTTTACAGTAGTATAAAGAGAAGGAATAAGCTAAATTTCGGGAGCGAAAAAGTTCTTTATTTCCGTATCATAGAGGCCAAGATTTCTAATTTTGGATTTCCGTTTCAGGTGCTTGCTCGGCTTTTACTTTCTTATAGGGGAGAAACGGTTGTAGAATACTAGAACGGAAGTCACCAACCCCTAAAAGAGGGGAACTTTTTCCAAAAACGCTTCTTTTTCCCAGCCTTGATGGATGAGAGGGTAAAAATTTGTATGTTGGGAATTCAGCAGTTTCTTTGGGCTTTTTAAAATATGTACGGAAATTGAGAAGGAGGGGGGGAGTGAAAAATTTAAGTGTTTGATTTTCACTCAAATATATTTTCATTTTTGAATTGAGGAAGTTTTCAATTGAAACAGGAACCAATTCGTAGTTGTTTGAATGTTCAATGTAAATTTCAAATTTAATAGATTTTAAAATTTTGGAATATTTAAAATAAATTATTATTTTACTAGTTATATTTTTTGTGGTCAACATTTTTTTTTAACTGAAATTAAATTGTTTCCTATTTTTTTAAAATTTACCTTTTGCATGCCTGCTTTTTACAAAAAAAAAAAAAAAAACGAAACTTTTCTTGTTCTTGTTTCATATTGAATCTGGAAATTGAGCATATCAGACAATAGGAAAGCGGTAGTACAGCCATCTAGTGCATCCTTTTCAAACTATCTTCTTCCTTCGAAAAAAAAATTGTTATGTGTAATTTTGTTATAATATATGAAATAATCCATTGGATTTTGAAAATAAATACTTTAATTAGGTTAGAATAGTACTAAAAATATTTATTTACTTTTAAGTTCTTCCTCTGCTTCACTTGTGTCAGGTTTTTTATGATTCAACTAATTTTTTTTTAAATAATAATTTTCTCTGAAAGTTTTGTGATATTAATGAATTTTTTTTATTGTACAATTGTTGATCATGATTCGCCTAAAATCACTTGGAAAAATGAAACAATTCTTTTTAATTACGTATATTAATCTAAACATATTTTCAACTATTTCTCTTATTTAGATCATAACAGGCATACACTTTTACAAACAAAAGGACTATGTAATAAAAAAAATTATTACCATGATAAACGTTTTTAATTAACGAACTAATGTTTAAAACAGTTATTTAACAATTTATACTTGATTTTAGTGCTTAATAATAAAGATGTACATTTTAAACATGGTCAAAACCACAGAGGAATATAATTAATTTTTAAAAAAAAAGGAAAAAAAGAGAGAGAACATGTTTTTCGGGGCAGATTTCCATCTGACTAACTTACCCCACGTCGAAGGTATACACTCAAGAAAAAAAAATTAACCAAAGATTTAAAATTACAAAATTTTTTCCATTTCCCCCTGGTAATTGTATTTTATATAAATTTGCAAAATGTACATTTGGTGGATTGAAATTTATTTTTTTTCTGAATTTTAAAACCTTCGTATGTGGAAAAGATGTTCTCTGTTATAAATTAAAATTAAAAATTAAATTTTATGTTAAACATGGCTATAAGGGGAACGAAGTTTCGTTATTTGAGCTTTTTCTTGGGGGAAAAAAATCAAAGCAATTTTTGTTAAAGAAGAAATTTTTAATTCTAAAAATTTTTGCACTTAGAAATTTTTAACGCTTATTACAATGAGAGGATATTTACTAAACAGTTACAAGAAAAAATATCGGGGACATTTATTCACTACTTAGTACTACTCACTTATTAATAGTCATCCCTTGAGGGAATTTATATGGTAGAAAAATAATTTTATTTTAAGTCTAAAATTGTCTAAACAAAATTAAGCTTTTCTTTCCCATTTTTCCGAAAATTCTTCCATTTGTAACAATATTAAATTTTGAAATTTATTTAAAAAAAATATTTTTCTCCTAATCTCCATATTATAGAAACTTTTTTCTCACAGGTAGGTCCCGATTAGCAATATTTTTTTTTCTCCTTATATAACCACGATACATCCCAATGCGCATTTCTCAAAAAAACTCTTTTAAAAGCAAGTCAGTGAATTAATTGGATATTCTAAATTAACTATTGTGACGCGGCGTAACGGAGTTTTTTCTACTAATCCATTTGGGGAATCTTTGGGGCCATCAATTGAATTAATTTACAGCCAACCTTCTCAAGAAAAAACCTTGATATGCAGATTAGTTAGTAGATATATAGTGGAGGTTTAGTAATCGTAAAAAAGGAGGAAAGGAAGTTGAGTTGCTGAACGCCGTGAGGTTATGGTAAGGATCTGAACTTAGATGCGTAATTATAGAACGGGCTTTAGCTAATCAAATAAAGTAAGAAAGTTAAGATTTATAGGATAACTTTACTTAAAGTTAAGTGGTTAGAGAGGATTTGTGGCGCTTATTCACATAAGATTTTGAGCTGCGATATATCACTCTTGATTTCTCCCCTAGAGTAAGATTGTCTTTGAGTATTATATTTGATAATAATAAATTGGTTTTATTATGGCTAGCTTGGGTCATCAATCCTTATCTCCTTCAAATCTAGGTCGAGTAGATGAAGAGATGGCTTCCCCTAGTGGGGGGCTATCACACTGTTTAACAGAGATGGAGGGTTGGGGAATTATTCCTTTGCGTCAGAAGAACAAAGAGAAGATATCAGATTACCCAGAAGTATGTAATCTGGCATTTTTTTATACTATTCTGATTAGTTTTGCATTACACGAAAAAAAAAGAATGAATGCAAATAATTGCTAATGCTTATAAAATTGTTACGAATAGGTCACCCCCGAGTTACAACGTCGAATGAGGACCGGTATTTGGCAGTTAATGCCAAAAGAAAGAGACAGAGCACAGCATCAGACCTGTCTCGTCAACTCTCTTCAGCTACCGGTACGACAGTTTCAAGGCAGACCGTGTACATACGCTTAGGGCACATTGGTCTGTATGCTCGTAGGCCTGTCAAATGTGTTCCACTTACCGCAACTCACTGTCGCCTGCGATTAACCTGGAGTAGAGAGCATGCATTGTAGACACCACAACAGTGGTCTTGTGTGATATTTTCTGACAAGTCCAGGTTTAGTTGGCAATTTGATTCTCGCCGGACTTTAATATAGAGAGCGCCAGGTTCCCGTTACCACCAAGAGAACACCATTGAACGACGCCGTTACGGTGGTGCAGGATAGCTCGTTTGGGGAGGAATTATTCTTGGTTCCACAACTGACCTGCATGTTCAGAGTGTAACGATGACAGGCCACATCTATCGGGATGTCATTCTGGAATAACATGTACGTTTGTTTCGGGGCGCCATGGGTGCTGAATTTCTGTTTATGGATCACAACGCCCGTCCTCACCGTGCAAACATTGTAGACGAATGCCTTCAATCAGAGGATATCACCCGTATGGATTGGCTAGCATACTCACCGGACTTGAATCCAATAGAGCATGTGTGGGGTATGCTTGGCCGACGAATTGCAGCCCGTCAACCCCCTTCCCACCTGTCTACCGGAATTTCGGAGGGCATTGCTCGATGAGTGGTATAATATTCCCCAAGATCAGATTGATAATTTGATACTCAGCATGCGTAGGCGTTGTAAGGCCTGTATTGCATCGTCCGGGAGACATACTCCGTATTAACCATCATACTAACCATGTTATACTAATTTTTGTAAATAGGTTCTTTTTTGAAATTTGCTCCAGGGAGTAAAATTCGCAATCTTTATTAATTATGTCAAACATTTTTTTTTTTTTTTTTGCTCTTTGCCTTTTGTTTAATAAATAGACTTTACAAATAAGTCAAACTTGTTTTGCTTCTGTTTCTTTCTTTGCCTGAACTTCATTATCCTTAATTTATGGACATGAGTGGAATTAGATTAAAATTTAATTAATACATAAAATAACTGAACAAACAAATACTTCTAATAGGAGGGATGAATCGGGTGCTTTAATAACAAATTTTCAACATTTGGGATCAATCTTGCCAGATTTAACCCTAAATCTCCTTTGTTAGTGATCAGTTTTTTTTTTTTTTTGTTCTTTCTTTTTTTTTTGCTTTGGAGATTGGCAGCCACGCTGAAACTCCTCACTACGAAAA
This sequence comes from Trichonephila clavipes, assembly GCA_019973935.1. Taxonomy (NCBI): domain Eukaryota; kingdom Metazoa; phylum Arthropoda; class Arachnida; order Araneae; family Nephilidae; genus Trichonephila; species Trichonephila clavipes. The sequence goes on along the minus strand of BMAU01016984.1, from coordinate 167,472 downwards.
ACAATTAAAACTTTATCACGATATTCCATAATCGGAAACAAATAACAAGTATGTCTTTTTAAGGCCAAAATTGCTTGTATCCGTTTCTAAGCTTTACTTTAAAACCGTTATTGCCTATTCCGACCAGTTCCTATTGTAAAACAAAAAATTTCTTCAGTGTATTCATATGAATTGACTGTCCTCTGTGGTATTAGCAAAATCAAAGCACTCTCACACTTCGTTTCAAAATCTGAATATAGGGTATTTAAATGCTAAACGTAGATAAAACGTCCTGACAGATAGTTTGTGATAAAGTGAGAGAAAAAATTCGCGTCCTCCAATATTATACTGCTTTAGCTTAATTCTGGAAAGAATCGCTGAAATAGTCCTTACTTTAATGAAATTTATGTTGCCACCTTATAACTGCATATTAATCTAATTAAGTTTAGTAAATAAATCTGTTAAAGAGGCAAAACAATCTGGTTTCCACTTGATTAAGTTTTTTTTAAAAGAAATTAAAGTCATGATCTGGTTTAATGAGAGTTGGTTACGTGCACCACTTGCAAGTCGTGACAGACCCCTGGGAGTCGAGACAGATCAGTTTGTGAATCATTGTTCTAAATCATATTTTTCAAATTGAGACCACCTTAGAACTGTTTTGAAACTGGTATCACATATTAATAGTTCTATATTTCTTCATGGATTGTTTTGATAAAAAAAATAAAGCTGGTCGTTAAGTGACCTCTCTATGTTGATCTGTAATTCCTATTCACACATTTTAACCTTTCTCCCAGCATGTATTTCTCGATCTTCATCGAACAAATGGAGTAGGACACAATGACCGAGTGCGTGATTATTAGTCGAGAACACGTAACAAGAGAGCTGTTGTTTTGTAGATTCGAGTCCTGATGAGACTAAAGAGTTTTGAGGGAATACACGTTAATTCTATCAAGAGTATCGAGACTTCAAAGCATTGATCCTTCCATACGGTCAGCTCTTTCAGTGGCACCAAAATTAGAACACAAGAGAAATAATACTGGTTCGCGATAGTAATCACTCAGCTGCAGTAGCCGCATTAAATTCATGAAATTACAGTCGAATCTCTATATTACGAATTTTTCTATAGAGCGAACTTTTTCCTGGAACGGTAAACATTTCACGATTTTCTTCGTATAATAACCTCTCTATAGCGAAGTGCATTTTCTATGCAGTGAGCTTTTTCTTTTGTGATTCAATTTTTTTTCTCCCTATTTTTACAGTATTTCTGAACATTTCAAGTTGTTCTCTCTTTTAGCACATTTTATGGTGCTCATGTATCCTGAACTGGTTTTATTAGATCCTAGCTCGCCGAGAGCAATAGAGTTCTGAACGTAGAGTCCTTAACCCCTATTGTCCAGTTCACTAGAAACATCTTCGATATTCGCTCTTACCCTCAGTGGAGTTATCCTGTGTCCCTGTGTTCTAGTTATAAAATAATGTATGTTAAAAATTACTTGCATGTTTTAAATTAGAAAATGTCCTTAAAATTTGTTAATTTTAATATAAAATTACTTTATTAATATTAAAAATACTGTGTATTCTTCGACATACTTTTTCTTATTTTCCTTGCAGTTTTTCTTTCTTTCTTTTCTTTTTATATGGTTAAGATATATAAAATAAACATATACTGATTTAAAAAAGGCGTGGATAATTACTTTTTTTAATACATAGAGTTGTAGAATTTAAAATTTGTTTTATGGGGTTTATAAAGTACATTAAAAGATGAACCTCTATATAGCTAATTTTTCATATAAAACGAACTTTTTTCCGGGATTTAGCGATTTCGTTATGTAGAGTTCGGACTGTATTTGAACTTGAATGACTTGAATTTTAATCTTCCCCTACCTCTTTCCGTTCTTTGTAATGAGTCGTTTGCTACAGTTTCGTGTCGGGGATTCAAAACAGAGGTCACCAAATGACGGGCTCTAACTGATTAATACCTCATTATTAATAGACTGATTGAACTGATTGCCGCTCTATAGACACTCTACACCAAGGGTGAGAAACTCGTGAACCGCATGCGAACCACAGCGAATAATGTTGCGGCCGGACCAGTATATCAGCAAGGTCGGATCTACGTATGGGCTAAATGGGCTGCAGCCCAGGGCCCCCGGGTTCTAGGGTGCCCCATTCCTCTTTGAATATAACAAACAGAAGCTTACAATTTAAGTAATAATAAAATAATAAATCAGCAAAAAAATACAAATCAAAAATATCCGAAATACCATACCAAATTTATCTTTTTTTTTCGAGAGCAAGTGCAATTTACTTTTGTTCTTCCACTCTACGGAAAAACACACAACATTTATTTAAAGTGGGGCATATAATTCTTAATTTTTTTAAATACCCCTTTAAACTGATGGGCCAATAAATAACAATAACCAGCGTTTTAGGTTTCAGCGAGTATTGACAAGGATTTTTTTTTTTATTTTTTAAAATTAACTAGATATTTTTTTTTTCAATTATCTCAGAAATATACTATATTGTTTTGTAAAAAATTGTTAGAGTATTTTAAGTTTATTAAGCACAATCGGTTGCGTTATCGTAATTTTATCACCTAAACTTTTTAATTTATTTTCAGGAAAATCAAGTACTTAGTTAACAATATAAATATGTCTGGCAGAAAATATAAAAGTGTCACGGAAAAACGAAAATTACTGTTAAATCGAGAGAAAGAAAAAATTAAACGTGTCAGAATTTTAACTTTTTTTACAATGGAACAAAGTAACAAGAATATAACAAGCGCAGATACATTAACAAGCGAAAGGGAAGTGAACTTATCCAAAGAAAACGGAGAAACACAATAAGCAAATATTAATGATGAAAATATGCAAGATCTCGATGACTAGCAGCCTTCTGAAAAAGATATTGTTCAGCCAGAGACATCAGTAATGCTCCGACCGAAAAGTGTTTAGAAAATATTGGGTTTGAGTTTGAGAAATATGTTGACGGGGTTCGCGGCCAAAATCTATTACATCCTTTCACATGAAATGAGTTATATTCAAATCCAAACAAGATTCTTATTTCAAGATCCAAACGATATAAAATTCTGTTTCGGCAAGAGAATACAAAGAACAAAAGAGATCGTTTTTAAATAATCATTTAATTAAAAATGGCCAAGTGCTGGAGAGATCTTGGCTATGTTATTCAACTAGTAATTGTAGTGTTTTTTGTTTGACTTGTAAACTTTTTTCAGAACAAATTCTGAATGCACAGCCAACTTTTCTGACTGGAAACACGTAAAAGTGATTGGAAACAGTTGTTTTGAAAAATCATATAAATTCAATCTTAGTTTGGTGGACACGAAAAGAAAATAAGTTTGTTTTAGATAGACTGTTACAGGAGCAACTAAGAAAAGATACAGAATATTACCACAATGTCCCCAAACGGGTTATTTCGGTGTTAAGTATTTGTCTATAAGAGGTTTAGCAATTAGAGGTAACGAGAAAGTTTTTGGTAATTAACCTCATAATGGTAATTTTATGGATACCCTGGAATTTCAAGCAGAGTTCAATCCATTCATTCGTGAACATATTGAACAGCGAGAATTACTACCAAAATCGTTAATATCGTACTTATCAAAAACAATATATGAGCAAATGATTGAGAGGATGGGCAAGCAAATCATTAAAACAATTATTACTCAAATAAATAACAATGACACAAAGTACACTGCTGGACAATTGCTAAGGACGGATCACAAATTGCTATGTAGCAAAACATTAAGCGAGGCATGAGGCCTAGTAGGATAAAATATAGTTACCACACTGTTCAGACATTAGAATAAAGAATATTTATTCTTCTGAACGTACAAAAGCTGTGAAACATCTGAAAGAAAAAAAAAAAAATGTTCATTTGATCTGCGTACGGAGAAATGGAACAATGCATCTAAAAGTCAGCAGGCACCTTAAAGAAAGGTATCAGTACGGGATATGTCCACCGTGGAGTGTGATGCAACATTCCACACGTCGTACCATACTTTGCACAACATTATCCAGCAGCTGTTGAGGCAATTTATCCCATTCCTCTGTGAGTGCACGGATGAGGGTGTTCTTGTTTGTCGGAGGATAGTTTCGACCAGCAACTTGCCTCCCCAAAGCATCCCACACATTTTCAATGGAGTTTAGATCTGGAGAACGCGCTGGCCATACGAGGCGTTGAATACCCTCGCTGTCTAGACAATCCTGAACAGCGAGTGTTCGATGACATGTTGCGTTGTCGTCCATAAAAACAAATTTATCACCGACAGCACCACGGAAAAGACGAACATGAGGAAGTAAAACTTCATCAATATATCGTTAGCTCGTCATAGTTCCATTCGCAACCACATGTAGGCGCGTGCGGCCATTGATCATGATGCCGGCCCACACCATGATACTGCATGTCGGATATCGGTCCTTTTTCTGGATATTTTCTGGACGATAAGCAGTACCACTCTCGCGCCAGATCAGTTAGTGTCTACAATCCGATGACAGACTGAACCTACTCTCATCTGAGAATAGTACGGATGCCCAGTCCTGTTCAGTCCAATTGTGAGGCTCACGACACCATTGCAAACGGGCAGTACGGTGCTGTCTGGTCAATGGGACACACACAACAGGTCTGCGTGCGTATAGTCCTCCTCCCCTCAAACGTCTGGCAACAGTTTTTCGGGAGATCTGCTTTCCTGAGGCAGCAAGAAACTGATTTGCCACTTGCTGAGCTGTGGTGCTCCTGTACCTTTTTGCTGATAGGACGATATATCTGTCTTCTGTAGGCGTCGTACTTCTAACCCGACCTCCCCCGTGCCGTCTACTACACATTCCAGTAGTTTTAAATGACTTCCACAGCCGTGAAACAAAGCTGTGAGCGATGTCGAACTCCCTGGCATCATCTGTTATTTTTCGCCCTTCTTCGATCTTTCCAATAATTCGTCCACGCATAAAATGATCTATGTGATGTCGGGAAGACATACCAAAAATTTTAAGTTCGTCTACTAAATCCTTCCTGTAAAACTTTGACTTGAAACAACAACTGTCCACACGCGTCAAAACCTTTAAAACTCTTATGAACGCTATCACGTGATGAACAGACGTGGAAAATTTTTTTGCATACTCATACTTCTTCTTACTAATATCCCGCACTTATTCTAATTTTCCACATTTTTCTTCCTTTCATTTTGTGGTTGCTATGGATGATAGTGTTATCCGTCCTTAGCAATTGTCCAGCAGTGTTCTATTCAATTGTGATGGATTCAACACTAGATTTGTCCCACAATGACCAACTTGCCATTGTACTAAAGAGTATTTTTTTTCCAGGTATAGAAGTTTAAGTTGGCATTACTTTCCAAGATGGTGAACGATTTAAGTGATTTATTCTCAGTTTGTTTTGGGAATTCATCAAAACGATCATCAAGCAAGACGTAGATTCGTCAAATGGGCCCAAAACGAGATTGCCGTTGTTCCCGATTTTCATAAGCGAATTTTGTTTAGCGATGAAGCACACTTCTGGTTGAATGGCTACGTCAACAAACAAAACTGCCGCATTTGGAGTGAAGCTAATCCACAAGTGTATGTCGAAACACCGTTACATCCAGGAAAACTGACTGTTTGGTGCGCTTTATGGGCTGGTGGAATCATTGGTCCGTACTTCTTCAAAAACGATGAAGGCCACAACGTTACAGTCAATTGTGATCGGTATAGAGCCATGATTACTAACTTTTTCATTCCTGAATTGAACATTCATGATGTCCAGGAGCTGTGGTTCCAACAAGACGGAGCAACATGTCACACAGCTCGTTCCACAATCGATTTATTGAAAGACACGTTTGGTGACCGCCTAATTTCACGTTTTGGGCTTGTGAATTGGCGTCCAAGATCTTGAGATTTAACACCGCTAGACTATTTTCTGTGGCGCTATGTAAAGTCATTGGTCTATGCGGATAAGCCACAAACGCTTGACCATTTGGAAGACAACATTCGCCGTGTTATTGCCGATACACGGCCACAAATGTTGGAAAAAGTCATCGAAAATTGGACGTCCAGATTGGACTACATCCGAGCCAGCCGTGGCAGTCATATGCCAGAAATCATATTTAAAATGTAATGCCACAAGATTATCTTTCGAATAAAGAAAATTCATGTCAATCGAGTAATACATCGTTGTTTTATTGCAATTTAAAGTTCTCTACCTCTAAAAAAACACCCTTTACAATAATTGTTTTCGGGGAAAAGTGTATGAAACATGAGTCCCATTAATTAAGATTGGTAGTAACGCTGATTTATGATTATTTAATTCTCTACAAGAATTTTTAGAAACAAATGGACAGCTATTGGATAATTGTAGGGGACAGTGATTTGGCAACGCTACTAATATATCCGGTCGATATATAATGATGTGCAAGCTCTTCTAAAAGAAAAAAATATATACATAAATTCACACACACACACTCTTTCTCTCTCTCTAATTATGCGCCGTGTGCTGCACATTCTCTGAATCTGGTTGATTCAGAATCAGTTAGAGATACAACTGGAATCGTGAACTTATTTGGTTTAGTGTAACACACACACACACACACACACAAGTGTATGTTTCTTTTCTGCTTCAACCCATAGGTGGGAATTTCTAAATGGAGAAATTAAACTCAAATTTACCTTAAAAAGTTTGTCGGACCAGATGTCACGACCAGATGCCTTGTCACTGCGATGCTGTTGAAACCTTAAAAGATAATAATGGTAATATCATGAATATTCTTTAGACATTTAGTGACAATGAAAATGAGAAAATTGATTTTCGAAAAGAGGTAGTAAATTTATTTATTAAATTATATATATAACAAAACTCGAAACTGTCATTTTAATTATGCACTCATGGACAAAAAAAATTAGCGCACCAAGAAAGAGTCGTCAGAATGAAAGGAATTTTTACATACGTAATGACTACTTTGATAAAAGTAAACGATTAGAAAATCAAAGAAAAAGGATGATTTTTTTTCAGATAAAAAGGCAAAAGAACGGAGGATTTAATGCGCTGTTGAAACTCCTCAAGCGTGAATGCACGAGGCAATACGATCGGGCATTGAGGCATACAAGTTCTCTATTATGTCTTGAGACATTTCGTTCCATAATGGCTGTCATCTTACCTCTAGTTCGTTCAAACTCATGGGATGCCCAACTCACCATCCCAAATTATCCCAGATATTCTCAATTGGAGACAAGTCTGTGGATCGGGAAGGCCAAGGAAGGGTAGCAAAAGTGCGGTGACAGTCTTGTGACACCCTTGTCGTATGAGGCTGAGCATTGTCTTGTTAAAAAATGGCTCCTGGGAGCCGTTGCATGAGTGAAAACACATGTGGTTGCAGGATGTCATGGACACACCGCTGGGCTGTAAAGTTGCCACGGATCAATACTAGGGGTGACCGTGTATTGTAGGCAAGGGCACCCCATACCATCACACGAGCTGTGGCAGTGGTGTGTCTCTGTAAAGCAAGGCAGGATTGAGGCGTTCACCACGGGGTCTCCACCCAAGAATGCGATTGTCATCACTGTTGAGATTGAATCTGGATTCTTCGCTAAAGACGACCTGGTTCCATTCCGCTGCAGTCCAGTTTCCTGATGCGTGGCACCACTCCAAACGGAGGCCTCGATGGGTGGGCGTCAAGGGCAGCACACGTAATGGGCGCCGCAATCTCAAATGTCCTTCAGTCAGGCGCCTTCGTATGGTTCGAGAAGACACAGGGGCCCCTAATGAAGGTGCTACCTTCGCCTGGTTGGCAGCCGATGAAGCAATTGGCTATATGCGTGCATCTCTTGCGGTCTTCTCGACGACTGGTCTGTCGAGGGCATCCTGAGCCTGGTCTTCGTGTAAATGACATCTCTTGGATCCACTGGTCCCATCACCTCCTAACAACACAATCAGAGCGGCCTAATTTATGAGCTACTCGCCTAGCTGACCACCCAGCTTCCATCATGCCGTTGATTCTCCCCCTCTCAAACTGCGACAGCTGCTCATATTGTCTTCGAAAACGGCGTAATCGTAATGGTATGTCTACCTCAGCTCATCCTTTGTAAACGATTCAGCACACTCAAACAAGCTTTGGTTACCGGTCTTATACTGCACGGAGAACGACGTTAAAAGCCCTCTACCGGCTATACGTAATGCGCAATCACGCTGTATTTCTAATCATTTGCTTATCTCCTCGACATGTACCTTCATGTGAAGTTTTGTTACGATCTCCCGATTATTTCTTGGTGCGCTAATTTTTTTTTGTCCATGAGTGTATTTTAGGAAGAAATTTTAGAAACATTAATTTCAGTTAAAAAAAAATTACAAGCTCCTGGTTTGGATATCTGTGGAGGGAATAAGTTAATTATGTCATTAAAAACGTTTATAAGCAATGTACGACATGAATCAGATCATAAACTAAAGGAGTATCAAGACGGAGTCAAAAATTTAAGTCCTAGGGTAGGAAAAGAATATAGCGATGTGGACAAGAAACGAGTTATTTCAAAATTTGCAGATAAATCCGCAGAAAAAGCTGTGTTCGTGACAGAAAAATTTAAAAGAGATACGCTTATTGTTGCATTAGATAGACTAATCCCTGATTTAAATAGAAGCCAAGTATATGCAGAATATAGTAAGAAACTAAAATTTTTGATGGATTTGCACGATCAAAGTAAGGAGAACGTCGCACCACTATTCAGATGACTTAGACCAACATTTAGTAAATGAAGGTGTTGAATTCAAAGCTTATGTAAAACAAATTGAGCTACACTTGTAGTGATATGTTAAATTTAACTTTTGAAAAGAAACTTGTTTATCCAAATTTGTCTACCATTTTAAAGGTGTTTCCAACGCTTACTGAAGCAGAGCGCGCGTTCTCTAAAATGTCCTGTACAGAAAACAAAGACTAGACAATAGACTTCTTTCTGAATCACTCAAGACTTAAAATGGGATGAGAAAATAAAAGCAGCACACAAGTTTTTTTATAAATTGTTTTTAACGTATTTAGATTGTATGAAATAATATTAAAAACTCTCTCAAGCTTCATACATTTTAAATTTTCTCGCACAAATTTTTTTTTGTAGGAAAAAGACAAAAATTTTAATTATTTAGGGAGCTCCTAGATATTGTTAGCCCAGGGCCTCCAAAGGTCACGATCCAGCCCTGTATCCCAGCATATAATAATATATAATAAATTTTTTTTAAAAATTCTTCCGATATAGGAAAGATAGTAGCAGAGTAGAGATGTCAAGTGTCAGGACGTAAACATTAGATTTTTCTTATTCTTTTATGTGTGTTTATTATAATGTATTATTTGAAATGAATTTACGTATCTATAAATATTGATTCTTTTTTTCGGCTCACCTAAAGATAAACCTTGGTCCAAGTTAGCCTTTGAGTTCGACACCCTTGTTCTACATGTTAGCGTGATGTGGAAAGTGAGCTGGTAACTCAAATGTCGTTACTTTTGACCGTGGCTCAAAATGACGAGGTCCGTCGCCAAAAAGCCCTCGTGTAGCTGAATCAATCATCCTCGTCAAAACCCCTCAAGTCACTTTAAAGTGAGACGTTAATGAACAATCTATTTATCATTATAAAATTAATTTTGGAATCTTATTTACATGTAACGTATTATTTAATAAATTTTTTATCTATTGAATTTGTTATTTATATTGATTTAAGCAAGATGAAAACTCTTTTTTTTCTTCAAGTTTATTAATATTTGTTAAATGAAATCCCTGCACACACAATAGGAAAGAAAGACATTTAAAAGGCATCGCCAATGACTCATTTCAAGGGGAAGTTAGAAACTGCTGTTGAAAATCTACATTTTGTATCTTCGAAAGTTTAATAATTTATTTAGCGATCTTAGTAAGGTAGAGTAGTTGTTTTTAGCTTATTCTTCGACTTCGAAACTCCTTATTGCACAATAGCCGGCATGTGTTAAGACATTTTGTATGCAAAATCCAGTGAATCGTTCTAATAATCCGATTAAAGAGGTCGATCAGTTTTTCATAGAAAAATGAAACACTTAATATACTCAAGCTCTACTCTTTTTATTATTATTTTAAAATAATTTTTTTATGTAATAGTAAAAAAAAAAGAAAAGAAAATGAGAGGAAATTTCACAAAAAAAGAAAAATAGTAATACTTGCATTAAGTATTCTTAATGTTTTGTACTTTTCTTTCAAATTACACCACCTATGCAGAAAAGTAAATTTTACAGAAATGTATTAAATTTCTCACAAGATCTTAGCGATACAGACTGCAACAAATTTTTGGCAAATTGTTTAAACACCAATTGATTATTTATCAGCGTCGCGCTTTAAAGTCATATGGGCTACTGGCGACAATCCTTGTAATTTTAAATTGTGGCAAAACCTGACCTGAAATCCTACTCTTTAAATTTCCAAACCATGCCAATGTCAGGAATTTGAACCTCAAGACTCAGCGGAGATTCGCGAGTATTGTCTTTTTTTTACATTAGCGTACAAAAAGTAAGCAGCACTTATATTTTTCAGCATAAAACCATGATATTGTTGAATCGGATTTGTCGCTGCGGTAGCCTAGTGGTCAAGATAATGGACTGGTAGCCGGGGCGTGTGTCATGAGATCGAGCCTCGTTCCGCTGAGGAACCACCGTGTAGGGGAGCGTTGCCCGTTATATCTCCCGAGAGCTCCAACGTGCTCCCGTTGGTTTGATATTTAGGAGAGGAGGTGCTAGCTCAGGTGCCGTCTTGACCATGGTTCAAAATAACTAGGTCTGTCGTCAAAAGCTCTCGAGTAGCTGAATAGTGCGACGTTAATATTCACTCACACAGTCCCGGTCTCTTATGCAAAGAGCTTCTGTACAATATAAAAGAAAGGTGAGTGTTGCTATTCAGAAAACTATAAGTTGTGAATATTACATGACAGTGAGTGAACGTTTACTAACGTCATACTTTTAAGCAACAGAGGGCTCTAATATTGTACCTCATAGCTTGGAAGTACGGTCAAGGGACGAGCATGACACCCAAGATGGCACCACTACCTTTCCTAACTTCCACACTACACCAACGGGGAGACACTGAGCCTCGAAAGATTAAACGTGCATCTGTCTCTCTACACGGCGGGTCTTCAATGTCACGAGGCTCGAACTCATAACATGCTAGTCCCGACTCCATGACCATAACCATTAGGTTATGTTGGCCACATATTACGTGAAAGAAAAAATTTCTCCTCTCCAGTGAATAATCGCAGTTAGCGACAAATTACAAATAATGCCAAGAAGTAAACACCCCTAAATTAATAGATGAATGTTAAGTTTATTCGTTATACTTTTGAACTGATATTTGTATTTTGTTAAGATTTCAATATCACATCGAATCCTAGGGATCTTATCAGTTTTTTAGCACAAAAATAAGAGCCAATGCTGAGAACGCTCAACCAGCGTTCCATTAAGGTTCGGGGATAAAAAAAGAGTTTAAATGGGAGCAATCAATCAGATCCCTCCGTTTCCTGCATTCAAATGTTAAGACACAATCATGAGGGTTGACCTTGAGTGTCCTTGAAATATAATGAAAAACATGATAACTACGCACCTACACTTCCTACTTCTGCGAGCCGCAGCTTACGATTGGAAATGGTAATTAAGGCGCGCACGCGGAAATTTCTTATATTCCTGCGCAGGATCTTTTTCCCCCTTCCAAAGTTGACATGCATTTATAAAACTGCTAAAAATAGTAACATTCCTTAGCCTCAGAAAATCCACTTTGAAGGAGGGAGGGGAGGGGGGACGTTAGCTAACCCTTTAACGCCCTCTTATTTAGAAAAAAACGGGCAAAAAATTCAATTTTTCTTTCATTTTAGAAACACATTTAGAACTTTGTTGGGGGTAAAAATAAAAGAAATAAATTTCCAGTTTTAGTTTATAATTTTGGATTTTGATTCGCATTACAAATAAGAGCCGAATATTAAAATCTCGCACTTTATTATCTTTCGAATAGCGACATGCGTATATTTTATCGTTAAAAATATTTATGCATATATTTTCAGCAGAAATAATAATATTAGTCGTATTTATTTAAAAAAGTTGTTCAGAATTTCCTTTTATTTGATGTATTTGGAAGCAAGATGCAGCACGTAGCGCAACATTGCAATTATTACACGTGCAACGACTCTTTTATTTTCCTTTGCTATCTCTTTCAGCACTATATACGGCGCAGTATGATGTGCGAGATTTTTTCTTTTTATCTTTGCGGAGCAAAACTGAGAAAATAAGACGTCCAGTTAAATGTAGAATTCCAGAAAATATTGGTTTACGCGATTTTTAAAAATTTTTTTTTACATTTTCATATCGCTATGATAACTTTATAAAAGTCTTACTACTAATTTGCTACTGAAACTTAAATCTTTTTTCAACTCAATTGTTTTTATACAAAAAATTTTGTATTCCAAATTCTGATTTCTAGCAAATAAAAGAATACTTTTTTTTAATAATATTTATCTCAATTTACTATAAACTTTAACTAAATTTACGAAATCCCGACAACGGATCGCAGTCATTTTTACTAGTGCAGACAGTGATCGCTAAACTTTAAATGTGAAAATTACAGCCATATAAAATATGCTTTCAATCGAATTATCTCGAGTCTGGCTAGATAAGCGCGATTGATTTAACTCGATTAGGTACGTTAAGGGGTTACAACATTTTTGATGGATGAATTAAGAGGCGTTATAGGCAATTATCTCCTTTTTTAAACTATTAGACGTAAAATCTTGAAATTGAGTAAGTTGATTCCATTCATTGACTAGAGATCCGCTATAAGATGGTTTTTGTGAAAATCGTTTCCCAAGTGGTGTTGCGGGGGCTTAAGGGCTTTATAGATAATTATTTCCATTTTAAAACTATTAGACGTACAGTCTTGAAATTTGGGAAGCCGGTTCCTCTCATGGTATAGAGATCCGCTACAAAATAGGTTCGGAGAAAATTGATCCCCAAAGGTCATTGAGGGGGATTAAGGAGCGTAATAGATAAATATTTCCGCTTTTCAACTACGAGCCCCACCTGCTTGAAAATTAGAAGGTATGTTCCGTTCATGGAATAGAGTTCCTCTTACAAAGAGTTTTGCGAAAACGGACCCCGAAGGAGTGGGGTGGCGAGAGGTTAAGGAGAGTTATAGAAAAATTCCTGTTTTTGAATTTAACCCATTTACTTGAAATTTGTTGAGCACGTTTCTTTAGTTGAATAGAGTTCCACTAAGAATGGATTTTACGGAAATCAACTCCAGGAGGAAGCGGAGGGAGTTATTGGGGCATATTGATAGATAAAATTCCCGTTTTCGAACTGATAGGACTATAATAATAAAATTTGGTTTGCATGTTTCTTTTGTTGAATTGGAATCCGCTAAGAATGCTCTCAACGGAGTATTGATGATAAAAATTCCGTTTTTGCTCTGTTAGATTTAGGCTTAAAATTTAGCACGCATGTTTATTTAATGGAGTAGAGATCCACTGAAAGTTGCTTTGGCGGGAATCCACTTGATTATTGGGTTAAGTGAGCGCAAATATTTCTACTTCTATTTTAGATATAAATAGAAAATAGATATTATAATTTATGTCTTTTTTTATATCTAGAGGCGAGAGTTACAGCTATAAATATATTTTTCAATACAATCGAATTCTTAATGCTAGATATCAATAATTTATGTATATGTAAACAGTATATATTTATACAACATCGTGAAATACCCAGTAAAGCGGGTGGGTAATGACTTGTATATATACACGGATATATCGTTGATAATACCTCTAATTTCTCTCAGCAGGAAGTTAACTTAAATTTCATATGTCATACAATTTTATTCCAAAGTTTTTGAATTATGAGGGAACTTCTAATTTTAAATCAGCATTTCAGATTTTTTACGAAGGTAAATTCTCCATTCAAATACATTAATAAACTTGATCGATTGAGGGAGAGAGAGATTTTCCCTTTTTTTAAATATTACTTTTTCTATTAAAATTCGAGAGTAAACAAAAGTATCTATCTGAGAGGTGTGACACACACATACAAAACGAGATTAAACGTGTATCTTGAAAAAAAGAGTGGAGTTGGCAATGACTGTTACGGGGACATCATCCTACACACCTGCTCTATTCATGTAGCCAGTTTCGACTTAATCGATCGCGCCAATTGGGAGTACTGCGTCATTTAGTGAGCACGTACAAATGCATTCCGCCAGAAAAATGTCTAACGTAAAAACTGAACAGCGAATCATTATCAAGTTTCTTGTGCAACTTAAGAAATTCATTACGGGAACATTTAAAATGATAACTGAGGCTTTTAGAAATACAACTTTGTCTTGTGCTTGTGTGTTCGAATGACGTAAGCGGTTTTGAAGGGAAAGGGACAATGTGGAAGATGCTGGGCATACTAGGCTCCCAAGGTGACGGATTATAGACCAAAACATTGCCAATGTTTATGATGTGATCCTGGGTGTCCAAAGATTAAGTGTTTGGGCAACGACGGAGTTGATTAACGAAGATTAGAGGAGCTGTTCGATGCATAGAGCAGTGCTCACCAACCTTTTCATCGCCGCTCAACGTTTGTTCATTTTACCGCAGCCCACTTAGGGGAGGGGGGATGTTGATTGTTTATATTTTAGACTATTTTGATTTAATAATTTTAATTTAATTGTATTTAATCGTGACTTCTGAATAAAATATGGTTACACCAAAAAATGAATATAAAGGGATTCTACAAGGAATATTAAGTGATTTTCATAAAAAGTAGCCCAAACCTAAGAAAAATATACCACAGTAAATAAAAGAGAAATAATTTAATGTTTCTTGTGCAAACCGGTAGTATTTGATCCACGGATGGTACCGATCCGCGGCCCGGAGGTGGCGGAACACTGGCATAGAACACATTGGAAATAAGCCAAATTTGCTGGAATCTGTTGTAACATGTTAGAAGGCATAGGTTTTTACCTATGACCCAGAAAGTAAGAACCAGTGGATGCAATGTGAGACTTCAGGATCCCCATATGACCCAAAAAAGCCCTCATGTCAGAATCGAAATTCCAAGTAATATTAATTGTCTTCGACATAAATTGAATCTTAATCATTCAGTTAGTTTCCAGTGCTAGTGTTAATCAACACTAGTACATTGAAGTACTAAAAAAAACTTCGTGAAAAAATTAGGAAAGAAAGGCAGCAGTTGTGTAGCGATGGAGGGTTGTTTCACCAGGAGAATGCACTTACTCTCACGGCACTATCTTTCAAAGCAGTTTCTGACCAGCAAAAACATTACTGTGATGGGGCATCCTCCGTATTCAACTGATTTGGCTTTATGTAACATTTTTTCATTTCCGATATTTAAATCTTGCTTAAAGGAACGCATTTTATTTCCAGGCTAAGACTGGGAATCTCCTCAAGGACCTTCCCAAAACATCGTTCCAGAACTGTTACCAGCCATGGTATTACCGAATGCAGAAATGTGTGAATGCTGAAGGAGACTACTTTGAAGGTGATAATGTCATTAAGAATTTATTTTGTAAGTGCAATGATTTATTAGACCAGTATCACTTCTTTAGTGTCACACCTCGCATGTAAGGCTATCTTCTCACGAACCACTGAACTTAAAAACAATATCAAAAGATGGTAAATAATCCAAGGAATCCATTTGAATTGAATTTTTAAATTGGAACATTGAACGCGAAGCGTTCCTCCGTCCCATCACTGAATAGTGAATGTGGCCTGGTAACTTTGAAAGTCCTGGATGGGGAGAAAGGAGCCTCCTGATTGGTTGGCTGGAGAGTTGTAGTAATCGGAGTGGAAGCAGGGAGCCGGCAGGGGATGTCGCAATAGTCTGAGGAAGTGCCTTGAAGATTTCTTGTGTGATGTGTGGTGGAGAAGGAGCATTTTGATTTGCGGTTGGAACTGAGCGAGTAAGGAATCCATTTTGACCATTTAAATTCGGAAAATACTATTAGTTTAAAATATATTAATTACTTGATATTATAATCTGCACCGTCAATTAAAAGGCACGCATAGATCCGTAAAATATTTAAAATTAGATGATGCGACAAGCAGGGACGTTTGAAGGCATGGGCTAACTGGGCCGAGATCCAGGGCCTCGGCCTTGATAGGGGTTCTCGACTCCCAATCTCAGTAAGATCATGACCTGAAAAAATTTTATTGGTTAATCTTTATTCATAAACATAGTCTCCGACAAATAGGGAATTTGGAACTTTTTGCCGATTGGTAACAGTGGCAAGAGTACATCCTCCGTGTTCTAAGCATCATTACTCATTGAGCTCAAAGGCGGAAATCGGTGGTACGTTTGTATGAATATTTGACACCGTGTGCTATAGACTGTATACTCTTAAGGTAATTGGGACGCCTGCGAGAAGGAAAAATGAACTTTTTTTACATCAAGTTTAAATGGTACTCACTTAAATTAAAAGCAACAGAAGTAAAATTTTTAAATTGAATTATTTGTACATTTATGCACCTATTAATGTAAAAGAATTCAATTTTAAATTACAATTAAATCAGAGATGAGCAATTACTATTTTTTTATTTTCGAGAGACATGTTCTTACCTTAAAGTACACTTTCTATAAAACCCACTGCATATATAGCTATTAAATTTTACAGAGTTTTTACAAACATAACAATCTATAAAATGACTGAAATGAATTTTTAAAAAATAAATTTATAAAAATTTTAAAAAACTTTTAAATTTAGTGATTCAAATTTCCTTTAAATTTTACGCAGAAATTTGCTGCATCTAAAATTTGTGAATGTTTATTTGAAAACGAATTCATTCACTTTTTTTGAAATTTTGTTGATCTTTTGATACGCAAAATATCAGCAATATAGGTAAAGTAGATTTTAAGAAAAGTGTACCCGGAATGAACAAAAAATGCATTTTGAGAAAATCGCAAATAAAGATATTTTCATCTATGATTTGTAAAATAATATTTTTTAATGTAATATAAAGTCATAAAATAATTAATTGGATTATTTTGCATCATTTCTCAGTTTTTAAATTGTAAGTTTAAAATTCTAGACTATTTAGAAGTCTTTTTAATTACTCTTTCTTTATTTCATCAACACGTGTTGTCAACGATTCACACCTTCTTCCGTTAAAAATACCAAAAATTTATGTCTATAAGTTTTAGTATTTTTACTTCACTTTGAACATCACCATTACAGGATATTGCAGAATTCCTTATACATATTTTTATTATTATACAAATACACAAAGAAAATGTCTTTGATTAATTTAAAAAGTTAATTTGATGTCTTATTTAACTTGAACTCTGTTTTTAAAAATTATAACAAAAGAATTTTTATTTTTACTCAAGTATATGAATTATTTTAAAGTAAAATCAATAGTTATAAACATATAGAGTTATTGATGAGTATTCAAATGTTACCAATAAGCAGTAATGTCTGTTTTACAAGCTGTGTATACTTAATTTAGAATAATCCTGAAGATCCACTTTGAACTAAATACACTTTATTTATAATTTAAGAACTACACTGAATATTTATTACAACGTAAAACTAAACATAATTAACACTTCAAAATCCCCCCCCTCAATTTTTTTTTAATTTTGTAACTAACAATTAAAATTTTCCGTAATTTTTGCAGAAAAATGTAGAATTTTCAATAAATTTGAAATAATACAGAAAAATTACATTCTTTGTATAGAAAAATTAGTTTTTTTACAATACATATTATATACAAAATGGATTTTGAAGAATGTATACCTGAATCATATTTACATCACATTTGCTTACAATTTTAAAATTCAATTTCTAGTGTCCAGTTAATCGCATTTTCATAAATAATGCATCTATGGATGCAGAAAAGCGCCCTCTATTTTTTAAAAGTAAAATAAAACATGCAAAATTTAAAGCAGTTTCACGTCCCAGTTACCTTAAGGATCGTAGGGGATAGGTTTGCATATAGGGGTCCAGGGTCTCAAGAATTCTAAAGACGTTTCTGGTGACAAGCACTGATGTATTGTGAAACGTATTATGTTAGTGCGGGAGAATGTAATATATACCTAAAGTGAATATTAAAGTCGCACTATTCAGCTACTCGAGGGCTTTTGGCGACGGGCATCGTCATTTTGAACCATGGTCAAATGACCTCACCTAACTCCCTCACCACACAAACGGAAGGACGTTTGAGCTGCGGCAGATTTTACGTACCCAACATCGATAGCAAAATTGATTGTATTTGCTTGATTGATGGGCTAAATTTTTAATACGGTGTTCTTGAATAATTGAATTTGTTAATGCAACGGGTCATCGCTGGGCCCCTCAGAAAGGACCAGTGGGCCACATGGGGCCCGCAAGCTGTTACTTGAGTATCGCTGATCTAAGCAGTAGAAGTGTGAGCGATTTGTTCCTGCAATGAAGAGGAAAATCTGGACGTGAAGTAAGTAGAATTCTTAATCATTCTATAACTGTTTTTCGCAATTTCTCAGTAAATAACAATTATACTTGGATAGCAGAAACGCTCTCATCATAAACAAACAAACATGGGCTCATAATAATGCACAAAGTTTGAAACTGGCACCGAAAAACATAATAGTCGGTTCGTAAAATAAGTACAACAGATGTCTCGTGGAAGTATGTGACAAAGTTTTGCGTTAATCTTTGGATAATTAGAAGAAAAACCAATAACTACACTGTCACGTCAAAAAAAAAAAAGCACATCAAAGGTGGGAAAAGAATGTCAAGCCCTGCAGCTGGAGGTGGAAATAATTTATTTTTAAACGAGAAAAAAATTGAATTAGATGCTCCGGACGGCGATAAAAAAAATATTACTGACATGATGTGGACAAGAATCTTGTGAATTAAACAGTAAGCCATTAAAGAAATGGGGAAAGGTTACTCTGTATGTTATGTGGTGGGGAGTATACTTTTTCACATGTAGCAAAATGAGACCTGCTGCGCCGCGGTGGCAATACGAATTCTCGGAAATATATTATATGGAAATCTGATGCCCTTCGGGATAATCTTATGAGGGGTGAAATTAATATTCTAAGGTAATACTTCTTGATATACATCAAATCAACAAAAAATCACTTTCGATGAGAAAACTATTATAATGTCATATGCTCTCTATCTGACCAAACATCCACTCTGACTTAAATCTTTCATATAAAACTTGTGAGGTTGTTTGCCTTGTCAAACATATGGAAACAAAAGTATCATTTGGCATTTGGATTGGAAGCCACCGATGTGGAAAATAGGAACAATATTCCGGAATCTCGTTCCTTAAAAATAAGATTAACTTGAGGTCAAATGAATTCTTCAGAAAAATAAAGAAACATCTTCTTAAAAACTAGTCAAAATTTTATTCTTTCTTATAAATTTGTAACAATTATCTTTGGTACTTTTTGTTATATTGTTCTTATAGACACCCACACAAATACTTCAAAACGAATTTTTACATAGAAGATATATATACATAGAAGATATATATATATATATATATATATATATATATATACATATAAATAAAAATGAAGTGTCTGTTTGAATTTGAAATTAACAGCTTTTTACTAAATGCATTTAAAAGTATATACGGTACTTATATGAAAAAAATCAATTTTTAAAATTTTTGTCTTTCTGTCTGTTTGTTTGGGCTAATTTCTTTAAACGGCTGGACCAATTTTGACGAAACTTTCACTGGCAGGTAGTTAATGTTATAAGAAATAACTTAGACTACTTTTATTTTAGAAAAAAAAATTAGGATTCCGGTAAAATAAAATTAAAACCAATGAAATAGTGAGCAATATCCGATTCAAATAGGGAAGTATTTATTTCAATAGGGACTATTTTTATTCAATAGGGACTATTTTTATTCAATAGGGATTATTTTTATTTAATAGGAATTATTTTATTTCGCGAGCCTTCTGTCTCAACGATTGCTAGCAGTTATATCAAACTTTTTTCTTTGATTAGGTTGCTGCCATTCACCACATTTCCCATTCATGTCTTGATACTAATGATTTTACAGTCGTTAACTGCATTGTCAAAGGTCATGCGTCCCTTTCACCCCCTTCTTTGCGGCTTCGTTTGTGTTCGCGTATCACCCTACTTGCTACTTATACCTATTTTGATCCTAAAGAATTTAGTCCTCACCCATCGACAGTGTCAAAGGTCATGCGTCCCTTTCACCCCTTGCTCAACAAAAAGCAAAGAAAAAAATAAAACAAAAAAGAAACATAGATTAACAAAGTAGAAGAAAAGTTTTCGTAAACTCTGCGAAGTGAATAAACACTTTTTTGTTAAATTCCACGTGGACGAAGTCGCGGGGGGGTAACAGCTATTTAACATAAAATAAATGCATCAGAAAGTAATATTAACGTATTACACATCCAGATAAAAATTATTTACACTATTTTTAGCGTTTATTACACAAAATTTATAACAATGTGTTACTTCTGCTGAGCAGGTAGGTGTTTTCAAAAATCGACCCACAAGCAAGTTACGGGGCGTCATAAATAATAATAACAATAATAAAAAAATCAGCAATTATATCTAAAGACTTAAAATTTAGCAAACATGGTTTTTTCGTTCAGCTGAGTTATGTAAAAAGCTTTTTTTGGTTTAATTTATACAATTCACGTAAAATTCACTCATTAAAAACTTCTTGACCTTTAGTCTATATTTTTTAATTTTTAAATTCACCCGTGCGAAGAACGGGTATACCAGCTAGTATATATATATAACAGTTCCTTTACTTAACTGAAAGCTTCTAAAATGCAGTGCTTTTGATTTTGAATGAAGTATCTCATTGTGCAGGCTAGTAAGCCGATTCTAACAGATTGTAGTAGAATTTTACCACGCTCATTGTGTGGGAACCCCCCTGGGTTCCACCCTGGACACCAAGATTGAATTGAGGCAAAGAATTACCAGACGGCATTTTTACAATAACAAATAATTTTTATTCACTTGAATCAATTAACAACCTTCTAAATACAAATAAGAATCAATATGTCTACGTCAATGGGATTGAACTTAACTATTAAATTAAATCACGAAATATGATACTAATCAACTATTAAATTCAATATCGAACGGATTTACTGGAATAAGAGGACCGAGAGATATATGCAATTTGAATTACTAGCAATCATTAACTTTACACTAACTCTATTATTTATTTAATCTTATTATCCGATAATTGAATTTTAAATATCACCTGACTTTTACTACTTCACTCTTTCCAGGCGGCTTAAACTTTCCGAATGTAGATCGCTGCCTGATAATCAGCCTGAACTAATCACACAATCAACTTGAATCTTCTTAGAACTCCGTCCATGTATCTCTTGGCTCAATAGCCTTTTCCACTAACCTACAACACTCTCCTTATATACTTTGATTCATTTACATATCCCGTTTCCTCCTTTTAGAGCTGGTAGGAAATATACGCGAATTTACAATCCCCAAAGACGCCCAAGAGTATTAGTGAGGAAGTGCCGTATAGATTCGTCACAATCGCTCCAAGAAGAAAACGGGATTTATCAGAAGGTCTAAAATGGCCTGAAATAAATTACGTAACGATATTCTAAAAAACTGAATTTTTAGTATTTAAGAATTTAATATACCTAACTATCTGACATTTTTAGATGTTTTCTACGCTAAGGGAAAGAAAAGAATGAATACCACAAGCTCCGCTTTAAATTGCTTATTATTAAAGTTTGACGTAGACATTTACATACTTAAAATTCCCTGCAGCACACCCAATTCCGGCTACGGACCGAGAAAAAAACCACATGTATGGAAAACCCTGGTCTTGTGCTTTACTTAACTACTTAGATATTTAAATATACTTTCTTGGTTTACAGACGTCTCACTACTTTCTATACAATGATCAGGGTCAGCTACTCTGAAATGAGAACTCTTTTAATAACATTTTCTAAGAAAAAACATGAACATTATGCACAAATACATTTTCACATTTCACACATTATTTCACAACTAGCTACATGGCCCGGCGTTGCACGGGCTATCTCTACTTTTATAAATTTTCCCTTTCTTTCACAAAATCAGAACTTCTAATACTCATTTTCAAAATGACTTCCATCTCCCCTCCACCGCTTAGCCCGGCGTTTCTCGGGCTTTCTCTTTTCCTCAGGACACCAGCATTTCTCTGTGTGTGTGTTTGTACGCGCACAATGTGAGTGATTTCTAAAATTGTGTCAAAAATTTCCCTTTTTCGAAACAGCTGCATGGCCCGACGTTGCATGGCCCATCTCTACTGTTATAATTTTCCCCTTTCTTTCACAAAATCAGAACTTCTAATACTCATTTTCACAATGACTTCCACCCTCCACCCCTCCACCGCTTAGCCCGGCGTTGCTCGGGCTTTCTCTTTTCCTCATGACACCAGAATTTCTGTGTGTGTGATTGTACGCGCACAATGTGAGTGATTTCTAAAATTATGTCAAAAAATTTCCCTTTTTCGAAATTTGTTCCATTCCACTTATTTTGATTTAAGACAGGTTTCTTTCCCCTCTCTATAGACCGAACACGGTTTTTTTTAGAGTAAAATTATTGTTCTATCTTCCCCTTCTTCTCACAGATAAGATATAGCTTCAAATTTCGATGTATGACTTATAAAAAAAAATATTGCGTTAGAATTAAAAAATTATTAATGTGAAGCAATAAATAGAACACGATTCTGATGCTAAGAGTAAAACAAAAAACGTTCATCATTTTTTTTTAGTAATAGTCAGTTTCTAAGAATCTAAAATAATAAAATAGATTTCTGATTTTCATGAATCAATCGTTATATATAGTTAGCTTAAAAATGTCTCTAAAATGTATTTTGATCCAAAATAATAGACGATGTACTTTTTAATTAACAAAGAATTCCTTTAGTAATGAAATAATAGAAATAATCATTTTAAAAACACACACACACATATATATATTTATAAAATTCAAGTTTCTATAAGTAATAAATAAAAGAAAAATTTACAGATAGCTATTGAAACGATTGCTTTTTTCTGAACGTTTGAATGTTTGATAAAACATATAAATATATATAGGTTAGAAAAAAAACAGTATGGGGAAAAGCCTAGATATATATATTTATATACATGTACTAAAAAACATTAAAAAAATAACCGATTTAATTTTAACCTTTTTCACATTCCACTAAACAAATTTTAAAATGATCTTTCCCATGTTTTAAGGTCTTAACAGTCGTGCGTTAGAATTAAAAAATTATTAATGTGAAGCAATAAAAAGAAAACGATTCTGATACTAAGAGTAAAAAATGTCTCTAAAATGTATTTAGATGAAAAATAATAGACGCGATGTACTTTTTATATATATATAATTAACAAAGAATTAATTTATTTCATTTTAATTTTAACCTTTCTTATTCCACTAAAAAAGTATTAATCTTTAGAAAGTAGCGTAATGCGAAATTGAAATCTCTCGTTCCTCTTCAGTTTCGAACCTGGGAACAGCCGTTTATAAAACAGCGGGTTAACCAACCGAACTACAATTGCGTCGGAGAAGAATATTGAATTGAACTTTAAAATAAAGGTAGATTTTTTTCAATATCCCATTTTGTGTTATTCGTTAAAGTAAAAGATTTTTTTTTCGGGCTTCAATTTTAAGTTCATGCTTTCAAACTTCATATAAATAATAGACGATGTACTTTTTAATTAACAAAGAATTCCTATAGTAATGAAATAATAGAAATAATCCTTTTAAATATATATATATATATATATATATTTATTAAAATTAAATTTCTATAAGTAATTAGTAAAAGAAAAAAATTTAAAGATAGCTATTGAAACGATTGCTTTTGTAATCAAAAAGTATGAAACAAAAATAAAGAATGTAATTATAATTAATTAATTATTACTGACATTTTAGGCAATTTTTTCGTTTAATTTTGCAGCCGCCGGAAACCCAAAAGTACATTTTTTTTTTAAAAAAAAAAGAATAGTTTATGTATGGAAATAACAGAAAAATAGAAATTTTGAAAATTACAAAATTATTAGATCGTGTTTTAAAAACCTCTGAAAAAAAGAAGTTCCGAAAATATTTAAAAAAAATTGTAAAATATTTAAATTGAAAGAAAGATATTGTTTTTTTAACCGTAATTTTTAAGATATTTTATCAATCTTTCTAGAGATTACGTAGAATATTGTTCTACACGCGGAAAAAAAAAGAAAAGCGTGAACTTTATTGTAGTGTAAAATATTTTTTCATTAACACGAAAGAAAGTTCAAGCGTAACAACTTATAATTCGTATTCAAAAAAAAGAACCAATTTCGACTCATTTTTTATTTTAAAAAAATAGTAAAATAATTAAATTGAAAGAAAGATATCTATATCTATCTATCTATCTATATATATATATATATATATATATATATATATATATATATATATATATATATATATATATATATATGTATATAATTTTATTATATACATTTTTAAATAAAATTATTTGTATGCAAAGTTTCGTTGTTTTGTAAAAACAGAACTTCTTTCCGATATTCTCTGCAGATGGCGCCACGATGCATTTTAATGCGTTTTAAAGTTTTTAATCAATATCTTTTTAACTGTTGGAATATCGGAATATAAATGGTCAAAACGGATTCCTCGGATCATTCCCGAAATTTTGATACCTTCTGCTAGTTTCTGCGTCTTGTGGTTCTTGAGAACAATGGGCGTCATCCGGACATACATAGATACGTTTGTTTACCTTCGGATTTTAATAGTGTAGATATATCATTTAATACATCTGGCTCTTTAAAAAAAACTCCCATACCATGCGTGCTGCGCTTGTTAATGTTATCGTTAGTATTGCCTAACTACGCTACGTCCCAAGCCACCAGATGTGAATTAAAAATATACATATACATATACATAGGCTTAATGATATACGGACATACATACAATTTACAATATATATATAACAAATAATGCTAGATATTCCCGCAGAACCTTGAAGTCAGAAATTGCAAACAAATATCCACAAACAATTGCTTCCACCTTTTGGAAAAAATTAATATACCAGAGTTCATTTTTCTGATTTGAAAAATGCACACATCTTAGTGTCAACTCTTGTACAGCTAAGATAATTTAAAAAAATCTTGACTTGGTAATGCAAAAACACCTGACTGCTTGTCAGCAAGAAAACGAAAAAAGGACAAAACAACCTGATTTTTTTATGTGCTGCTGTCTGCAGGTTCTCCGTCTACTACTTCCATATTGAGGCTCTTTCTCCTGAGACTGTTCTGTGGTAGGCTATCGATCCCCATACCCCTCTGCTCCACCGATGGTCCTTCTGGTTCTTTGAAAATGCTCTTTAGATAATACGGGCAAGGTCTCACTGTTGTTTTCTTTCTAGACAGGACCAGTCTCCCCTCAGCTGCACTGTGTCCTCCGCTATCTTTTGTCCTGTACTCTCGGGCCTTGCCAGACTCCACTCATGCTTCTCGACTGCTCTCCTCTTTAGGGTAACTGAACCTCCTCATCTGTCTTTGATTTGATGGTCCTGGAAGTACCTCAGGCTCCTGCGAAGGGTGTGTATTAGTGTCCTTCCTCATATTTTTACGTGACCTAGAACATATTGACGATGGAACCCCTCTCTTCAGCCCCTGTGGCGGTACATGCTCTTTCCTTTTATTATTTTCATAGTCAGACCCTTTAAAAGATCTTTTCCGACATATTTTTGTTCTCTTTCTCTCATCCCTCTCTGCCATGCCCGCCGACTCTACGGTTTTACTGCGTTAAACTCTCAGATCCTCCAATCCGGCATTTCTCTTATCCGATTTACAACTCTTATTCTCATTACCCGAGGGTTTTCTAGAACGTCTCTGGATTTTTCCGAGTTCGACCAATTACTCGATTCCTTTCCCTCATATACTGTCTCCTTAATACGAGGCATATCCAGAAACTAAGTTCCGTTTCTATTTATATCCGCTCCAGCGCAGCGATCGCAGTTCCGCGCATGCCCGGCAGACGCTCAGCATCAAGGAGAAGAAACATGCGTCGTTTTTAGATCACTGTCAGCCACGTACGCTTTGTTGTGCTTGTTTACAATGTCGGTGTTGATTGAAAATCCCGCTGCGTGCGAAATCAGATGTGTAATTCGTTTTCTGAATGCTAAGAAAGTGAAACCAATCAGAATTTATCGGCAAATTTGTGAAGTTTACGGACAAAATGCGATGAACGATTCAATGGTGAGAAGATGGGTCCGACAGTTCAATGAAGGACGTAGTGAAGTGCACGATGAAGAACGAAGTGGGCGTCCATCTTTGATTACAGAAGAACTGGTTCACGCGATTGATGAGAAGATCACACAAAGAAATTCTCATTTCAGGGTAGCTGATCCTGAGCATTGTATAGTGAACAAAGAATCAAGATGCAAGTCCGAATATGTTTGTATAATATTTAAGTAGATTTATAAGTAGTTAAGTAAACCAAGCAGGAAGGTTTTTTACCATTTCGGTGGTTTTTCCCTCGCCTCATAGCCAAATGGGCGTGGTGTAGGGAAATTTAATTCTGTAAATGTTACGTCCTTTAAAGTGTAGTTTTAGGTCGTAATTTTTTCCCCTTTCCCTTAAGGAAGGAGAATTTTTATAGTATCCGATTGGTAGATATATATTAAAGTCGTCGGAACTATAAATCAAGTCTAGGAATTGGTTACGTAATTTATTTTCAGGCCGTTTGTGACCTTCGAATAAATCTCGTTTTCTTTTTGGAGGGGATTGTGACGAATCTGTACGGAACCTTTCCACTAATCTTCTTAAGCGTCTTTTTGGAGAATATAAATTCGCGTTTATTTCCAATCAACTCCAAAAAGATGAACGGGATATTTAAATTAGACAAGGTATTTAAGTCGAGCATTGCGAGATAGCAAGTGAGATGATGGAAGGCTATTGAGCCAGCAACTTTAAACGCATTTTTAGAAGTTTCAAGGAGATGAGATTCGTCAAGACGTCGTGCTGCTAGACGTACCAGAAAGCTGATATAAGCCAGTGGTAAATATAATTTATGTACGCTTAAAATAAGCGTCAGTTTAAGCGACTTAGTTAAAGTTAATGAAAGTTAAGAATTCGAGTACGCGTGCATTTCTCGGATCTCCTATTTCGGTAGACCTTACTTGAGCTTGAGCTTAATTATTAATTAATTGCATTATTAGTAATTTAATATAAAGGCAAATCTCTTTAAGCGACGTAACATAATAGTATTCTATGTTATCAGATATTTTTTTGAGAAAATTATAATAACAAATATTATTATTAATAACCGCAATTGGCAAAAATTAAGGAATTTATTTAATTCTTTTAAAGGGCTATTTTCAGATCAGCCGGGGTTAATTCATGTTTTATACCATGAAATCGATACTGGGGACAAGGGACTGGTAGTGTCGAGACCCTACAGATATGACAGGGTCAAACAAGGAATAATTGATTATCACATTGAGAAAATGTTGCAAGAGGGTACGGTCCGTTCTATTCAATCCCCATACGCGTCACCAATAGTTTTAACGCGCAAGAATAATGGCCTTCATCCGGATTCTCCTGAGGCGTATCTATTCGCGATTGATTATCGCAAACTTAATGCAATAACTAAATACCCCCGATATCCATTACCGGTGATTGATGATCTAATCACAAACAATCCGCATACCGGCGTGATGTCCACATTGGATTTAAAATGTGGTTATTTTCAGTTGGCGATTAGTCCAAAAGATATAGAGAAAACCGCGTTTATAGCCCGCAATGGCACATTTGCATTCCTCATAATGCCTTTCGGCCTTTCAGGGGCGGCGCCAAATTTCCAAAAAGCCATTGATATTATATTAATACCTGTTATTGGGCGTTTCGTGTCGGTTTATACGCGCGGATGATGTTATTATCACATCTCCATCGTTTAATGGACACTTAGATCATTTGAATCAGGTATTTACATTGTTGAGAGACGCACGGCTAACCCTAAATAAGGAAAAATGCCACTTCACACGGGACAAATTGAAGTATTTAGCTCTCGTAATTAGTAAGGAAGGGATCGAAACAGACAATAGTAAAGTGAAGGCAATAACAGAAATGAAACCTCCTAAAAATAGTAAGGAAGTGTCGAAATTTTTAGGGATGGCGGGGTGGTATCAGAAGTTTATACCCAAATATGCAGATATATGTGAACCATTATATCGGTTAAAGAAAAAGGGGACTAAATTTAATTGGTCGACAGAAGCACAGGATTCTTTTGATAAGATAAAACGAGCCTTAACAGAGGCACCAGTTTTACAGTTGCCAAATTTTACAGAACAGTTGAACTTATTTACTGATGCTAGTAAGGTCGGAATTGGTGCTCTGCTTAATCAAAACCACAGACCTATTGCATTCACGTCTAGAACCCTCAATAAAGCGGAACGAAACTATACTGTTACTGAACGTGAATGTTTGGTGGTTATATGGGCATTAAATAAGTTTAAAACTTATTTCGGATCCCTGCCGGTGAAGGTAATCACAGATCACGCGGCATTAGCAAAGCTAACGAGAATGGGAGCATCAACATAGAATGGGAGCATCGACTGAGTGTCCAAAACGTTGTCGCGGACGTATTGTCAAGGATTAAAGTAGACAATATGGATGGATCCCAAATTTCGTGCGCTGCTCTTCGAGCCCTCGCCTTAAACTCCCGAGAACAACTCATTCGAGAGCAAAGAGAAGATCCTGAGTTAGGACGCATCTATCGTTATTTAGAAAATCCGGACAATGGTTCCGTTAATGCAGCTGTATGCGAGGGTTGGTCCCAGGATTTGAAAATTATCGACGGTCTACTCTTTTACGCGAAATATTCTACAACTCTTGGAGAACTAAGAGTGTATATTTCTAGATCGCTTCGCGAAGCAATAATGAAAGAATTTCATGATCTGCCATTAGTAGGCCATCTTGGAAAGAGGAAGACCTATTTAAAATTACGCGACACATGTTATTTTCCATATATGAGGAAATATATATTTGAATATGTATCAACCTGTGACCGGTGTCAAAAATTTAATTACAAAAACGCGCTACCAGCTGGTCGTTTGATTCCGATAGTATCAAATTACCCCAATGAAATTGTAACGTTAGACCTATTAGGCCCCTACCCCGCATCCCGACCCGAAAGATATAGATTTTTATTAGTAATAACTGATCATTTCACTAAGTGAAGTGAGCTTATTCCTTTACGAAAAGCTTCGGCCCAGGCCATAGCTAACGCCCTTTTTGAGAATTATATTTCACGTTATGGAGCTCTGATTTCTTTAATTAGGAATAACGGCCACCAATTTATATCAGAGGTATTTGAACACTTAAGTCGCAGGTTGGACATAAAACAAATGAAAACGGTAACATACAGGCCGCAGGCGAATTTAACGGAAAGAGTTAATCGCAATTTAGTCCAGATGATAGCCTGTTTTGTAGAAGAAAATTACGAAAACTGGGACCGATTTCTTCATGAGTTCGCTTTCGCACTGCGCACTTCAGTGAACGAGACAATAAGTAAAACTCCGGCTGAGTTATTCTTAGGTAGAAAAATTATAACACCTTTTAGCAAATTAATAAATGTCATAGAGGGTGCTGAATATGTAGGAAGAAACATTGAGAAATTATTTGATGAAGCAAGGCAGAATATGCGGAAACAACACAAAAATTGGGAAAAATATTATAATCGGAAAAGGAGAGAAGTTAACATCAAAGTAAATGATTTGGTGTTGGTACAAACTCATTTTATAAGTGCTGCGGGTAGGAGAGTGGTTGGAAAGTTTATGCCTAAGTTTAAAGGGCCATATAGAGTGTTGGAGGTTCGGAATAACAATTTAATTATTTGGAAGAAGGGTAAAAGGGTAACAGGTGCTAGTGTACCGTCCACGACAATCCGACACGATTAGTTCGGACAGTCATGTTGAGACACTATATGAAGGACAGAGGTCGAGTAATAGGTGAAGTAGATCGCAACCAGGAAAATTCAAAGGATCTAGGAAAATCTCGAGTGAGGAGAGTAATGGTCGTAAATTAAGTAAGGATAATGCCGGATGGGAGGATCCGAGATTGAAACATAAAGTAGGGTCAAATGGATCAAGGGACAGGAAGGAGTTAAAGAGGGCCAAAATTTGCAGAAAACGTTCTCTGCAGGTGTCCGAACATAGGGACCAGAAAAGACCAACCCCTGAGTCAAAACAGGGGATAAAAAGAGCAATTGCATCCTCGGTTCCATCTTGAAATTATAAATATAGAAGAACTAATAACCCCTACCAGGGATCACAGTCCATTGCAGGTCCCTCACATCTGAGAAATGCCAAGCAGGGCAAGCCACCTACAGAAGGGAGCAAGCATGACATGACCGGACAATACGACAAGGCCCGGGAGACCAGGACAACTACGAGCGGAACCAATAGGGCAGCTGAGAGGAGACCAGTCCGGTCTAAACAAGCGACAGCAGTGAGACCTTGTACATACTACCCGCGCAGCCGTGTAAAGCAGCCCGAAGGAGTTCCAGAGGATCGGAGTAGGATAAGAATTGAAAGTATCCCACAGAACAACATCAGGAGAAGGAGCCTCAGTATGGAAGCCTTAGACGGAGATCCAGTGGATAGGAGCGAATAAAGGGCAAAGAAAAATATCAGGTTGTATCGTTTCTTTCTTTTCTCCTTTCGAACAAGTGGTCGGAAGAATTATTGCAATGAAGCAAGTCACGGGCGGATTTTTAATTTAAGAAGCCAGGCAAAAGTGGACACTACAATGAGTGTGTTTTTTCTTGATGAGGAAAATCAGCTTTTGTATTAATTTTTTTTGTATAAATATGGAGAAAACATTTGTAAGAATGCATTTGTTTACTTCTATGTATGACTTCGCTAAGATGCGACAATTCCTTTGGTTGTTTGTTTTATTGTTTTTTGAAAAATGTTTGAAATTGTATGTGAATATATATATGTATATTTTATCTCACATCTGGTGACTTGGGAGGCGGCGTAATTAGGTAGAGCTAACATTTAATACTAACAAGCGCAGCATGTATGGAATGGGAATATTAAGGAACCAGATGCTTCAATTCATGTATATGAAAATGTTATGTAAAAAATGAAGGAATCTGTATATACTATAGAGGTTTGTTTTTTCACACAAAGAAATTCTCATTTCAGGGTAGCTGATCCTGAGCATTGTATAGTGAACAAAGAATCAAGATGCAAGTCCGAATATGTTTGTATAATATTTAAGTAGATTTATAAGTAGTTAAGTAAACCAAGCAGGAAGGTTTTTTACCATTTCGGTGGTTTTTCCCTCGCCTCATAGCCAAATGGGCGTGGTGTAGGGAAATTTAATTCTGTAAATATTACGTCCTTTAAAGTGTAGTTTTAGGTCGTAATTTTTTCCCCTTTCCCTTAAGGAAGGAGAATTTTTATAGTATCCGATTGGTAGATATATATTAAAGTCGTCGGGACTATAAATCAAGTCTAGGAATTGGTTACGTAATTTATTTTCAGGCCGTGTGTGACCTTCGAATAAATCTCGTTTTCTTTTTGGAGGGGATTGTGACGAATCTGTACGGAACCTTTCCACTAATCTTCTTAAGCGTCTTTTTGGAGAATATAAATTCGCGTTTATTTCCAATCAACTCCAAAAAGATGAACGGGATATTTAAATTAGACAAGGTATTTAAGTCGAGCATTGCGAGATAGCAAGTGAGATGATGGAAGGCTATTGAGCCAGCAACTTTAAACGCATTTTTAGAAGATTCAAGGAGATGAGATTCGTCAAGACGTCGTGCTGCTAGACGTACCAGAAAGCTGATATAAGCCAGTGGTAAATATAATTTATGTACGCTTAAAATAAGCGTCAGTTTAAGCGACTTAGTTAAAGTTAATGAAAGTTAAGAATTCGAGTACGCGTGCATTTCTCGGATCTCCTATTTCGGTAGACCTTACTTGAGCTTGAGCTTAATTATTAATTAATTGCATTATTAGTAATTT
This sequence comes from Trichonephila clavipes, assembly GCA_019973935.1. Taxonomy (NCBI): domain Eukaryota; kingdom Metazoa; phylum Arthropoda; class Arachnida; order Araneae; family Nephilidae; genus Trichonephila; species Trichonephila clavipes. The sequence goes on along the minus strand of BMAU01016984.1, from coordinate 135,459 downwards.
AATATAAAGGCAAATCCCTTTAAGCGACGTAACATAATAGTATTCTATGTTATCAGATATTTTTTTGAGAAAATTATAATAACAAATATTATTATTATTCAAAATGGCTCTTCGTGGTTCTTTGCCTCAAATTAATCTTGGTGTTCAAAGTGAGACCCAGGGGGTCATCACAATTTGTCAAGTGCAAAGTGACACTTATCTTTATTTAATGTTAGACATGCGTCTCGCAACAATGTTAAGACCTGATTTAAATGATCTACATGTTCAGTAAATGACGGAGACGTAATAATTACGTCATTCATATACCAACTAACAAAACACCCTAGAACAGGTTTTAGTATCCTGTCTATTGCTTTTTGAAAATTTGGCGCCGCCCTGAAAGGTCAAATGGCATGCGGTTAAACGCAAAAGTGCCATTTCGCGTAATAAACGCGGTTTTTTCGATATCTCTAGGATTTATGGCCAATTGAAAGTAACCTGATTTTAAATCGAGGGTTTACATAATAGCCGTAAACGGAATGTTTGTGTTTAGATCATCTATAAACAGTAATGGATATCTCGGATACTTAGTTATCGCATTGAGTTTGTGATAGTCAATCGCGAATCGATACGCCTCTGGAGAATCTGGAGGAAGGCCGTTATTTTTGTGTGTTAATACTACAGGCGACGCGTATTGTGATTGAATAGGCCGAATTGAACCCTCCTTTAACATTTTCTCAATGTGATAGTCGATTAATCCCTGTTTGACCCTGTCATATCTGTAGGGTCTCGACACTACCGGTCCCTGGTCCCCAGTATCGATTTCATGATATAATACATGAGTTAACCCAGGCTTGTCTGAAAATAAACCCTGAAAACTATTAAATAAATCTTGTAATTTTTGTTTATGCCTGTCACCCAGTTTTGTAATGGATAGATCGATCTCTTTGGTCATCTGGAATGACTAATGATTTCTTATCGAAATCTAAAGTTAGTTTTGAATCCTTAATAAAATCAATTCTGAGAATGCACTGGTACTGCATATTATCAAGAATATGAAATTCCCAGTTCTTCTGAAATTCTCGGATCCGGATCTGTAATTCAACCCGCCCCCCTAAGTAGCAACAAGGGCCATCACTACTCTGTCTTTAGTCTTTTGACGTGGTCAATATGAAAAGTATCTGTGGTAGACCTCTTCAGATATAAATGATTTTTCTGCTCCTGTGTCCCACAGAGATGTGATAAAAGTTTCGTTCAAAAGAATGAGAACATAAGGAAGATCCACGGGTGTCATCCTTAATGAGGAAATCCTAATAGTACGTCGTTTTACATCCGGAGGATTTGCTGTACTTTTCGATCGATCACCCCCAAGCACGCACCAATCGCTTAAAAGTTTAAATTCCTGTTTTGACCATTCTGACCCCTAAAAGCATCGTTCCTCGAACCACTGTGTCGACCGTCGTGATTATTGAATCTATGATCAGATTGATCACTTCGTTGTCGACTATCGAACCTGCGATTATCACCATGTAACGACGTCAGATGGTAGCGTGGAAAAAATACATCACAGCAAGGTTGTGGGAGTAAAAAATACTTTTAATTTTTTTCTCCAATATGAAACTTGATTTTAGTTAGATTGTAAAGTTAATAGTTTCCGTGCCTATAGCCGGTATGGTATCCCCGTTATGAAACCGCTCACTCCACAGCTTGTCTCGGTCCAGTCCGCAAGGCGTTGTTTCTCATCCGCGTTTTGGATTCCTGGTCAGCATCTCGGAACAACACTCTGGAATTCTCCTCTCCTCTTCCTCCAACGATCAGCCCTTCTCTTTTCCGAGCTCTTTTCTCTTCTTTTTCTCGTTCGCTCTTTTTTTTCTCCGGTCTTCTTTTCGTCTCCTGAAAAAGAACCCCTTTAAACACCAGGGGTGTGTTCACAACACGCCCCTCGCTCCTTCTTATTCGCAGGTCACCAAAGTCTCTCTTGACCTCCTCCTTCTTCCTATTCGCGCATAACACGCCAAAACACACCCGAGCTGTCTGGCCCAAGGCGCCATAGTTCCTTGTCCACATCTGGACACACTTGTCCATCACGCCACCTGTTTCTAGTATTCCATTCACAAAACCCTAGAAAAGATGACATGATTATTTTAAGAAGGCTTCGCCTATTGTCAATGGGGCGCCGGCTCTACTTCACTATTATGGCGACCCGTCTGTCTGACTTCACTCCCTGAGTTCAGACAATAAACAATGGCCCCATGGCCACGTGCACTGGTCACTCCCCAGCTGGTTGATCATAAAAATACAGGGACAATCGATGGGTGTCGTTCTTGTCCTTGACCAGCTGGTGAAACCATAAAACCTATTGTGAATCGGAAGATGGGAATTTACTCCCATCGAAGATGTCACAACCAACACCTTGACCTCCAAATCTGCTGGATTTCCTCTGCTGTCGACTAGTGTCATGGTATCGGTTGTTAACTCTGGTATCCCGCCAATTCTCTTGCCTATTCCTGTTTGTGAATTGATTATTCGCGCTATGATTTGCGTTTCGGAAGTCATGACTCGGACCCCTGGTCATTCTATTTAGAAATCTCTCCTCGTATTTATCAATTATCTGTAGAAGACTAGACGTAGTCTGCGGGTGTCGTACCTCCACATAATCTAAATGTTGAGGTTCTAAGCAACTGATAATATGATCCAGAAGTTTTTTTCTTCCACCATTTCTAATTTTAATTGTTTGTGTATCTTTAATTCATACACAAATTCGGAAGGTCTCTGGTTGTGATTTTGGTACGACGCATAGAAACGCGTTTCGAGCTCCGACCTATTTCGAATCACGGGGAATGGCTCTGTCAAAGCTTGTTTAAGTGCGCGTAATGCGTTGACTTTTCCTCCACAGCCTTATAACCTAAAGCATCAAATCAATCTAGTGCCCGTCCCGTGAGATGACCCTTCAGATATGCACAAGCCAGTTGTGTGGGTATCTCGTAATATGTTAAATTGTTATCAAAATGTTTTCCAAAAAGTCCGAAACATTTTCCCCTCCCGAAAAAAATTGCTCAGGGATTACTCGAAAACTAGATTCAACTCTCAACTCGGGGTTACTATTTCGTTGGGCGCCACTGTGGGAACCCCCCTGGGTTCTACCCTGGACACCAAGATTGAATTGAGCAAAGAATTACCAGACGACACCGGTCGTTTTCTGCGAACAGCCTCTCGTAATCTCCAAGTAGAATTCCTTGTCCACTGTCTGGCCCCGGGAAGCGCACTCACGATGAACAACTGCATCAACACGACTTTGATCGGACCTGCCATGCTTTCTTTGGCCGAGGAGAATCGGGGGTTTCCATTGTGACGACTGCTGCTTTGTTTCGGGATCGTATCCCTAAGCCCACGTCTCATCCCCAGGGATGATGAACTCAGGATCGTCGCTTGCACTTTGAAACAAATCAGATGATGTTGCCAGTCGTTGGAATTGCAGATCCTCAGTGAGGAGACGCGGCCCAAACTTTGCAGACACTCGGCGCATGTTCAAGTCCTTTCTTAAGATTTCATCACATGCTCCTACGGAAATGTGACACTCCTGTGCAATTTCTCGGACTGTTAAACAACGATCAGAGGGCACCACGGCCTTCATTTGTGCAACCCGAGCACGACTCATCGCCTCCTCTCCAAATGCTGTTTTCATCATCTCGTAGGTTTCGGGGCCCGTTTTACCGAGCTCAAAGCAAAACTTTTGATACAGATTCGCTGATCCGTGTTTTCTCACATTTTCTTTTTTCGACGCTCGCACGCAAACACTCCACGTGAAAGAAGTCAGTGTGACTGAACGGAGCGCTGTATAGATCTGCCGATTTTTGTGAGACAAGGTGAAATATGCGCGCGCATGATGCGCACAGTCCCTCCGCTAGAGGTTTTCTGTGAAATAAATAGAATAAATTCAGTCTCGATACTTTCTGAACAGCCCTCGTTTAACAATATAGTGATATTTTCAGGCGATAACTTGGAATCTGAAAGGGAAATAAATATTTATTTTATTGGATTTATATACATCTTTTGCTATTTAAAAATAAGAACTAATTTCATGGGAATATTTGAATTTTATTAACTGAAGAGTTAAACCATAATTACGGGATATATCAGTCGGCTCAGTAAGGTGATAATTGTAAAAGTTCAAAGGGCACACACAGATCTGCATCCCCAATGACAGCTGGGACGTTTTTAATTTAAATCTTTGTAAACAGTATGGGAATCGGCTCTGGCTAGTTAGAAATGAAACAATATGCTTAAGATGAAGGTTAATATTAATATTTGGTGTCTATAAATATCTTTTGATACGTAGATCGGTGTTAGAAATAGTCCAAAAATTCCTCCTGTCTTTAATAAGTTTGTTTCTTAATTTGTAAGACGTAAATACGTACAGTGGTGGCGTAAGGCGAGTGCGGTGTGGGCGACTGACCACGGCCTCACGTCTGAAAGCCGAAATAAATTAAACGATAAGTAAGGAAAATCCAAAAGTGTACGCCACAAGGTTTTTTTATTATTAATAAATTAGAAAGTTCTCAACTGTTTTTCGCCATAAGGTATCGAAAATTTGATATAGATGTTACCGGCAAAGTATGAAATCCGGCATTCTATAGAAGGCCTAGGCATTGTAGAGAATGCCTAAAACTAGCCGGCAATGTATGGAATTTATTTCACACATTACCTAGGCATTCTACAGAATGCCTAATGAGAAACCGGCAAGGTATGAAATACTTCTCCAAGTCGTTTCGAATATTGTATGGCAAAGCACGAGATTTTTAACTCGTTCCTGAGGCTCAGAATTTGTCAGTTGCACACAGTGGTTTGTTCGGAAGTGTCAAAAAAAACCCCTCAATTTTACTTAAACTTGCTTAACAAAAAATTGCTTTTTTCCTGTGGTGCATGATAGTGAAGTAGCAAGCTGTATTGTTGGAGAAAGAGTCGTGATCTATAGCAGTAGTAGGCAGCCTATGGCATACGGTACAATTATTAGTGTCACTGATCACTACGCAACAAATTTGTCAATTTTTGAATCGATGGAATTTCATAAATTTGTAATTGACCTTATTTGACAAACATCTCTAGAATTATGCATAAATAAGGAATTATGAAAAAATAGGAATAACTCCAAAGGTAAATTTACAGCTTTTTTTGTTGTAAATTATTGAATGCCATAGTTGGAGATATTTAATTGTTTGAAGAGAGAAAATTGCTTATGTATTCTGCTTTTAGTTCTACCCTAGCTGCATGGCCCGGCGTTTCACGGACAATCTCTACTTTTATAAATTTTATAAATTTATTTCAAAGAAGTAAAATTGTTCACAAGCGCTTTAAAAGCCTTTCAGTGCAATAACCGCATAGTTATGGCACAAATGAAGCATTTGGATGATTTTTTACGTGGCAGAATTATTGGACGACTGGAATGTGGACGTACCCATCTGGAAGTATCCGAGGAACTTGGAATCGCCCAGAGTGTCATCTCCAGGCTTTGGCAACGATTCCAAGATGATGGTAATGTGAGTAGATGTTACAACACAGGTCACCCCCGAGTTACAACGTCAAATGAGGACCGGTATTTGGCAGTTACTGCCAAAAGAAACAGACGGAGCACACCATCAGACCTGTCTCGTCAGCTCTCTTCATCTACCGGTACGACAGTTTCAAGGTAGACCGTGTACGGACGCTTAGAGCACATTGGTCTATATGCTCGTAGGCCTGTCAGATGTGTTCTACTTACCGCAACTCACTGTCGCCTGCGATTAACCTGAAGTAGAGAGCTTGCATTGTGGATACCACAACAGTGGTCTTGTGTGATGTTTTCCGACGAGTCCAGGTTTAGTTGGTAGTCTGATTCTCACCGGACTTTAATATGGAAAACGCCAGGTTCCCGTTACCTCCAAGAGAACACAATTGAACGACACAGTTACGGTGGTGCAGGATGGCTCGCGCGTTTAGGGAGGAATTATTCTTGGTTACAGAACTGACCTGCATGCCCAGAGTGTAACGATGATAGGCCACATCTATCTAGATGTCATTCTGGAATAACATGTACGTTTGTTTCGGGGTGCCATGGGTGCTGAATTTCTGTTTATGGATCACAACGCCCGTCCTCACCGGGCAAACATTGTAGACGAATGCTTTCAGTCGGAGGATATCACCTGTATGAATTGGCCAGCATACTCACCGGACCTGAATCCAATAGAGCATGTGTGGGATATGCTTGACCGACGAATTGCAGCCCGTCAACCCCCTCCCACCTGTCTACCGTAACTTCGGAGGGCATTGCTTGATGAGTGGTGTAATATTCCCTAAGATCAGATTGATAATGTGATACTCAGCATGCCTAGGCGTTGTAAGGCCTGTATTGCATCGTTCGGGAGACATACTCCGTATTAACCATCATACGAACCATGTTATACTGTTTTTTGTAAATAGGTTCTTTTTTGAAATTTTGCTCCAGGGAGTAAAAATCGCCATTTTTATTAATTATGTCAAACATATAGCATCTTTTTTGCTCTCTACCTTTTGTTTAATAAATAGACTTTACAAATAAGTCAAATTTGTTTTGCTTTTGTTTCTTTCATTGCCTGAACTTCACTATTCTTAATTTATGGACATGAGTGTATATAAATATATATAAGTTAGAAAAAAAACTGTATGGGGGAAAGCTTATATATATATATATATATATATATATATACACACGTTGTGAAAAAAACATTAAAAAAACCCGATTTGATAAAAACATTTTGATATTTTATTTTAACCTTCAAAAAGTATAACAAAAATAATGCTTAAATATTTCTTGCAAAAAGGAGAAAAAGTGAAAAACACAATTTTTTATAAAAAAAACCCGTAATTTTTAAGTAATTTTTTTCTATCTTTTTACAGATTACGGTTAATATCGTTCTACACACGGAAAAAAGTTTCGTGAAATTATTTTCAATTTCGCCAAATCTGGTGATTTTCAATATTTATTGTCAATATTCTTTTCTAGTGCAACCTTTCATCAAACGTCGAGGGCTGAGTAGAAAAAGATTTTTCTTACGCCAAACAGGTTTTCGCCGCCAAACTCAGAGCTATTGTAAAATTGATTTTTTTTAAAGTTTTAATTTGTTTTCGGGCTTTATTTTTAAATTAATGCTTTCAAACTTCATATATAGATTGCAAAGAACGGTAATTTTTAAACAAAAAACTTTAAAAAAGTAATGTTTACATATTAATCGCAAAAGGGAAAAAAATTGAAAAACACATTTTTTTTAAACCGTGATTTTTAAGATATTTTATCAATCTTTGTACAGATTACGTATAATATTGTTCTACACACAGAAAAAAAGTTTCGTGAGATTATTTCTATAAATAAAAAAGTTATTATGTATTTAAATAAAATTTTTAGTATTTTTTGAAAAATCGTAAAAAAAAAACAGTTTTTGACATTAAATTTTTTAAATGACTGATTCTAAAGGAGAAAAGCATGAACTGTTTTATTATAAAATATTTTTTTTATTAACGCGAAAGAAAGTGCACAAGCGGAGCAATTTAGAATTTTATATTCAATAAAAGGAACCGATTTCGATTCATTTTTAAAAAATCGGAAAAAATATAATTATTTTGTAAAATAAATTATAGCATATCGTGGTGAAATAAATGATCTTTACGAATCTGTAATTACTTTTTGTGTGAGTTTTATGAAAAAAAAATTAGATCGTGTTTTAAAAACCTCTGAAAAAAAAAAGAAGTTTCGAATTTTCCCCTGGCGGTGAGAAATGGTACTAATTATGCGTTTTAAGGTTTTTAATTAATATCTTTTTACCGAATTAGAATATCGGAATATAAATGGTCAAAACGGATTCCTCGGATCATTACTAAAATTTTGATAACTTCGGCGAGTTTCTACGTCTTGTGGTTCGTGAAAAAATTGGGCTACATTCATTCCTATATACATACATAGATATATACATGGATACGATTGTTTACCTACGAATTTTAATAGTGTAGATGTATAAGTAAAATATCTTTCCTCATATGAAAAATATTTCGAGTCCGTAAAGAAATTGTTTAACAACTTAATTCTCAGATTCATGTGTCAAAGTGAAAATCACAAATTATACCACATTTTTTGCGATATGAAAGTAGAGAGAAGCAGCACCAGGTTCACATTAAAAAAAATTTTCTCATTTACCTTTCTATTTAACTGTAATGAAGAGAAATACTTATATTTACCGTTGTCTATTTTTTATTTTAATAAATATGTTTAAAAAACATATGTACAATTTCTAGTTTTCTTAAAAAAATTTATAAAGAAATAGTTATATTTTATGCTGTTTATTTTTATGTTAAGAAATATTTTTAATTGATGATGCAAAATTAATGTGTGATAAAGCTGTAAATCTATGTAATTGAACTCTATTATCTTACTTTATGCCTAAGAACTTGCTTAGAATTAAAGATGTTCCTGAACACATGAAATTCCTCTTCCGTCTCTAATACCCCATTCCGATGGAATGTGTGAGGAATTCGTCATGTGTAAAACAAAGTAGTCAAATAAGAATGGTCTTTGCGCGAAAAATGTAATGAAATATAATTCAAAATACCATTCAAGCCTACCATGTTGCAGTAAGTAGGTTAATTTTAGGTTCTTATTTTTTATTTGAAAATTTTGTTTCCTTAATAAAAGAAAGACATACATTTTTTGGGAACAACTTAATTTTTCCTTTACATATTTTGAATAATTTTTTAATGGCACTTTCATTATTCTGTCAGAATAACAACATTTGTATTCTTTAGAAATGTGTACATCTAATATATATTATAAATGTGAAAGTTTGTGAGGTCTTTCACGCAAAAACAACTGAATGAATTTTGATGAAACTTTACAGTAATATAACTTATACATCAGAATAACACATATGCTATAATTTATAGCATACACTATAATATATAAAAATTTGTAAAAAGTGTCCAAAATATAACGATATTTGTCAAGTAAGTAGGAAAAAATTCTGCCATCTAGAAGCAATTCTGGCTTGCGCTGCAAAAAAGCCCACCACAGCATATATCTATCTTTTGTTTGTGAAAAACTCTTTTTGTTTTGGCTACACAATGGGCTCGCTTCTAATTAATTCCACTGATCAGGATAATGCCTTTTTTTATTTCAGAATAAAATTGTTTTGAAGGGAGAGGTTGTTATAAATCTCTCTTTATTTTAATGCTTTTTTTTTATGATTTTATTATGCACATTTGGTAGTAAGGAATTAATCTTTTTTCAAAATAAATGCTTTTATCGGTTCTGGTACTTGAAGAAAATAAACTTTCTCTTTCACACTGCATCATTTGGACAAATTTTCAAAATTTGTTTGTCGTTAGTAGTTAATTATAACGCTATAATTTTTTAATTGAATAGGCAGATATTGCGTTTTTAAGTATAAAAATAATTATAACTACTGTACTTTATTTTTTGGAGTGTGTCATTGAGTGAATATTAACGTCTCACTGTGTGTGTTTAGCTAAACGAGGGCTTTTGGCAAAAAACGGGTCACGTAATTTTGAACCATGGTCAAGTGACGTGGACGACACCTGAGCTGGCACCCCCTTCTCCTAACTACCGCACCACACCAACTTAGAAGGAATATTCTACCAATACTTAGCAGGAATATTCTTTGAAATCCACTCTTCCAAGATATATGGCAGCACGGGTTCTATGATGAGTATTTTAGCGGGGAAGGCGAACAGTTTTGCAGCAGATATGCGTTTTTAGCTGATTGCAAAGATTATTATTTTTGTCCCGAAAAAATAGTTTATGTCAAAATTTAATTGTCTAATGATTTTGTATGTTAGTGAAGACTTTGGAAAATGATTTGACTACTTATTTTAAGTGAACTGTGTATATAATTAATTTTACAGTGGAATATCTTTAATTAATTTATTAGCTCTAACGGATTAAATTTTCCAAAATGGAGTATTTTATTTAAGTATATCCCTTAATTTGTAAATGTAGCGATCCAAAAAAATTATGGTATGAAAAAAACTGCAGTAAATCATAATGCAGTTGAATAAGGTATTAACGTGCATCGTTTCCCTACACGGCGGGTCTTACAAAGCTCTAATAAAGCTCGAGCTTCGAAAGTAGCTAGGCATTTGCCAACTTGACTCTATCATTAACATTTCGCTATGTTTTTCATTAAATCGCCAGTATAATTTAAGAAATGGCGTTGCTTGCGAATATTACAATTCTAAAATAAAATAAATACAACAGAAAGTAATATTAATGTATTACACTTTCAGATATAAATTATTTGCACTACTTTAAGCGTTCATTACGGAAAACGTTTAACATATTTGATACTTTTGCTGACCAGAGATCAGCTTAGGGAGGTATTTTGAAAAATCGACCCTCAAGAGTGTTATGAGGAATTATAAATAAAAAAAAATACTTTTTATCAGCTATTAGATCTACATACTTAAAATTTAACAAAGGTGTTTTTTTCTTTCTTTTTTTTTTGTTTAGCTGAGATATACAAAAACCTTTTTTTGTTTAATTTGCAATTCACATAAAATTAACTCATTAAAAACTTCTTTTTCCTTCAATCTGTGTTGTTTAATTTTTCAGTTCACCCGTGCGAAGAACGGGTATACCAGCTAGTCATTTATATAATTATCTTATCTTGACCTTATTTCATTCTTTGCCGAAACAGCTTTGGGCATTCTATACAATGCCTAGGCAAAGTATGAAATAATTCTCACATTTCATACTTTGTCTAAAAACGCCCGGCATTCTATACAATGCCGGCATTTCATACTTTGCTGGTACCGGTAACACATATATGCCGACTTTTTTTAAAAAAGATATTCTATTTATTGGTGCATGTGAAAGCACATGAATAAATAATTCGTGAAAATATTGTTTTTCATTTTCTTTTATTAAAAATTTCTCAACTTTGTCGTTTCTGCTCATATTTAGTCTGGCAACATCAGCTCGAGTTAATCTGCTATCGCAAGGAGTCCTCAGTCAGAGACGGGCCGTAGCTCGGGACTTCCCATCATTAGAAAGTCAATTAAAGTATCGCATACAGCCATAGTCTCTCTTCTTGTTTCTATGTCATATTATAAATTTTAAAAGTATTTGATGTGAGAATAAATAATAGTGGTATTGTGCGCATTTTTTATAATTTATCAATCATGTCAGGCTTAGGTACTAAGAGAGATAAAGATAATGGGAGAAAATGGGAATCTGGTGTAACAAAAAGAAAAAAAAAAGCAGAAAGAGTTGTATCCAACCAGGTTTAAAATTCAGGTATGATGAAATTTCTCGGGCAAACTGAATCTGGTAGTACAGAATCAAATTAATCGGTTGCTTCGACTTCTCAACAACATTTATCCGTATCTAAGTCTTCGTTGAATATGGAAGTTACTCCAGATGCACGGACTATCGATACCGAACGACGAAAATCGCAAATAGAAATTGGATCACAAAAGCTTGCCAATCATAATCTGACGCTGAGATTTCTGTGTTCACGCTGAGTAACACAAGTCACAATAAAGAGATTGAGATTAGTTCTTCGCATAGTGAAACAAGCATCGCCTACAAACATTATTTGAAGATTTATTCCCAAGAACGTAATAACATTAACAAATTGCCCAAATCTGTTAGTAAGAGAACGGTTACAATCCATTATTGTTGAATAATGTTATTTTCCAGTGTTTTAGTTACAATCCATTATTGTAAAACATTTTTCCAGTGTACGCAGACTTTGGACGCACACAATTTGTGTCGTTCTCAAGTTATAAATGTATTATTTCATGTAATATTCGGGGTGATTGTTGCTCATACTATTTGAATTTACGACGTTAGAAGAATCAATAAAAAATAGTATTGATTCAGAAAGACTTCCTTTAAGTAGTGATCTCTGCATGAATATGAAAGATGATCGCCTGTACGAAGACTTTCGGAGGCAAGTGTATAGATTCTCCAATGAACAATATTAGAAAAGGGAATAAAGCACGGAAAAACATTAGACCAAGAAAAAGAAAGGCGAATTCTTGAATCTCAAAAACATTGGTACAATTTGAGAGATTCATTGATTTAATAAGTTTCTTAGCCTATCATAATCTGGCGTTTAGAGGTCACAAAGAATTTCTCAAAACAGACCAAGACACTAAGAATTCAGGGGAAAATTCATAGACTTATTTAAATCAATATCTAAATATGATCCCACGTTACGGGAACACATAAATCACATTGCACACACCATTATTTAAACAATGATATTTAAAATGAATTGATCCCAATCATATCAAACACAATTACCAGTGAATAGATTGGTAGGATAAAAGAGGCAAAATATCATTCTTTTTTACTCGATCTCATTAGACACTGTAGTAGAATTTAATGAATATATATATGTCGGTCATCTTAAGATATTGTAGTACATCAAGTGGAAGTGTAAAAGAAAACTTGATCGGATTTCTTGTCACTGAAACGACTGGAGTATATTTGATCAATGCACTACTGGGAGAGTCAGAAAAAAAGGTATTCAGAACTGTCGTGGACAAGGATACGACAATGGCGCAAATATGGTAGGCATAAATAGTGGAGTTAAAAACTCGAATATTAAATATAAATCCCAGTATATTTTTCACACCTTGCGGTTTTCACAGCTGGAATCTGTTATTAGAAGACGCAGCTTTAATTCGTCAGTGGCAACAAAAGTACTTTTGGGTCTTATTTGATTTATAAGATTATTTTGCTATTTTGAAGTTCCAGCAAACGCTGGAAAATTATCAAAGATAAATTAAAGAGCATACTATTATCAGACACAAGGTGGGTTTTTGATTGATTGATTGAATATTAGCGTCGCACTGTTCAGCAACACGAGGGCTTTTGGCGACAGACCACGTAATTTTGAACCATGGTCAAGTGACGTGGACGACACCTGAGCTGGTACCCCCTCTCCTAACTACCACACCACACCAACGGGAGGACGTTTCAGCTCTCGACAGATTTAACGTGCATCGCTGCCTTACACGGCGGGTCTTTAGTGGCACTGGGCTCGAACTCGTGACAAGGCAAGCCACGATCCGATACTTATACCACTCGGTTACCGCGGCCATGACACAAGGTGGGAAATCGAAATCCAGGCGGTGAAGGACGTGTAATTACGGTTTGATGATGCTATTGAATGCATAGAAAACTTAAAAAACCAAAAGGAACAATCCGACATCATCAATGATTCCGTTTTAAATAACAAGTTCAGTTTGGAATTTCTCGTATCATTTTATGTACGGTAGGAGCACTGGCGTAGGGGGCTTCGTATCAAAACTTCTTCGGGGCCCTTTTTTAGAAATGAAAACATTGTTAGTGGTACTGTAGTCACACATATCGGGGCCCCTTTAGCTTGGGGGCCCCGTATCATTAATACAGCGGAAACGGCGATAGCTACGTCCCTGGGTATGAATTATTAACGCGTATCAATATCATAAGCAAATTATGGCAATCTGTACAAGCCCCTTTATGATCTACTCTTGAACATTTGCGTACATTTTGTAGCTGGATCAAAGAACATCGACAAAGTGGATTCGGAAAATGCTTTTCAGACGCTCGTAAGTTTATTGAGAAAAACAGTTAGGATTTACCGAAAGATTTTAAAAATAAAAGGGTAGCCAAAAAAAAAAGAAAGAATATTTGATTATAAAGGCGGCGATCAATTTATAGAGTCTGTCAAAAGTTTGTACGAAACAGATTTTTTTAATACCATGTGATTGATTCTTTGATAAGCAATATGGATTCAAGATTTATGTATTTAAAGCAACATTTTGAATATTTTGGTTTTCTCTGACTTAAACAAGTTAAAAAATATTCCAAAAGACAGTCCTGCAAGTAGGGGAGAGCGGTGATTTACAACCTTACGAATTATAAGAATTGCAAAATATGATCCCAAATTTACCCAACATCATTACAGACGTGAAACATCTGCTCCAATATGTCATACAGAGCGATTTAAAAGAAATTTTCCCAAATATTTACATTGTCTTTCTAATTTTGTTAGCAATACCTGTAAGTACTGCTTCTGCTGAGAGGAGCTTTACAAAATCAAGACATAAAAAAAAATATGCAAGCAATACAATGTATGTGTGTGTTGTGAATGGATGATTATTCAAGCAGATAGGCCATCTAAGATAAATTACGAACCAATCAGTAAGGATTTCAGCAAAACTAAAAGTAGAGCATTTCTATTTCTTTAATTTTTTTTAATTATTATTTAATGTGCCAAAGAAATATGAGTAAAAAGTTTGGTTTTTTTCTTTATGAATATATAAAAAATTGTTTTATTTTTATTTTATAAACCTCGCTCTTACGCCAACAGAGGGCCTCGCGAAATGTTCCTGCCCACATGAAGCTCAGGTCTCGCGCCGCCACTGGGTACATACACCTCTTTGCCAACTTAAGTGACAAGTTTAGCACAGTAATCTGCAATGTCATAATAATAATTTTCATTATTTACTTTGACTTAAAAGAGTGTTATAAAAGTTTCTATTCAAAGATTTTATTTTTAATCAAATTTAAATGAGATTTGTTCGTTAAACTATGGAGGAGATCCTAAGACTAGCACTTAAGGGGAATAATATAAATTATCTTTCATATTTTCCCCAGAAGTGCTTCTGTGTGACCATTTTTAATCATTCATTGTAAACATTTGGCATCCTTCATGTAATTTTTAATTTATTTTCTTTCTCTCCCTTTTTTTGTAGTATGTTTCATATTTACTTTTGTAAGCTTCGTGTGTTACTTTGTGGTACACGGGAATGAAATATTTCAATAAAAAAACTATAGAGGAATATTGAAAACAGACTTTGGGTTTAAATATGAACCTAGCATATTAGGTACTGCCCAACTCACAGAAAACTCAATTCGGGAGATATGCTACATGTTTTGAATTTAGAAAGAAAAATCTTATCCGGAAAAACGATGCGCATATCGAAACCAGTCTCAAAATCAATCCTCTGGATCCGTCCGTTTACACCTTTTACTTTGAGTGCCCTTCCAAAAAATTATAAGAAATTAGTCTGTGAATAGGACTGATAGATTACGTAGCAAAATATTACGATCGATATTGTTTGAATGGATGTTTTCAAAAGAGCGTAAATATCAGATATGATATTTAAGATAATTATTTCTGATTGTTAAGTGAATGAGGTTGATTCATGTGACATCACGATCACGTGATGAGGATGGCACGTGCATATGTTTAGGTTTGTTTCCCGCTTAACTCTAACCTAACACTTCTTTTGTGTACTATTCAGCTCTTGCTCTTTTACATTATACCCACTAAAATTTCGTTTTTTTTTACTATATATGGTTACTCAATTACAGTAAAAGATAAGATGACTGTATAGGGAAAAAAAATCTTTTTTTTAATATCCCGGTAAAAAAAATCGAGTGTTTAGTAAACATGGATAAGATGATGAAGCGTAAGGATTTTAAACCATCTCCTCACTTATTATGCTCTGACCACTTTGAATTAGCTTGTTTTCAATACAAAACATTTAGAAATCGTCGCCAGCTCCATTCCTATTATTTTTGTGTTCACAAAAGAAACTTCTGCTAAAGGAATTTGGATAAATATCTACAGGAATGTAAATACTTTTTGTTTATTTTAAATTAAATTATATAGAGAACATACATAAAAAGATAAAATATATTTAGTTAATTTAAATTTTAATTATTTTACACATCTTCAGAGTAGTTAATAGAGATATTTCTGTATTAAATTATCTAAAATAAAAACACACAAGAATCTGATACGTAGCCCTACATGTCTTATATATAAAAACAAGTTTTTGTCTCTCTCTCTCTGTATATATATATATATCTAATATATATTAAAAATGCGAAAGTTTGTGAGTATCTTTGTGGGTCTTTCACGCAAAAACAACTGAATGGATTTTAATGAAACTTTACAGTAATATAGCTTATACATCAGAATAGCACATAGGCTATAATTTATAGCATAGACTATAATTTATAGCATAGACTATAATTTATAGCATAGACTATAATTTATAAAGATATTGTATGAAGTGTCCAAAGTATAACGATATTTGTCAAGTAAGTAGGAAAAAATTCAGCCATCTGCGAGCAATTCTAGCTTTCGCTGCATAAAAGCCCACGTCAGCATATATCTATCTTTTGTTTGTGAAAGAACTTTTTTTTTGTTTTGGCTACACAAGGTGTTCGCTTCTAATTAATTCCACCGATCAGGATAATGCCTTTTTTTATTTCAAAATAAAATTAAGTTTTGAAGGGAGAGGTTGTTATATAAATCTTTTATTTTAATGATTTTTTTATGATTTTATTATGCACATTTGGTAGTAAGAAATTGATCTTTTTTCCAAATAAATTCTTTTATCACTTCTGATACTTAAAGTAAATAAACTTTCTCTTTCACACTGCATCATTTGGACAAATTTTCAAAATTTGTTTGTGATTAGTAGTTAATTCTAACGCTATAATTTTAATTGAATAGGCAGATACAATTATTTTTATACTTAAAAACGCAATAACTACTGTACTGTATTTTTTGGAGTGTGAGAGTGAGTGAATATTAATGTCGCACTGTTCAGCTACACGAGGGCTTTTGGCAACGGATCACGTAATTTTGAACCATGGTCAAGTGACGTGGACGACACCTGAGCTGGCACCCTCTTCTCCTAACTACCACACCACACCAACTTAGAAGGAATATTCTACCAATACTTAGCAGGAATATTCTTTGAAATCCACTCTTCCAAGATATATTGGCAGCACGGGTTCCATGATGAGTATTTTAGCGGAAAAAATAGTTTGCCAAAATTTAAGTGTCTTATGTTTTTGTATGTTAATGAAGACCTTATAAAATGATTTGACTACTTATTTTAAGTGAATGGTATATATAATTAATTTTACACAGTGGAATATCTTTAATTAATTTATAGCTCTAACGGATTAAATTTTCCAAAGTGGAGTATTTTGTTTATGTATGTCCCTTAATTTGTACATGTAGTGATCTAAAAAAAATATTGTATGAAAAAAACTGCAGTAAATCATAATGTGGTGGATAAAGTATTAACGTGCATCGCACCCCTACAAGGCGGGTCTTACAAAGCTCTAATAAAGTTCGAGCTACGAAAGTAGCTAGGCATTTGCCAACTTGACTCTATCGTTACTATTTCACTATGATTTTCATTCAAACGCCATTATAATTTAAGAAACGGCGTTGCTTGCAAATATTACAATTTAAAAATAAAATAAATACAACATAAAGTAATATTAATGTCACTTTCAGGTATAAACTATTTACACTACTTTAACCGTTCATTACACAAAACTTTTAATAATGTGTTACTTTTGGTGAGCAGAGATCAGCTTAGGGAGGTACTTTGAAAAATCGACTCTCAAGAGTGTTACGAAGAATTAGAAGTAAAAAAAATCCTTTTTATCAGCTATATTAGATCTACATACTTAAAATTTAACAGAGGTGTTTTATTTCTCTCTCTTTTTTTTTTGTTTAGCTGAGATATGCAAAAAGCTTTTTTTGTTTAATTTGCAATTCACATAAAATTAACTCATTAAAAACTTCTTTTTCCTTCAATCTGTGTTGTTTAATTTTTCAGTTCACCCGTGTGAAGAACGGGTATACCAGCTAGTATATATATATATATATATATATATATATATATATATATATATATATATATATATATATATATATATATATATATATATGGAATCGTCAGCTACTTGAATCTCTAGCAAAGCACGCAGTCTTCGCGCGCAGGCGCAGTTAATCAAAACTGAAACAAAAACTTGGACATTTGGAAAAAGAGCGGAGAAAGACTGAGTTACGCGAGCAGGCGTTACCGTCGTCACATCATGGAAATCCAATTGTAGAATAGCTACCTTTTTTTTAATTAATTTTTGTTAAGTTTAAAATAAATCTGAAGAAAGACAAATGTCTTGGACCCCTTGTTGTCTCCCACAAATTATGGGGGCTCGGCCGGGATCGATAAAATTTCGATTTTGATCAAAGTTTGGAACGCGTGAACAAAAGCGTCCGTGGAGGAGACGCGCCGCCATTTTTTGGAAGCTTCGCTCAACCTGTGTAGAGGTTGAATTTTTCATTCGAACCCTGAATATTCCGCCTGTGTAGAGGTTGGAACTATTGACTTAACACCTGCGAAGAGGTGTCCTATTAATAATTTCAAGAATTATTTTTCGTCTAACAATATAACCTGTGAAGAGGTTGAATTATTGATTCGAATCCAGTGTGAATATTCCGCCTGTGTAGAGGCCAGAACTATTGAAACAATTTCAAGAACTATATTTCATCTAACGATATAACCTGCGAAGAGGTTGTGTTGTGAAATCAGTGGAATCAACGTTTTTCTTCAATTATTGGATACATCGTACGTGCGAGCAACAAGGGAGCTAGAAGAAAAAGGTAGGATCTTTCCATATTTTTTCTAAAATATATAAAAACGCTCTTAAAGAGGATCTCATAAGAGTTGTTGAGGATCTAGACGGTACTGTGGAGAGTACGGACACCATAGCTAAACTAAAGACTAAAATTGAGAAGGGTAGTACATTTGAGAATGATACAGATTTCGTTAAAACTTTAATTAAAAACTGTATAGATGAGAGGGTATCGCGAAACGAAAGAGAGGCAACTTTAGAAAAACAGAAAATTGAGCTCGCAAAACTTCAGTTAGCACAGTTAGAAAAAGAAGTCGAACTACAAACGGCTAAAAATGAAGCATTAAGTTTAAATCCTGCAGCTAAAGTCGAAGAGAAACAGTTCGTAACAAACAGAAAATATGATCAAAAGCATTAAAACTTTATCTCTTCCTGTTCCCACCAGATCTGAAAATTTTAATCTGTTCTTCCAATCATTAGAACGCGCATTTTTAACCAAGAAAATAAATGACGAATATAAATCTGAAATTTTAATAAATCTTCTGGGCGAAAGAGCTCATAATGTCTTATTGTATATTAAAAAGGAAGAATTAAATGACTATGAAAAACTAAAATCTATAGTACTCAGAGAATTCCAAGTAACCCCTCGCGAGTGTTTAAACTCATTTAAAAATGCTGTAAAATCATCAGGCGAGACATACATCCAATTTGCTGCAAGATTGACGGCAAACTTCCAATATTATTGTTCGTTAAGAAAAGTTAATTCTTTTGAATCTCTATATGATCTTTTAATTTCTGATAAATTATTTGAAACTTTAAATAAGGAAACCGCAACTCATATTGGTATTCGAGAAGCGGAAGATTGGTTTAGGCCTATTGATTTAGCTAAAGAGTGCGATATTTATATTTCATCTAGAAGCGGATCACGTAAGGAAACTCCTATTGCTTGTGGATATACCGAAGACCCCTTTAAAAATAGACCACGAAACTATAAACCAAAGATTAAAGATAACTATCCCCAATATCTTGAAAGACAAAATAAAAATTGCTATATATGCGGTGATTCATCTCATTACGCAAGATATTGTGAGAAGCGTTTTAAGCCTAAAGAATCTCACATCCATAATAGAAAAAACGCGAATAGTTTGAAAGTCAAGAGCGAAAAACAAAAAAGCGATGAGTTCGCACAGCTCCAATACGTAAACATTTTTGTGGAAAATCAGCCCGTAACAGCCTTGATTGATTCAGGTTGCCAGATCCCAGTTCTAAATTCCTCACTAATTAGAGAGAACAAACCTTCCGAAGAAATAATAACATTAAGCTCATGTTTTGGCGAACAGTGTATGGTAGAAGTTCAACCCATAAATATTTCTCTTGCTCAGCACTCTCCCAGTTTAAGTGTTCGAACGGCAATATCACCGACCTTGACCGAAGAATTTATTATACATCCCAGTGTATATACTGAAATGAAGAAAATAAGCCACGCAAAGAGCGATGTTTTATTGATGGAAAGTGAATCCTCTTTAGGTGCATTTTCTTTTTATAATGTTGCAAATGTGATAGAAAACTCTAGTTATGATTTGTCACATGTTAAAAACTTTAATACTAGAAATGATTTGAGTTCTCTAATTAAGAATTATAAATCTAATAAAATTAAGAGTACTAAGTTAAAAATGGGTATTATAAGAGAAAGTTATTCTGATAACCTTTCACCTATGGAGAGTAAACATAGTCGGTTTGCGATGCTCCGGAGGCTCTTCAAGCCCTGGAAGTGGAAACGGAAGAAAAAGAGCGATCGTTTTGAACAGACATCCAGAACTCTAGAGAGGAAAATATCGATGCGTTCAACCAAAGAGCTTAACTCTCATTCGGTAACGTACACGTCGTCCTCTGTTTTAGAAACCTACAACACCGTTGTGGTTACCAACTCTGGTTTTCCTACCGTACTATCGTCATCTCAGAATCATGCCATGCCTGTGAAACACGTTTCCCTGTTGAATCTTCCTGATGTCGAAGAGGTGCCTTCACATGATGCAGAAATTGTTCTCTCTGTTCTTCCAGAACCTCCAATATCGTTGAATGATATTGGGCCAATACTACATCCACAGCAGCAGACCACATGAAGATGTGGGGAGAAACTGTCTAGTTCAGCAAAATTATGCTATGTTAAATCTTTGTGTATTTGTTGTATAGTCCTTGTCTGTTCCGTCTTTTTTGTATGTTTCAGATTCTCCTCTGGTCTCCATGAAAAAAAAAGGAATAAGTACCGCTGCGGACAGCGTACAGTCAGGCTGGCCGTTGTGGAATCGTCAGCTACTTGAATCTCTAGCAAAGCACGCATTCTTCGCACGCAGGCGCAGTTAATTAAAACTGAAACAAAAACTTGGACATTTGGAAAAAGAGCGGAGAAAGACTGAGGTACGCGAGCAGGCGTTACCGTCGTCACACATCATGGAAATCCAATTGTAGAATAGCTACCTTTTAATTAATTTTTGTTAAGTTTAAAATAAATCTAAAGAAAGACAAATGTCTTGGACCCCTTGTTGTCTCCCCCCCCATATATATATATATATATATATATATATAATAATGTATTATGCTATATAATTTTATTCTTTTGGGAAACAAAAATTTTGAAAAGCATTCACTATACAGAAATGAAAAAATATTTTAATTTACTACAGGTTCATTAACGTTTATTCTTGATGATAAATTAAATACCAACTTCAACATTAGAAATGCTAATTACCATTTACCTTGTGTAAAATTATAAGTAAAAAATTATGCAACATTTTTTTAAAGCCTTCATTTGCAGCACCATTTTAGTAAAAATTTATTATTTATCGAGAATTTCATTCTGAATGTGAAAAAATTAAGGCATTAAATTTTTTTAATTAAATTGTGTATATTATAGAAGATAAATTTGTGTGTATATATTGAATATAAAAGTCCTGTTCTGTCCTGCATGATCAAAATAATAAGTCATTTTTGAATCCATAATTCTTTTACACACAAAAAAAAATTATAAAATATTTGTGTAGTGTATCTATTTATTATGTAGTATAGGGATTTCTTAACACATCTGTTTTTTCAGAATTTGACTGGTATAAGTTTGTCACACAGATATATATATATATATATATATGCACAATTTTTTTTACTATGGGTAACATTTATTGGTATTTGCACAACGGTTATCAAAATGTAATATTCATTAATTTTGATGATAAGTTTCACATATAGACTATACACATGTTATTGAAGTATAACACAGTTTATTCAAGAAACCTATGCAACCCCAGCTGAAATGTATTAAGCCTAAGAATACTCTGGATTTTAATTTTTACATAAGTATTAAAGTCTAAAAGGTTCATCTGTATTGATACTATCCTGCTTATAAATTTAAGTCCTGAATAAATTTGTTGTATTGAGTTATTTACAAATATTGACCCAAGAAGTGTACTTAGATCAGTTATATCATATTTATCAGTAATTAAGTTCATGAAACCAAATATGATTTTACATATAGACATTTGATTCTGTAGGATATTTACTTTCTAAAAGCAATAGAAATATTCGAAATTTTAATGTAACCTTTTTCAATTCTTTATTTACCCTTAAAGGAATAACTTGACAAATTGCTGTTCGCAATAATCTACAATAATGCAAAATTCAGTAAAAAAAAAAGGTAATTTCAGAGAAAAATTTCGAAATTATTTTAATGGGTTAATTGTCCAAAATCACTGAGATATTTTTGTGTGACGTGTATTGAGAGGGCAAATTTGGAGCAGTTGTACACTCAGGAACATTGAAAATAGCGACCCAAGAAGAAAGCATAGGATTAAAATGAAATTTAATACACATAATGACACAGATGAGAGATTCACTTGACCTCAAAAACAAGACAAATAAATGAATACAGGATGTGCAACGACACAAATACTGGGCAACTTCAATAGCGCGTTGGACCACCTCCAGCTGCAATACATGCCACCACACGGTCCAGCATTGAGTTGATTAGACACCTTATTGTTGTCCTGAAGCAGATGCGCCCACAAATCTTGAACAGCCAACTCTAAATCATGTACAGAGTGACACGATGGTATCTGCCATTTTAACTGATCCCACACGTGCTCTACAGGGGACAAATCGGTGGAGAGGGCCGGCCATGAAAGAGTTTGAAAATGACGTAGGAAGTCTAGAGCAACTCTTGCTGTATGCGGACGAGCATTATCTTGCTGGAAAATTGCCCCTGGGAGACCATTTAGGAAATGTCCTACATGGGGTCAAGGAATATCATCAACGTAACGTTGGCCCGTTAAGTTCACAGACATATACGATTTACCTTGTGTAGTATTTAGAAATTAGAGTTCTTGATATTTACAGAGATAATCAGTCTTTACACTCGCTGATGGAGCCAAACAGTCTTTCTCGTTGAGAGGTAAGAACCGATTGCGGATATTCACACTGCGCCTCACGGGTGGAGCTCACAGATACCACTGCTCTCGTCGGAAGCAAAAGCTAACTTCAGATATCAACAAGGCGCTCACGGGTGGAGCACAGAGAACATCACTCAATCAGTCACCAGGTGATCAAAGTCGTCGTTTTTCAACTGCCGACTCATGCATGCGGAGTGCTTACGATCAGTCTACGTTGCCAATCGATGTTCAGGTATTTCACTGCAAGGCTCGAGATCCTCACGTTGAAGCTTGGAGAGTGGGGTGCCACCTCAGTTGTCCTCCCCGTCACTCAACTGAAGTTTCAAATCACACGGTCTATGAGCGTAGAGTTCGTTACACGGTGTTAAAGGGAGTGCACGGAAAGGGCGCTTGGATTTAAGATTTGCTTCTGCAAAGTGTCTGGAAATTGTTTGTGGAAAAAATACTACGCCTACGTCTGCTCGTATCACTGAACGAGTCACTGTGGAGTCTACAAGTGCTTGCCGCACGATCCTTCGATCCTCTCTCCTCGTGGTCTTCCTGGTCACTCCAGACCCGATTTTCCGCACGTGGGTACCTTCTCGTGTCCACTGCTCCCAACAATTTCTAACGGCACACTCCGAATGATCCACCTGGCCAGCAACACGGCGCGTCGACCAGCCTGCAGTTTTCTTCCAGATGATCAGGCCTCTCTCAAACTCGCTTAACTGTGAGAAATGACTTCTAGCACGTTTACCTGGCATGTTTCGCTTACCAAAGTCTGCCTACAATAGGCGGGTAATCGTCACGTTTATGAATCTTCGAATTTGCACTGGCTTATATAGCACCCTCTTCCTGATTGTAGCGCCACCTCGGCGTGTATGAGCATGCGTATTGGCAAAAAACTTGGATCATTTGCATATCACATTACGCTGTACTTATTTGCAAAGTTTTGCGATTGTACTTAGCTTCCTTCTTGGATCGCTATTTTTAATGTTCCTGAGTGTATATTATAATATCGAGACTAATTTCTTCAAATCATAAAACCGCCAAATGCTGCGATATACAACCAATAGTGGAAACTGTTCATGATCATGTTTGAACACAGTAATTATTGTGACATAACTTTTTTTAAAGTTCGGATGTCTTTTTGCTTGGCGAAATTAGTTGGCAGTTTAATACGTATGTTCCAAATTTTGGAATGGTATGAGTACTGATTTAGCATTTCTTAGACAAACTTTGAAGTATAATTAATTTTATATTTGAAGTTAATATATTTTCAAACATCAAATTTCAGAGCAAGAGAATTCTGAATCTATTTTCTTAATGTTGTTTCATTTTGAATTTTTTTTTGTATAAGTATAATTATGTATAAAAGGATACTTTAGATGCATAATCAGTGATAACGAAATAACATGTCAATACATTAATCCAAATGTTTAAGTTTGGATGAACTGATGTATATTTAACACTATACATACAGTAACTGGTAGAAATAGGTATGTATTAAGTGTTGGTATGTTCAGTGTAAAAAAATCAAATATTCCCATTAAAACAGAAGATAATGCTTCGTATAGGGTGTTTTTTAGAGGTATAGAACTTTAAATTGCAATAAAACAACGATGTATTATTCGATTGACATGAATTTTTTTTTATTCGAAAGATAATCTTGTGGCATTACATTTTAAATATGATCAAGCAAGGCGTAGATTCGTCGAATGGGCCCAAAACGAGATTGCCGTTGTTCCCGATTTTCATAAGCGAATTTTGTTTAGCGATGAAGCACACTTCTGGTTGAATGGCTACGTCAACAAACAAAACTGCCGCATTTGGAGCGAAGCTAATCCACAAGTGTATGTCGAAACACCGTTACATCCAGAAAAACTGACTGTTTGGTGCGCTTTATGGGCTGGTGGAATCCTTCTTCAAAAACGATGAAGGCCACAACGTTACAGTCAATGGTGATCGGTATAGAGCCATGATTACTAACTTTTTCATTCCTGAATTGAACAATCATGATGTCCAGGAGCTGTGGTTCCAACAAGACGGCGCAACATGTCACACAGCTCGTGCCACAATCGATTTATTGAAAGACACGTTTGGTGACCGCCTAATTTCACGTTTTGGACCTGTGAATTCGCCTCCAAGATCTTGTGATTTAACACCGCTAGACTATTTTCTGTGGGGCTATGTAAAGTCATTGGTCGGTGCGGATGAGCCACAAACGCTTGACCATTTGGAAGACAACATTCGCCGTGTTATTGCCAATATACGGCCACAAATGTTGGAAAAAGTCATCGAAAATTGGACGTCCAGATTGGACTACATCCGAGCCAGCGGTGGCAGTCCTATGCCAGATATCATATTTAAAATGTAATGCCACAAGATTATCTTTCGAATAAAAAAAATTCATGTCAATCGAATACTACATCGTTGTTTTATTGCAATTTAAAGTTCTATACCTCTAAAAAAACACCCTATATATTTTAGAGGAATAGATTGTTGGAATTTTGTAAGTATAGTGTGAAATTTAAAAAAAAAAGAAAGAAAATCCTTTCAGTTTTATTTTGATGTAGTAAATGCAATGTAAAGATTTATTAATAAAAATAAAAATGAATGTAAGTAAAAAATTAGAGTGTGGTTTAAAAATAAATATAATAAGCTTTTCAGTATTTAATATGTAATTTTACAGCTATGATAAACAAATGTTATACAAAGGTTTATTGTATTTTTAGAAAACGAAAAAAAGTGTATCGAGATATTTTACAAAAATTAGTTACATTACCATTTTATATGAGTATTTGTTTTTTTTATTAAAAAGTTCTTTCTATAAGTTGCATGATTTAAGTATTCTAATTTGTTTTATGTAATTTCAGAAAGTTGATTGTATAGATTTAAGGTATGAAATTTTAAAATTCTTAGGATATTTCATTTAATCTGGATCCATACCACGTACAATTTCTCAAAAATACTATGAAAAGTTTTGACAACCTACAAATATAATGCAGTCACCTGTTTTTGCTTTCTAGTTCCTATGTCACATATAGCTGGTTGTTTTTCTTGAAGATTTAATTAATTTTAAAGAACAGACAACCCAATTACTTGTTTGTTTACTATTAATTGCCTGTGGTGGTGTTTAAAAATTTTAGTTTATATGTCATAAACCTAATGAGTTAATAAAATGAGAGAAAATTTCATAAATTTTGCATAATTACTGCATAATTCTGCATTTACTTATAATTTATTCATGTAATGTTAAAATTAAGTGTCAATAAATGATGTATATTTAAATGAGTATGGTTATTAAATAAAACTGTCCGATAAGAATTTTCTGCTTCATTATACGAGAAATTTTCATGAAAACAATTTAATTTGCTATACTATAAAATAATTTTATTAAAAAGCCAATTGCTTTAAGCATGCTTCTTAATTTATTTTAAAAAAGTCAAATTCCTTTCTTTCTGAATGTTGGAGATAAGTCGGTGGATTTTCGTGATGCAAAAAATCGACACGTCGTTGTCGTAGGATTTTGCGGCATATTAAAGATCCCTAGAGGACCTATTTGGCTTCTCTCAGCAAAATTAAATTTCTAGAACAGATTTGCATCATTAGAGCTCAGGCGCCTCCCTTTAGGTGTCACATTACATTGAGGCAATTGATGTCGAGCTACATGGTGCCACACTAAAAAATGATACCAGCTCTCGGGAAATCTCTGCAATGGTAATTACCAATCGACGGCCCCATTAGAAAGAAATAAATACTTAACATGATTAGCAATTGTAATGGAATTATTATATTAATTTTAAAAATAGGGCTTTTCTTGAAAACAGAACCACAATGTGCTCCAAGGCCAGGATTTTGAAAGCCCCTAAAAACACCCACAATGGTTTTTAAAAATTAATTTATTTTTAATTGGTTAATAATATGGTAACATTTTGATCAAATTCTTTCCTGGATAGCCCTATTGAAACTATGCTAAATAATCAACAAATGAAACAGTTGTAAATAAAATATCAAAGCTGAAAATAATTGTTGAGAACCCATCCAGTTATTCTGCAGTGTCATTCATTTAAAACAAATTCAAATTTAAGCACCTTCTAAGCTCAAGTGCCTTTAGAAGTAAATCCCTTTCTTACCAACATTAATGAGCAGACTAAGTTATTTATATTCCTTCTATGTGAGTTGTCGAAGCAGTTTTTCAAAAAAGTAATTTAAGTTTTAGGACTCGATTCATTAGGAATTTAATCGGGATTCTGCAGTGAATTAAATTCAGATTTCTAAATATATCACTATTTAAAATGCTTGCAATTTGACTTTCAAGAAATTTCATTATCAGATCTTATAACTTTTCAACCACAATTTTATAAATTTCACAGTTATAACTATTAATGTTCTTTCTGATTAATATTTAGGAAAATCGTTTTTTAAATGTTCATTAATTCAGGAAATGATAAATTATTCATTGTGTAAAAAATGTGCAATTTTTCCCATAATGAAGTACTATTTAAAAAAATGAGCTATTTTTGGGTTTTTTTAAAAAGATTTTATGTAAAAAAAAAGTATATAGAACCGGTCTTTGTTAAACTATATTATAAAATTATATAGAGTTAAATATCTAAGTTTTATACTTGCAATAATATTTATGTATTTTTTTAAAAAACGTTTCCTCTTTATGCTCCTTTTAAAAAAACATTTTCTGAAAAAAATTTTAGAACTTTGTCATGACATTAAAACAATACTACCGTATAATTTTATTAAAAATGTTTTATTTAAACAAAATACAAAAAAAGTCAAATTATTGCTTTCATTTAGCTACATAGATTAATGAAAGCACCCTGTATCATTTACTTCAATACTTATGAATACAATATTTGAGAAATACAGAGAAAAGAAAAATATCACAGACTTATCACATCATTATATACATAAAATGGGAACTTTGATTTTTTTTGTAATACATTAACATTCTGGTACATACACAAATTTTACTCGTTTGCATACAAATAAAGAAAAAATGTGTTTGTATTGCAAAATATTTCAATGGAACATATTAATGATTCTAACAATGAATGCTCTTCTTAAATATAAATTGTGATCTCTTTGGCTTATACTTGTGAATAACAAAATTAACATTAAGTGTCTAGCTTATATTCTTAATAATAAGAGTATGAATAATAAGATTAATGCAAAATAAATGAAAATGAAAAAGCGTTATTGAACGATGGCAATAAACTGACACCTCCCTGAAGATTTTCACATTTTTCCAAGCATGTGTTTTTCTCGGCACAATACGAAAAAATTACGCTTGCT
Organism: Trichonephila clavipes; assembly: GCA_019973935.1. Lineage (NCBI taxonomy): Eukaryota > Metazoa > Arthropoda > Arachnida > Araneae > Nephilidae > Trichonephila > Trichonephila clavipes. Next base: position 107,283 of record BMAU01016984.1, on the reverse strand, counting down.
AATATTGCACAAATTAATGACATCAAAAAGCTGTAATACACGTTATACAGCTATTTAAAAATATACATTTTATTTAACTATGACACATAGCACCTTACAAATACATGCATTTATAATCTTGAATGTTAAAGAGTATGCAAGAACATAAAAATAGTTTTATTCAGAAGTACATTGTTTTTTGTTTTACTTCAACACTTAGCGGTTCTTTTTGCCCTTTATGATTAATAAACTTAATGGGGGCGTTGCACAAAAAATATAAAAATAATACTTAATGACTCAAGATAATCATGGTTACAAATGGGGATGTTAAATCAAAATATTATTAAGTATACAAGTTTGGAAACAGAATAACTAACAAATTTATTCAAAACTTCATTTGTTCACTTTAAACAAAACAAAGTTTTTTCATATAATGACTTTCATACGTGTTTGTAACATCGTATATAGTAAAAAAAAAGTCAAATTTAAATTACAACTAAATAATACTTAAGCGGATTTTACTCATTCATCATGGATGTAAGAAATCTTCTTTAAACTTTACTTCAAGGCTCCTTGCCACATCATTTACAACATCTCTGAAGTTCAAAGTTTCGAGATTTTTTGACAGCATATCCAAAATAAGCCAATCTCCCAACTTGAATTTGGAGAGAACTATATGCAGATTGTCATGCTTAACAAGACGTGCTCTAGAACTGGTCACCAAGAATCGAGATTTCGGCCAGAAGATAAGGACAAGCCTGTAAGCCAGGACTAAACCGGACAACACCGCCAGAATGATGAACCAGAACCACAGGAAGATGTAAATCTTCTCATTGATGATATTGATAGGCAGAATACACATGGTATCAATGAGTTCAATGGATCCACCAGACCCAAATTTGTGAAAGAGGCATTTAGTGACTCGCGGAAATACATGAATCATGGGATCATAACGCAACGAACCATCCCATCCTGTGAACTGGAGCACTTTGACACCATAACTTGAGAATTCTCCTCCGAGGAAGCAATCAATCAGATAAATTTGACCAATCACATTGACGAAATTAAGGAACTCAGCAAACAAGTAACTTATGAAATATAGCTTATGATTGTTAAGATTGGCCACCAGGTACTCCACAAGAAGTTTCTTGTTGCTGTTTTTGACTTCCTCCGAAAGGCATGGGGAATTGAGGCCTAGTATCAAGTTCTTGATGCGCCCATTTTCAGCAGACTTCCAGAAATATCTAGGAACGTAGAATAAAATGGCCTGAAGGAACAAGACGAAGCACACCCACTGGTAATAGGCGTGATAAACTCGTTTTTGTCCTTTTTTGGTAGTATCCACCCCAGGATAAGGTACTTCCTCTCCAATCTGCTTTTCCCACGAATCTGGCAGGCTGAAAGTGGAATGTACCCAACAAAAGGTATCGAGCATATTTTCTGGTATCTGCTGTTTCTCAGGAATGCAATCAATGGGATCTCCAATGTACTGTCTGGCTGTGACTAGGATGCTGAAGGCTACCAGAATGATAGAAGTAGCCTTGTAGTGCAGTCTGAAAACATTATTGTCGATGACTGTGCCACCGGTTTTGAAGAAGCTTTTCAAGCTGGAGAACAAATCCATTGTCTATTGACTATCTGAAGAAAAGAAAATTAGTAAGTATTTGAGCATTGTAATCTCTCTCAACGGTAAATATACTTTCTTCATATATGGAAATATTATCAATGCGGAGAATATAACAAAATTCAGTATAAAGTTCAGTTAAAAAATAATTTTAAGTAAATAAAATTAAACGCTGTTATAATTTATTAATACGTATTTAAATAATATCAATGATTCATTTGTCCTAAATAATTTTACAACTTCAGAAAGAAATTTCAGTTTTAATAATTGCAATTAAATCTTTGGTTTGTTTTTGTGGTAAATATAAAACATATCACTTCAGAATCCTTTCCTAAAAATGCTATTTTATTTACAATTTTAGAATGCAAAATTTCTTCTTTATTTAATTTTTTTTTGACGGAGCAGCAAAATGCTTAAATATTCGATAAATGATTATTTTATTCGAAATAAGAATTAAATTCCTTTCTAAAATCAAGTAATCCTTCACAAGCTACTACTATCGGCCACGTTGTTTCGAATAATAGGACAAAGTTTTATGCTAGCATAAAAGGAATCTAACTGTAGTCCTTATTTTTTAAAAAAAGTGTTTACAAATTTATAATTCTAGTTCTTTAACATTAACGACGATTCTTTAATGGGTTATCGCTACCTACTCCGATGAATGAAGAAACAAGTTAATGATGTTCAACATATACATATATACCGATGAGAAGGTATTCATTCGGTTCAATGGGATGATGTAGTCGAGGCAATTCAAAATATACCTTTTCTTAATATTAATCACATAACTTACTCTAGCCTCAAGAGTTATTTTGGGTTAAAAATGGAAAACAGTTACCAAAGTAGAGATGCCCGTAGAAGATTTTTGGAGAAGGTCAGGGATCCCCTTGGCCTTTTTGGCATTACTTTGAGCGTACGCTTCGGTCAAGAATAAAAATAAAAGACACACACACAAGGAATTGTTTCTTTTCTATATTAAAAGCGAGGAAAAACAGGGGGAAAAATATAAATCTCATGTTCAAGTGAAGGGAAACATAAATTGTTTTTAGAAATTACTTCAGTTTTAGGGAATAGTTACAACCGGTTAGTAAGACAAGCCATTATGATATTCTATTTCTTGGAAACGCCAATAACTCCATCAAAAATTCAAAGTTGAATCTATTTAACGAGGAATAACTAATAAATCTTTTAAAAAAAACATACGTTTTAATCCTTTTGAAAAATATGACATGAGACGAGTTTCGAAAAAAGGTATTGGGATTTATGAATTAAGATATCATAAATAACATTCGAATTCTGAGTATATTAATTTGCTATTACTCATGTTCCTAGAAACGAAATTATCTCTTCTAGGATTACCTTTCCCTACAGCAAAGTGAAACAAGAGAAATTCTACTCAAAAGTGAAAGTTACTTTTTATGACAAATTTTTGCTACTTAAAATATTCATTATTTCATAAGCTAAATTCAACTTTAAAAGGTCAATATGAAAGCAAATTTAATGATTATTGCAGCATGACTATATTTAATGAATATTTCTAAATGTAATAGTGATGACACATCTAGCTAATTTTCATCAGAATTCAATTACAGACATCACAGCACAGAAAATGAATAAGTATACATGACTCATCTCAACAGCCTAACTGTTGAGACTGAGTATTTGGTTACTGCCAGCTTTAAAAGTAGGACAAACTGAGTTGGGGGCGATATTGCATCCCTGTTACGCGAGTACAATAAAGCAAAATACTGAAAATTACAACGTGCTTCTCAAAAGGGATTAAAATACTAATCCTCTTACTTTTCATACTGAAAACAGCACTTTTTCTATACCTACTATTAGCTCACACTCTCTATATTTATTTAACTTCGTGGAATTTTCAATCGTTCATAAAACACATTTTAAAGCGCTCAATTGAACTGAAATTTTATATACATGATTAATTTGGATGACTGTACATTAATTTAGTTTTAATCAATTAATTTTTATTAATTATAACTAATTATTTAAAGTATTACAAATACAGCCACGTTGGCATCCTTTTTGGTGACTTGTGTCAAAACTTGAAAAGGTTTTTTTCTCACGTTTTAAAGCAGTCAGTTGAACTGAAATTTTATAGACACGATTGTTTTGAATGACAATATGATACTTTAATGATAATTAATAAAAATGAATTACCACTTAATGTTGTGATTCTGTCCTATGTATACACATTTATATTAATTGTAACTATTTAATAAAAAGTAGCTAAAATAAAATTTTCCTTTGTTGATCTAAGAGGAATTGATGTAAAATTTATATATATATATGTCATGATTTTAAAGACAGAATCAGATTAAAGTTTAAAAAAGGAGATATTTATTCCATCGTGTCGACATCTGTTCTGACGCTAAGAGCAGGGAGTAAAAAGCACGCCATGGTGGTGGTTTCAAGTGGATAACACTTGAAAAAACATATGGTAAGTATCGCTGCTTTGAAGAGGTTGCTTGCAAGTTAATGCTGACATATGTCGACTATTAAATCTAACGATCTGGAATTAGACATGTTTATTGGCTAGGCCATATGTTCGGAAGAAATAAATGGGTGATTAGTTTGATACTTGAAGATGAGACATGAGAAGGATGAATCAAGTGCTAGATAGGGAATTTAATTTTTAATCTAATTTAATTATATATATATATATATATATATATATATATATATATATATATATATATATATATATTATTTTCTTAAAAATTCCGAAGATTTTTGTTATTTCCACAAGAATAGGTTCCTCTAAAGTGTGAAATTTAATGAAATTCTAACTTAGGAAAACCTGACAATCCATTGCTGTTCAACGAACAGCATAGTCAAATTGAGGTTTAAAGTCTTAAGTTTTGAGAATATTTACGTAAAATCCTTCTTTGCAATGGGTAATTATTTCAGTTGGTAAGTCGAAGAAATAAATTCGCTGGAAAAATTACATAGCAAGAGGTAACATTCAAGACAGATAATTTGTAGCAAATAATTCAACCTTTCAGAATACAATAAATATTTTATGATTGTTGTAAGAAAATTCCTAGTTCAAAATACAGATGTTTTAATCCAAGTCTTCGACCCGTAAATTTTTTCGTCCCGATTCAACTAAAAAGTTCCGGTTTACGTTCCGCCAAAAATAACGGTTTTCTGTTCAGTTCCGAATGAATAATTTTATTTTATGTATATTATTATTTGTACTAAAAATATAATTCTACCATAAACACACACAAAAAAAATACAATTCTATCAACATTTTGAAGATTTTATTTATTTAAAATTTGTACAACAATTTTTCTTAGCAACTCCTCTATGTATTTTAGTACAACTGTACAACTAGTTCTTTCAACTGAATTGAATCTGCCTTATACGAGTAGTTTCATGTGAAAATGAAACAGAAAAGCTCTAGTGAACATCAAAACAGGAAATCGAAAAGTAATATGTATGTAATAATGATAATTATATGGTTGACATTAAATATTGATAAGTTGGTTACAATAATAAAATGACTAAAGATATATCGGACCGAAATAAACCAATATTTTTTTGAGGGGGTTCAGTTTCGGTTCGGAGCCCTGCATTAATCTTTTTATCTTTCAACGAATTTTTAACATATACAACCTTTCAACGTAAAAAGCGGTCGATGTGAACGCTTTTGAAATAACTTTAGAGAAATAAAATGAGTTTCTACAAAATATTTGATTATTTGGCTGCAAAGTACGAAAGTTTTACTTTTGCATATCCTGATACAAAAATACTATCAGCTGTTTTTTTTTTTTTTAAAAAAAAAGGGAGGTTAAGTATTTTGCACAAATGAGAGAATAGAATAGAATGGGAAAATTAAATTGACGAGAAAGTGGTGTAAAATGAAATTTTAAAATTGTGATATTAGAAAACAGAGCCCAATACATTTTTTCGCGAGATATATATTCAAACTTTCATCACTAAGTTCTTGCTACTAGCTTAGTGCTTATATCACCAAAATAAATAAATACGAATTTTAATTTCAAGAGAAATGGTAAATTCAGGTACGTTAAGTATACGAAATGGCAATCGTGACTGAAGGGAAAATTACAAGTGCAAATGATTGGAACGATTCGAATCTTCAATTAACTTTGTTTTCTCGCTTTACGAAGTTAGAATTTTTTCAAAAAAAAGTTTTATTAGTTGGAAAAATGTAATGACATATGAAAGAAAATTTGGAATTTTAATGAATTAGTTTATTTCTGCGGGCATTCGAGGCAGGTAGCGAACCATTCCGCCTGCTGCGCACAATTCGATGTAAAAGAAACCGACAGTTTGTGTTGTTGATTCGAAACGGAAGTACTTTGGCATCCCACATGGAGAGCATCAAGGTCAATGACAGTACACGAGAACACCCGCAGAAAAACATCTTAGAAGTCAATTGGATCCACTCAAAAATTAAGCCTTGCTTGATCATTCGAAAATTTTCCTTGTTGGAAAGAACTACTGATTCGGAAGAAACGGCTTTTGTAGAAGAGAGAATTCCTTAATCTCTCTCTCTTTAGTTTTATGAACCATGAATAGATATTAATCTTAGCTTCGTATTTAAAGTAATGATAATAGGCACCTTATTTTCTTCTAGTTGCAAATGATAATTCTGATTTTTCGTATATTGCAGTGGAAGATAATAAGTTTCTTTCTCTACAAATTAATGCACTGCCATTTCATTCTTTTAAAAAACGTATATTAGAAGTTTTTAAATTACTATTTAAATTGATCTCAAATTTTCTATTCACCCAAAACATTCGTTATATTGCCCAACAATATTTTTGCTACGGACTAGTTCAATGATATCTTGCTAAAAGATTCCTTTAAAATATGCTCTGATTTTAAGTACAGTATTTGAAAATTAGATTTGCCTCCCCCAAAATGATTTTTACATTCAACATAAAAAGTTACATTATGATCATAAGAAATATTCATGGATAACTTAGTACATTTGAAATCAGATAATTACTAACTCAAATACAATTAAAGAAGATTATGTAAGAATATATTTATGAAATAATTTGAATCAAATATATCCTACACTGCGCTATCTTAAGTTACTTTAAGTATGTGTAATTGAAATCGTATGTACTTAATTCAAGATGCTATCAAACAAAATATTTACTCGACGTATAATTTTTTAAAAAATGAACCATCTCTTAGCTTTTACTTAGCTCATGATATTCATATACAATTATATTTATTTCGTGATATAAAGCAATTGCAAACACTAAATCATTACTTATGTTAAATAACAAACATTTCTAAAAATATTAAATGACTTATTTAAGACTTTCCTTACTGAGCAATATACTAGAAGCTCACGCACGAATTTAAATATTGGCAATAATAAGATAAATAAAAATAGTCATTAAAATACCTATCTGCTCGACTACATTTAATCTCGAAACAATTGACTAGTTACGCCCCAAAACATCTCAGCAGGCAAAATCGAAACCAAACCAATAACCTGACAAATTCAATGCATGTAAAAACCACACAGAACAAAAGAACCTCACTTACTTTCTTGGAAAAGTAAAATAACTTGCCAAAAGATGGAGTCAGACTTAAAATTGTTTTTGTCTGTCAATGAATGCGCTAACGAAAAAACTACTGAATACGAAAGCTTTGAACTGTTGTCTTAAATTGCATAAAGTTCCTCGTTTTGCACAGGAAACCGGTAACAGTGTTTTCCCGCCTTCAGGGTTGCTAACAGGTGGCGAGAGCGAATTTTTCATTATCGCCAGCAATACATTCCTGGAAATGAGTTTCAATATTCCAAGACAAAACAAGAAATTCAATTTTTTTTAAAAAATAACTTTTAAGTTTTTATAAAAATATGCTTCTCTCTCTATTCTCTGGAAGCAAAGAACCGAAGAGACAGCTGCAAAATGTTGAAGAGCTTTTTCTTCACCAAATCTTTGCAAAACGAAAGATTCAAAAAGTGAATTTTAAATTCTTATTGAAGAGGGAACATTTGAATATCGAGTTCTGTGTAGAGATTCTCTTCGTCTGTGTGGATAAATGCATTCCTAATTAAAATGACAAATCCAAAGTATGAATACTAAAGAGAATTAATTTAAATAAAACTTACCAGATAACACAAGCTATCTTCACCATGTAAAATCGCTAAATGAGAAAAGAAATACTTTCTAAAGGAATATGGAATTCGAATTTTTTTCTTTTTTGTTGAACTTATTTATAGAAGGGGGAAGGAAATACCAATAGATATTTATTTTTAACAGAAGAGGCGAGGAGGGGGTAAACATCTTTCTGCGGGAGATAACTCTCTATCTTTTTTTCTTTTAAAACCAGTAATGCTACCATGAATCATCGCTATTTATATTAAAAAGAATAATCAATCATACACCAATGTTATTTATGATTTTGTTTTAGTAGGAGTAAAATCTAATATCCTAAGAATGATAGCATTACTTTTGACGATGATTATGTAAGAAAAAAAATTGAAATCAACCCTCTGTAAAAAAGAAGAAAAAATTGGAAAAAAATAACAAATTTTTAAGCATGTTATATTTTACCAGCGCCGCCCATCCGGTATAGTGGTTAGTGACGCTGACTGTGGTGCCATAGGGCCTGGGTTCGAATCCCCAAGAAGGCATAGATGTTTGTAAACGTATATTGCCTTCGCGCCAAAGAGGTACTCAGAATAGTTGTCAAGCTGTAAGTCTTCTCGTGAGGTTGGTGGAAAGGGAAGTAAGGTGGCAGTCCCCTGACCACCCCTAGGGTGTTATCCCTCAAAATTGGTGCGGAACCTAGCCAAATCGTTCTGTTACCTGCATGGTGCTTAAAGGTAAGGCTAACGACAAGCGTAAAAGTATAGCCCTTAGCCGTGATGAATTCCGGGGACCTTGATCTAATGTTACTGACGATCAGGTGGCATAAGCAACAACGTATACTACCAGCTGACTGTGATATTTTATTGTGGTGATATGAAATCAAGAATCCTTATATTCAAATTCAATTACAATTAATTAGGGACCCCTTACATATACTTCTTTTTATAAATGTAACAATAAATTTCACTATTTTTATTTATATTTGTCATCAAGAATATTACAATGCAGTTAAATGCCCATGTTACAGGCAAATTTTAAAATTTAAAGAGACATTTCTTAACGTGAACGAGACAGCCGAACTAGTGGTTGATATTGTTTTTGTCAAGTCACGGGTTCGAGACCCGGTGCCAATAAAAACTCATCCTTTAGAGGGGCACGTTAAATCTATCGAAGTTCATAGTCTTCATGTTGGTCTGATGGGAAGTTAGTAGATTGGGGTCTCAGCTCAGGTGTCGTCCTTGTCACTTTACTTTGGCGTAAAACTGCATCGCCAATAGCCCATGTTCTAATAGTTTCTAAATGTGATATTAATAATCAATCAACTTCTCTTTTAAAAAAGGAAAGAAGTGATATGAATATTTTTTACATTTTAAATGTATTTATGTATTATTATTTTGATACTTAAAAGCTATTTGATATCTTAAAACTCACTCACATGAATTCACATTTTTAGTACAGTTCCGATTATAGTATTCTCGCCTGCATATTACATCTATACGCTAGGAAAAGCTGTAGGTAGTGAAAATTATTTTTGAAAAGGAAGTCACACACATACACTAAAGAAAAAATTTTAGAACTTCGACCTTGAATGTTCCCATTAGTTTGAATAATTTGCTCACAAAGGGTTTGAAAACATAGTCACTCAAAAAAGTATTGGGACACTTGGCATGCATAAAAATATTTATCACATTAAGGGGTGTTGGAAAGCTAAAATCTTATTTTTTTTGACAATTTAAGATTTTTACATTTTCAAATTGTATAGATTTTAACCTTTTTAAAAATACATTAGTTTAACCTCTAGGGTATTTAGAAGCCCTTAAAACATATTTTTAAATAATCGTTGAATTTGGGCCACGCCCATTTTAATGGCGAAAATTGTAGACAAATTACTTTGTTTTTGCTTAAAAGTGTAACGACTGATATAAACCAAAACATGTATCTTTTATTTTAAATTGTACCTTTTATTTTTTTATTTCCTAGCCAATTAGAAGTCTCACTGTATACATAAAAATCAATTTATCTCAAAATGTAAATTTTAATGTGCGATGTACCTTTTCTGAGAAACTACTGTTCACAGGTATGTAAATTTTTTATGAATTATTCATAATGATGTTTAATATATACTAAAATGAGCTTTTTGTAAAAAACCCCAAAATTTAATTTTTACAAATTTTTTAAGTAAAAAATGGGTCAAATTTTGCAATGTTTGATAAAATATTTCATAATTTATTAAAAAATTCAAAATTAGCTATAAGCTCATTTTAGTATAATGAGAGAAGTGTACTTTAATAGTATGAAACATTTCAAGCATGTACATAAAACAGATTTTGAGAAAAGGTACATCGAAAACAGCCAATTTAACATTGTCAGTAGAGAGAGAGAGAGAGAGAGGTTTCCAACTCCCTTAAAACAAAAAAAAAAAAAATGAAAACATTTGGTGTACAGTATATAAGGAAAATTTTATTAATATTATAGAATTATAATTTGATCTAGCTTTTCAAATTAAAAGGCACACTGGAGTAAAAAAAGTATTGGGACACTTTTGAAATGAGAAATTTAACAAATATACAGTGCATCAATAGAATTTAATTTCTGAACCAATTTGATATCGGGGGTAATAGCACCAAGCAGCGTTTCTTGTTGCTGGACTGAAATCCAATATGGTGGCCTAGCGGTAATTTAATGATGCACAATAATTTTAAAGAATTGTTTTTAAATGCATTGAAATGTATTTCAGATAAAGGAAGAGATTGAGAATAACACCTAGATAAATCAATAAATAATGAATAATAATATTATGTAATGAAAAGTAACGTACTAATAATAGTACTAAAGGAGCATATAACAACTTATAATATTTTATTGTAATTATATATAATATATTCCTATAATACGATTTTATAGCAGTTATTAGAAACAATAATCATATTATATAATTAAATAGTAATTATAAAAAGAATAATCGTCGAATTGTAAAAAAATAAAAATGCATAAGATTTTTCGTATTACATAATTCTAAATAAATAACAAGAATAGCTATAAATAAACAACAAAAATAGTTATAAATAAATAAGATAATAATCTAATATATATTATAAATGTGAAAGTTTGTGGGTTTTTCACGCAAAAACAACTCAATGGATTTTAATGAAACTTTACAGTAATATAGCGCTTATACATCAGAATAATACATAGGCTATAATTTATACCATAGGCTATAATTTATAAAAATTTGTAAAAAGTGTCCAAAATACAACGATATTTGTCAAGTAAGTAGAAAAAAATTCTGGCAGCTGCAAGTACATCTGGCTTGCGCTGCAAAAAAGCCCATCACAGCATATATCTATCTCTTTTTTTTTTGTGAAAAACTTTTTTTTTTGGCTACGCAAGGGGCTCGCTTCTAATTAATTCCTGTAATCAGGAATTTGTTTCCTATGTTTTTCCTATTTTTTTTTATTTCAGAATAAAACTAAGTTTTGAAGGGAGAGGTTGTTATAAATCTCTTTATTTTAATGTTTTTTTTTATGATTTTATTATGCACATTTGGTAGTAAGCTTTTATCGGCTCTGGTACTTAAAGTAAATAATTTTTCTCTTTCACACTGAATCATTTGGACAAATTTTCAAAATTTGTTTGTGGTTAGTAGTTAATTATAACACTATAATTTTAATTGAATAGGCAGATATTGCGTTTTTAAGTATAAATATGTATGTTAGTGAAGACCTTGGAAAATGATTTGACTACATATTTTAAGTGAACGGTGTATATAATTAATTTTACAGTGGAATATCTTTAATTAATTTATTAGCTCTAACGGATTAAATTTTCCAAAATGGAGTATTTTGTGTATGTATATCCCTTAATTTGTAAATGTACTGATCCAAAAAAAATATTGTATGAAAAAAACTGCAGTAAATCATAATGCGGTTGGATAAAGTATTAAAGTGCATTTCTTCCCTACACGGCGGGTCTTACAAAGCTCTAATAAAGCTCGAGCTACGAAAGTAGCAAGGCATTTGCCAACTTGACTGTATCGTTAACATTTCGCTATGTTTTTCATTGAATCGCCATTATAATTTAAGAAACGGCGTTGCTTGCGAATATTACAATCTTAAAATAAAATAAATACAACAGAAAGTAATATTAATGTATTACACTTTCAGATACAAATTATTTACACTATTTTAAGCGTTCATTACGCAAAACTTTTAACAATGTGTTACTTTTGCTAAGCAGAGATCAGCTTAGGGAGGTATTTTGAAAAATCGACCCTGAAGAGTGTTACGAGGAATTATAAATAAAAAAAAAATCCTTTTTATCAGCTATTAGATCTACATACTTAAAATTTAACAAAGGTGTTTTTTTTCTTTCTTTTTTTTTGTTTAGCTGAGACATGCAAAAAGCTTTTTTGTTTAATTTGCAATTCACATAAAATTAACTCATTAAAAACTTCTTTATCCTTCAATCTGTGTTGTTTAATTTTTCAGTTCACCCGTGCGAAGAACGGGTATACCAGCTAGTTATAAATAAATAAGATAGTAACTATAAATAAATAACAATAATAATTATAAATAAATAACAATATTAATTATAAATAAATAACAAAATATGTAATATTTAGAAATAAATGCTAAAAGAAACAATTATATGTAACGAATATTAAATAATTATTGCACATAGTAATAATTGCCTTTTTTTCATTATGAATAAAATAATTACATAATGTATGTTAAAATTAACTAAGAATATCAATTACAAAGTAGATAAAGCTTGCAATATGAAACTTGAACTACATCGAACAACGTAAAAAAAACATTTTTAAAACGAAAATAAACGATTCATAGCGATAATTAAAAGCACAACACTTATTCTTTTAAGAAAAAAATATTCTAGTACTCACTCATTTTAGAAATATCCATATTCGAAAATAGTACAGAATTAAAGCAGAAGACGCAAACAAAGGAAAAATTATATTGAAAATGTTTAAATTTTTAAAGAAATCGTGTGAAATTAATAGGGTTACAACGGGAAAAAACACGAATGAAAGTTATTTCTAATGTACGTTATCCACATGGCAACCACATCGGCAGACGATAAAAATATTAAGGTAACCGTATTGTAATGTTATCGCTCATCTTGGCGAACATAAGCAACTTGGCACTATTACCCCCGATATCAAATTAGCACCTTAATTTTACACCACTTTTTTAGACAAGAAGTTTAAACACAAATGTTTCAACAGTTAAGATTATTTATAGAAAAAAATGGCGAGAAACAAAGATATATCGGTTGATGTGCGAAATCTCGTAATTAGTCATTGGAAAGAGGGGAAATCAATTCGCTGAATAGGAAAAATATTGAAATCGAGAAGTCTACTGTTTTTAATATCATTAACAGGGTAAGAAAACAGTGTTGAGAACAAGCAAACATCAGGGCGTCCAAGGATATTTAATGAACGTGAAGAGATGCGGATTGTCTGCGAGACAAGTACACATTAACCCAAGAACTAGTGCATTAAAAATGACTTTGAAATGTAAAAGTAGGTTCGGAAAATCAGTAAATCTTGAAACTGTCAGCAATGTTTTAAGAAAACATAAGTATCATGGCAGAGTACACCTCAAAGAAACAGCATCAACAAAAAGCAAATATACAAGCTAGGTTGGTATTTGCTAAAATGTATGTAAGGCAGCCAACATAATATTGGGAAAATATAATTTTTGTTGATGAAAGCAAAGATAACATTTTCGGATTGGATGGCAAACAAAAAGTTTGGTGGAAATCAAATACAGCAATGCATGTCAAAAATTTACGGCCTACTGTCAAATATGGAAGGGGTAACCAAATTGTCTGGGGCTGCATGGTAAGCTCTGGTTTCGGGAGCTTACATTTTATTGATGGTATAATGAATAAATATGTCTATATGGACATATTCAAGCGAAATTTAAAGCAAAGTGCGAGCAAGCAGGGAATCTCAGGATAATTTAGATTGTACCAAGATAATGACCCGTGACATACTGCAGATATTTGCAAGTAATGGTAATAACTCTACCACTGTCCTAGAGTTATTAAAACTCTTGCACAAAGTCCATACTTCTTAATCCCATTGAACATGTGTGAGATTATTTGCAGCAAAAGCTACATGAGCACCAAATTTCTAACAAGCAGGATTTGAGAAAATATTTAGTCGAAGAGTGGACCAAAATCGATACATCGTTTTGCAAAAAATTGATCCAATCCATGCCAAATAGACTTGGAGAGGTCATAAAACGCAAGGAGGGCCCAACAAGATATTAATTTTGAATTGTTCTTCTCTTAATTTATTGGGAAGTGTCCCAATACTTTTTTGAGCACTTTTTTTTACTCAATTTCTTTTGTTTTCAATTTTAACCATAATTGCATTAATGTATGAGTTTTGTACAAATTATTATTATTTGTATTTAACAAAATAACGCTTCTTTCTTTTGGTTTCATTTGTAAGGTTAAGTGAAATATTACGATAAAAATCTATGAACTGGTAGTTGTCCCAATACTTTTTTGACAGATTGTAACTGATTTACTTCGCTGTCTGTTAGAACTACAGTAATTCAGTGATTAAGGTGACATTTGCCCGTATGAAGCAAGGTACAAATCAAGTAATGAGTTCTGATTTGACCTGAGACCATTGTAGGAATTGAATAGCTTTCATTTCTCTCTCAATCGGATTGGTTCTGAAATCACTCAAGTGGTATGTAATAGAAATTAAGAGAAATATATGTCGTCCTTTTTACTTGACGGTGATTCAAAACGAAGAAGTCATGTAACTCAAAGCCTTTTGATAAATCATTGGCAAATAAAAATAACAAACGGGAAACTTTAATAAGACCTTGTGAAGCTCAATTTATTGAGAAATCAATGATTCGAAATTCTTACATATTCTCTTACAAAACTCAAACTCAGGGGCGTAACAGCCCATGAGGACCAGGGCCTAATGGGCCCTCCCCAGTGTACATGACCATCGGGCGCTGAGGTGCATGAGCAGATGTCCCGATCAGGAGGTCAGTCTGAAGCGCGACCGTTAGTGTTTAAGTCCCTAAGCAAGCTTGGTACTCCTTTATCAACCCACTGCAGTTGAGATGAAAGGCTGAGTCGACCTTCCCAGCCCGGGAATAGAACCCGGACCTGCAGCGCGATACACTACCACTTGACCACTGGGCCTTGCATAGTCTTTTATCAATTATAAAAGTGAGAAGCAGCTCATAAACAAATAAGCCAGAAGTAACAAAGTAGAAAGCCAGCTTAAACAAAGATCTCAATATTTAAGAAGTAATTCAAAAGTAGATCAGAATCAACTGAGAGTCAAGCTTTTTTTTAAAAGTATGTAGGAGACATTCATATCTGACCTAAGTTTTACAGATTTAATCGAGAATTGTTGTTAAACTGGAGGCAGCTTTTGGAATAATTAATGTTGACAACCGAAACTTTTAATGGGAGCGAGCTCGCGGAAACTGCGTGTTCGAATTCTGATTCTACCGAAGATCCTTCTTGTAGAGATGTTAAATCTTACGCTGTGTGTGCCGTGACATAAATGCAGAGAAAAGGGTGCCGACTCAGATGTCGAACACGTCACTTGACCGTAACTCGAAATTATGCAAAGAATTATATTCGCTGGAGTAAGCGGACAGTTTTGATTCGAAGAAAAAAAGATTCGTTCAATTTCAACTATATGTTCATCTTCAGTAACGTTTATATTGTCCTACAAGTTGCACTGAAATAAAAATAAAATGCATCAAAGAATATTGTTCAATGAGAAAAGCTTTAAGCGAGATAAGTCATATGCATTTTTATGACATTACGAACGTATAATTCGTGCCCGCTACATAATTTTTTCCCTACAATTTTTAATGCTACAGGAAATTTTTCAAGCAATGTACAATTTTCGAAATTCTGCTTCTTGAAAGGCTGCTGAGGTTCCAACCCAATCACAGTCTTCGCATTTAGGTAAAGTTCAGTTTCAATCAATAAGGAAGATGCAGAAACTGCAGCCATCGGGATGATGGAGTGTGCGGATTCTATATTTCCCACTGTCCTCTTTAATCGTTGTCTAAAAGCACTTCATAAAAACTATTGCTTAATTGAGTATTGACCGTGCATCAACGTCGCACTCCGGAGCAATGCAAGGCTGTTGGGGGCGGTCCTCATAATTTTGAACCGTGGTTAGGTAACGAGGATGACATCTGATCTTTCACCCCTATTCTCCAAATCTCATCCAGCCACTGAAAGACCCACTACGTAGAAAGGGCTTGTGCACGATAAATATGTCGAGACTCAAACGTATGCCCATTGCTGTGGTGTGGAAGTTAAGAGGGAATGCAGCTAAGGAATCCTTCTCGTCACTTGACCATGGTTCAAAATGACGAGGTGGGTCGCCAGTAGCCCTCGTGCAGCTTTATAGAGAGACGTTGATCTAACTTTCGCTCTTCAACATCACGCTCAAGTGGAGGTTCTGCAGGTTTCAAGGGCGCCAGTCCTTCGATACACTTTTAATGACATCGTGTCTCGAATAGGGATGGTGATTCTTTCTAACAAAGATCGATTTTTAAATCGATTCGAATCGTAACCTGATGAATTGATTCGCAAAAAATCGATTTTTTTCCAAGTCTGCATTTACAATGTAAATATAAATCCATTCTATGAAAAAAAAACAAGAAAGATACCATAATATATATAAATCATCTCTTATCGGTAAAATCAGGGGGAATTTTTTTTACTTCAGGGAATTCGACAATTACAATTATTTTTATTATCATATCAAAGTATCAGGTATAAAAAAGAAAACATTTATTATTTTCTAAATATTTTTGTTACATTAAAAAGTTTAGAAAATAGAGAAAATAGCTTATAGTTCCCAATGCTTCATATCTAAGCTTTTCAAAAACAACAGTCTGTCAAGTCTACTGGGATCCAAGCGGTTCCGCTCATCACTTGCGATGTTGCTGGTAATCCAAAGAAGGCGCTCACAAGGAACAGATGATCCCACGATATTCAGATACATCATGGCTATTGAGTGAACGTGATGATAATTAGTTTTTTTTTGTTCTTGCCAGTAAATTAACCTTTTAACCACCAACACCGTAATATTACGGGTTTTAAAGATAGTACATTCAAGTAAGTGGAAGTATTTTCATGGTTTTTACTAAAACAGAAAAAAACCGAATGTCGATTTTCTGGGATGAAATAACGATTCACCGAATCGATTTAGTGCTACATATCGATTTAAAAAATCAATTTTCTTTTGGTCTGAGAAATCGATTATTCGATCTCAGATCGCCATCCCTAGTCTCGAACCCATTACTCGACAGAAGCAAAGTTGATCACCAGTTCGCCATCATGATCCCTCAGCTACAGTCAGTGGCTTAAAGGAGAATGTCTGGGTGCTCCTGCAAAGTCTGGTTTGCCTATAATATTTTATAATTTGGGTAAACACGCACTTGGCGTTAGTCAGGCCTTGGGGACCCCTAGAGTTCTGCCCCCCGAGGTGGGGATTACGGGGGTGTACGTTACGCCCCTGGCTACAGTAGCCAAATTCATACACTATAAAGAACCTTATTGGGTTTAATTTATTAATGGACTGCCCTTTCAAAACACCTGTATAGTTTTTTTTTCTCCAATACCGTTTTCTTTTGTTGACTCACAAAAGGACCAGTTTTACGATGAGTTGCTAAAATCAATTTTCTCAAAATCTTTATCTAGTTTTTCTTTCTGTACTGAACCTAGATTTTCATAAGCAGACCGCTAGAACAACTTCGTGACGTAAAAGGTATCACTACCCTAACTCCACTGTTCCCGGGGTTTTCCTTTCGAGAATGACCGCAAAATGGGACAGTCTCAAAGGGAAATCCAGAGCAAGATTTAGTTGCAAGCGACACAAAAAATTTATTTTCCCAGAAGACAACTCTTAACTACTCTTCTGTGCTAGTTAAATGGATTTTATATCTTAAAAAACAAGTTTAATAAAAATAATAATAGATCTCAAATGAACGCCAATCCTCGCCATTTGAGTCGGGAAAAAAGACGCTCCATTTGCGAATGTGGTGTGCACAGATATACAATGACGTAATGAAATTGAAATGACGCTTTCTTTTATCCATCCGGTCCATGTACGGCACAACCTTTTTTTTCTCCTTTTTTTTTTGTCCGCATCTTCCCTGCCATCGCTGCTTCCGAGGAAGCAAGAGCTCTGCTGTGCGCAACGGAATTTTATTTCCCCTTTAACGGTATTTATAGAATAGATTTAGCGGTACTGAGAGATTGTTGCATTCACAAAGGAAATGGCGCAAACGGTTACGCAAAATAAACGAAGGTTAGGTTAGGTTAAATTGAATCTTGATTCATTGATGTGGCTTGAGATGTTTCAGTCACGTAGATTCCATTTCTTTCAATACGGATTAGGTGAGTATGATATAGTGGGAGGAGGCACGAGCTTCGCGGTCGGAAGTAGAATCGAATCGAGAATAATGGTAACTGCGGTATTTAAATTCAGACAGACTTCACAAATACTTCTTGTGACGTTGAAGGGAAACTACCATCTTAGACTTGATCATGATTCAGAACAATGACGTTTGTGACCAACTCCCTTATGAGTTATTACCCCTAGAAATCCGTAATCATTTAAATTGCCTTTTGTTTGTGAAGACTCCTTTTCTCAGAGTATGACACTCATTGATCAGTCGAATGATGAACACATCTAATGTCTTTTGCAGATGATATTAAGATGTTGAGGCTGAGATTAATATTTATACCGATTAACCACTAACCAAATCATTGTACCAAATCTTATGAGTATAGCATACTAATACAGGTTAGCTTCCATGCTAAATGAGTATTGACAGAATGACGAGTACAAACATAGATGAATGATTTTAATTCACGTCGTACTTGTATAAAGACACGCGAAGGGTATATTGGCGATTTACTTTCTAATTTTGAGCTTACTTCCGGCGTATCTCATAATTTGAGGAAAACATCTAACAAATTTGCACCCTTGTTCCCCAACCCAACGTTAATATTCACTCACTCACTTCCCCCAAGCTTCCATGCCCCTCCGATGTAAGGACTTTGTGCCTCTACGAATTCAACGGGATTCAGCCGCTCTACGGCAGGGGCTTTTAAGCGTAAAGTCTCGAACTCACGATTTGACAAAAGCAACACGGGTCACAAGCTCACCATCATTTCTCGACTACCGCGGCCACTAAGATGTGCTAAGTCAGTGAGTGCTCCGAAACCTTTTTATCGCTGCGGACCAGTCAACATTTGCTAATTTTACCGCGGCCCGCCGAGGGTGAGACACGTTGATTGTTTATATTTTAGATTGTTTTGGTTTAACAATTTAAATTTAGGTACATTTAAATATGCCTTCAGAATAAAATATAGTTACACCAAAAATGAATAAAAGTAATTTAACGTGGAATATAAAGTGATTTCCGTGGAAAGTTGCGGAAATTCGAGAGAAATGCGCCACTTTAAATAAAATGACACTAGTTTAATGTTCTTTAGGCGGCCCGGCACCATTTGATCCGCGGACCGGTACCGGTCCTTGGACCGGGGGTTGCGGATCACTATGCTAAGTGAATAAATGAGTGTTAATGTCGCCTTATTCAGCCAAACGAGGGCGTTTGGCCACAGATCTCGTAATTTTGAAACATGGTCAAGTAATGAAGATGACATCTGAGCTGGAATCTCTCTCTCCTGACTTCCACTCCATACCAACGGGAGGACGTTTCAGTCTTGACATATTCAACGTGCATAGGATCCCTCTGCACGGAGGATCTTGAGTGGTACTAGGTTCGAACTCATGACACACATGCCACGAATCCGTAACGTTGAGGTGGCTGTGGTAGCATAGTGGTTAAGGTAACGGATTCGTAACTGGTGTGTCATGAGTTCAAGCCCAGTATAACTGAAGACCCGTTATGTAGAGGAGCGATGCCCGTTAAATCTGTCGAGAGCTCAAACGTCCTCCCGTTGGTGTGGTGTGGTAGTTAGGAGAGGGAGTATTCCGGCTCAGGTGTGGTCCTTGTTACTTGACCTTGGTTGAAAATGACGTGTTCCGTCACCAAAAGTCTTCGTGTAGCTGAACAGTGCGACGTTAATATTCTCTAAATCTCAGTTACTCCCGTGACCTTAACCACTACGCTACCGCGACCGCGTGGATGAAGACTCGATAGAAATAATACCGGTCCCGAGTTCGTGACCATGACCCCTCGGTTAACATGGCTAGAGTAGGATATCAGTTGTGGTGTCGATCTATGCATCCGACAGAAGTTAAGCATTTTAGTGTATTGTTTGTGGTTAGAGCGCCATTGTGTCTGGTAGAAATATAGATATATATAACAATCACACATAATACTTTATTATCACAACAAATAAACAAGCATTCTGAAGTCAATTCAGGAAATTAATAGATTGGATATTAATTTCCTGCCTGTTATACCTACAAATTTGCAATAGTTTCTTATAGGAAATACTACGCACAGATTCTGTAAAAAATGGCTTCTGGTACATTTATGTCATATTTCTGTATTATTCTTAGTCGTGACAATGTTTCGCCCTAAACCTATATAGAGTAATGTTTAATTTACTCTCCGAACGAATTTGTGCAAATGAATAAAATGTAAATGGGTATAAATGTCTCGCGCTTCATTACAAATAGGAACGTTTAACTTTCATTTAAGTTCTATACTACATTTGAATTATTTAAAAAAGGTAGAAGCTCACTCAAAAGTTTTTTAACATTCTGGAGAAACATAACTTTGGATATTGTTTGAATTCAATGAACTGTTCCGAGTTATTTATTCAAGATTGATCACAAGCAATTATTAATTTGGTGCATTGGGAAAGAAGTATATGTAATTAAAAAGGATAGTTGGGACCAGTAGCGCACACAGGAATTTTTCAAGGGGAGAGTCCAGGGTCGAAAGTCTACCCTTCTTGTATCATGCTCCTTTTGATTTTGACGATTTTCGGGAACAAAAAACAGTAAAAAACTAATTATTGAATAAATAATTAGCATTATTTAATAAAATTAATAATTAATAACAATTATTTAATTAAATTTTATGTACTATATATTTAGAATTATAATCAATCGGAAATTTGGAATCTGGAATCTCAGGGGGGGTCTAGACCCCTAGCCCTTGTTGGGACTGAAAGGTGGCCGCGTAGCGTTGTAGTTATGGTCACGGACTCGTTGCTGGAATGTTATGAGTACCGTTGAAGACCCACCGTGCACAGGGGGCCAACGCACGTCAATATGTCGAGTCCCAAACGTCCTCCAGTTGGCGTGGAAGTTAGGAGAGGGGAGCTGCCAACTCAGATGTCGTCCTCGTCACTTTACTGTGGCTTATAATTACAAGGTCCATCGCCAATAACTCTCATGCCACTTTATAGTGCGACGTAAATGTACTCCTCTCTCTTACTCTCCCTGAGACTGAAAGACTTCTGAATAACAGCAACATAATGAATCCATTGGCAGTGATGTGGATTGCTTTGATCGTGTCCGGGAGGATACGAAGAACGTGGTAGCTGAGTGGTTAAAGTCACAAACTAGTAACAGCTGAAGACGGATAATTGGTTCATAAATAGACCCTTGTTACGAAATTTCAGAAGTTTTATAGTAAATGTTTTTTTTTTCTTTTTTTCTTTCAACATTACAGATATTAGCCGTGTAAATAAATAAGTGGTTTCAAAGGTCATTTCATATTTTATTTTTGCCAAACTGTCTTTACTTGTTTTTGATTTTATTACCATGCCTTATTTTTTGAAATCTGTTTAAGTTCCTTCAACGTTACATACAGTGTGGATCAAACAATTGAAAGGACAACTTACGAGGGATGATCAGGAAAAAAGCTTACAAGCAGCAGCATTTGAAAACTACATATTGTGGAGAAATTTTGTTTCCCCAGAGTGGAGACAAATGGCGCTACTGGTCATACAGCTGGTTTGCGGGTAGGTAGTGAAAGTTCCCAGACGGTTCAGGAGGATTAAAATGGCAACACACTTAGGAAATTGGTCTCCTTTGGAAATGCGAGCCATTGATTCGATTTTTATGGGCAAAGAATGTGTCCGCATCTGACATTCACAGTCAAATCGTGGAAATTTATGGTGAAAAAGCAATGAGTGACAACATGTGACGAAATGGTGTCACTCTTTTCAATCAGGCAGACAGGATGTTGAAAACCTCAATACGGCAGGCCAGACTGTAATCGGACGCTGACCAGTGAGGTTGAACTGCAAACGCTCTCCCTCTGCTGCTACTACGACCGACCGCCACGTGGCATATTGCTTCGGCAAAGTGTCTTGTTATTTTCCCCTCTCCATATTGATAGTGCATCTGTTATCTACAGCCCTTGTCAGGGCTAACCTGCTAGAGCAGACACTTTAATTCCCCCTATTTTTTGACCTGGTGACGACTGGAAATGGATAATCGGAACGAACCTACGGATATGGACATAATTGACTCACCCAGACGAACTCCCACTCCTCCACTTCTTTCGGCATGTGAGCAGATCTTACAAAACAAAGCCCAGCTGCAAAAGATGGAGACTTTCAAAAAGTTCAAGCTGGCCTGTATCGCTGAACTTAAAGACATGCCCGATCACCACCCGGATGAGCCCTTCTACAAGCGTGCCGTCTCGGAGCTTCAAGAAATTGAAGAGACCATCAACTTGGCGGTAAGTGATTTAGCCTCATTTCCTCCTTGTGTTTCTCCCCTGGCTGCCCTCATCATGATTCAGAATTGAAAACTATTACGCCTAAAAACTCCCCAGATGTAACTCCTACTAGAAGAGTATTAAACCTTATTAGTAATGGAACCTCCAATAAAAGAAAAGAAGATTCGGAATTTGAATATCCCCCTCTAAGGAAGACAACTAACTAAAAGGCAAATTGTAAAGATTCCTAATGATAGCATATTTCTATCTCTCCAAATAAATTCTCCTTACCTAGTGATAGCAATATCGAAGAAATCACAGGTTCTCAAAACGTTATTCCCGTTGTTACTCCCAAACCCCCATCGGCCACTGGCCCTACCCCCTCCGACAATCAAAACCCCGTAAGTACGCTTCCCCCTCCAGTCATGCTTAAAATCACCCAAACTGTCAGAAGTCAAATGAAAATTATTAATGAAAAGTTCCCTAAAATATAAGATCACGTACAACCGGAGAATTTATTAAACTTTATACCGATAATTTAGAACAATTTCACGAACTTTTATCCTTTGCTGAAAAAACCAAATTCCAATTTTATGAAATTAAGCCCAAAAACGAGCGCCCCATCAAGGTTGTACTGAAAGGACTGCCCCGCAACTTCAAGGTCGAAGAAATTCAAGCCGACTTAGAAGAACTAGGCTTTACCCCTGAAAAAGTAAATCAGCTAATAGGCCGCCGTAGTAAACAACCTATCCCGGTATTTCTGGTGACTCTCCCAAGAAGTATTGAGAATTTAAAAATCTTCCACTTAAAAACCCTAAGTTACTTAAGCATTCGTGTGGAAGGTTACAACGGAAAAGGTGTCACGCAATGCTACACATGTAACCACTTCCATCATAATTCTGATACCTGCCATCTAAACCCCCGCTGCATAAAATGCGGTGAGGGACACATTACCCGTGAATGCCCAATAACCGAAAGACTAGAAACCGCCTACTGTATAAACTGCGAAATGTACGGCCATATGGCAAACTGGAGAGGTTGCCCCTGTTTCCCAAAGCCCCCTAAGGGCACTGCCCTGAATAATCGTAATTCTTATACAAATATATACAGTGACTCCCAAAATTGAGAGTACACTTAATTCCGAATTCACCATCGGATCACCAGGTGCAGAAATTAATACGCTATGTTAACGCACTTTCGTACATTCCAAATGCATACATTACTCTTCCAAATAACATTAAATGTAAGATATGGAAATTGATTGAAACAAAAATATGAAGGTTCGAAAGAAAAACTACACTATTTTAATGTCACAAAATTGAGGGTACACTTTAATCACTATGCAAAACTACCAGTAATTTTTCAAATAGAAATTTGATAATAGATCTATGATAAAGAAAGGCTTTCAAAGGCTATCTGATTACAAATTTGTGTTTGTAATTTGATGCCTTGATTAAAAGGGAGAATCGGAAGGAAATGACGACCGAAGAGAGAAAACTTGTTATTTAACTGTCAAATGAAGGTAAATCCCTGGGGAATACTGCTAACGTAGTTGGACGAAGTGTTAACTGCATCCAAAAAATCCTGCAAAGATTTAAAAAGACTGGTATACTGGCAAATAACGAAGGAAGAGGGAGAAAGAAAATTATGAACTCTATAACCGAGCGAAGAGTTATACATCAAGTGAAGATTGATCCTAAAATTAGTACTCCTAAAATTGCAGCCAGTACCTCTAATACCTTAGGTCGATCTGTTTCTGCAGAAACGGTACGAAGAGTCCTAAGAAAGGCTGGCTATAATGGTAGAGTAGCTCGAAAAAAGCCCTTAATTGGTAAGAGGAATAGAGTCAAGCGATTGAAATTCACTAAAGAACACATTTTAAAGCCTCGACAGTTTTGGAACGAAGTCATTTTCAGCGATGAGAGTAAGTTCAACATCTTCGGCAGTGACCGACGTCGTATGGTGTGGCGTAAGCCGAATACCTCATACCACCCAAAACACACAATTCCTACTGTAAAGCATGGAGGTGGGTCGGTGATGGTTTGGGGGTGTATGGCTGCTTCGAGGGTGGGAAAGCCAGTATCCATTGATGGAATCATGCACAAGATTGCTTATCTTAATGTACTGTAAAATAATTTGAAAGAAAGTGCTGATAATTTGGGACTGGAGTAAAATTTCATATTCCAACAAGACAATGATCCCAAACACACTGCGTTTGTTGTAAAAGAATGGCTGCTTTATCATTGTCGGAATCAACTTAATACACCTTTACAGTCTTCCGACTTAAATGTTATCGAGAATCTGTGGTCCCACCTTGAGAGAGCTGTGCAAAAACATCAAATTACAAGCAAGGAACAATTGAAATCGGTATTGCAAGAAGAATTGCTGAATATTGCTCCCGAGACCACTAGACATCTTGTGGAATCAATGCCTCGGCAATTGGAAGCTGTCATATCAGCAAAATGTTATGCTACTAAATATTAACTCTTTATTATTCATGATTTATGCAGGAAAATAGATGCATGTACTCTCAATTTTGTGGCTATTAATTTCTGTTAATTTTCTTTATAAGTTATTATATGTATGTTTAAACTATCAAATATTTTGTTTTATCATTCAAAATAATGAATTATGATCTAATAAACGCATCTATGCTTAAAGGTTTTAATTATTTCCCTCATTTAATATAATTTTTTTATTCTAAACATTGATTCCCGTTTTAAAAGTAGGTGTACCCTCAATTTTGAGAGTAACTGTATAATAGCATTTTAAGACCTAATGTATCCTATGCTCAAGCCGCAAACCCAAATAAAATTTCAACTAACTCTAACTCCCAAAATAAACAGATGGCGCCAAAAGGACCTGTGAATTCTGCTCAAGTTGAGGCCAATAGAAATCCCTCTGCAAATAATAGATCTACTCCAAATTTTAATAACAAGTCTAATAATAACTTTAACGGATATAACTTTAACGGAAATATTTTTAATAATAATAATTTTAACTTGCAAGCGACCCTACAAATGACTATGCAATGTTTGTGCCAACTATCTCAATTTACCCAAGCCATAGCTACTTCAAATCCTAATTTCATGAATTTTAACCAAGTGCAAAGAGCAAACAATAACCCAAATCAAATGTACGCCTTATTAGAGGCCTCTTGTAACAATAATAATGGTTAAGTCCCCCATTGGCCTCAATTTGTGTTCTTGGAACGCAAACGGACTGCTTAGACGTAGAGCTACGAATTTTTATAGAGAAGCACTCTCCCGATATCTTTCTCATACAGGAAACTCATCTGAGACCTTCGCACACTTTTACAATAGCTAATTACACTTGCTACAGAAATGACAGGATCACTAACGCAGCGGCCGCCGGCGGAACTCTTATTCTTATCAAAAAGTCTCTTAAACATCATTGTCTCCCCACCCCACCTCTGCAAGCTATTGAAGCGACTAACATTATTCTAACTCCCCAAGACCATGACCCCGTTTCTATTGTCTCTGTTTACACATTCCCCCCTCCTCTGACGATAACTTATTTACAATAGATTTAGAATATTTTCTTCAAACGAGTAGTCATTGTGTCGTCTTCGGCGATTTCAATGCTACTCATAGCGCTTGGAATTGCAATGTAAACTCAAACAGAGGCAAGCATCTTTTTAACTTTGCCAATATCTTAAATCTGCACATAGCTTTTCCTGACTCTCCCACAAGATTTGGCCATAACTCAGCTAACACAATAGACTTTGCCTTAATTAAAAACTTTTATACTACCCTTATACTATTAAATCTATTAATGACCTCTATTCTGACCATAACCCTGTTTTCCTAAATTTTGATTTTAAATTTAAAATGGAATCCTCAAATCCCAGAGTGATTACCACCAACTGGAAGGATTTTAGAATTAATTTAAATAAAAACTTCTCTCTATTTAACTACTATCCGAATAGTAATAATACCAATGATCTTGAAACCAAAATTACAGAGTTCACCGAAGCGGTCGTCGCTACCCATAGACACACCTCCCAGCCAATAGTGAACGCTCACCGAAACTACACTCCAAATCACATTAATCAACTTATTAAGCATAAAAACAACCTACGTAAACGCTATCAGCAGACTTTAAATCCTTTTTATAAAATTTTATACAATAGAGCTCAAGCCAACCTCAAAAAAGAACTTAAAATATATAGTAATGATACTTGGAACGCTAGACTAGAAGCTCTAAATACAACTGACAATAGCCTCTGGGAGGCTCAGCGGTTCTTAAAAATAAAAGATCTCAAATACCTACGTTGAACTGTGCTACTGGTATGGCCGTCACTGATCCGCAGAAGGCTAACCTCCTTGCTAATACGATTAAAAATAACTTCATTGAAAATAACCGCATGCAGGACAACTACGATCAAGATGACGAGGTTGTCACCTATGCTGTGAATACCTTTCTCTCTTCCCCCTTCCCTTTTACTCAAATTGAACCTGTCATGCCTGATGAAATTATTAACTTCATTAAAAATACTAGCCTAAAAAGGCCCCGGTAAAGATACTATCACAAATAAAATGCTAAAAATTTTCCTATCAAACTAATCCTCATACTAACTATTCTTGTCAATAAAATTCTTAAATTTCATCACTTTCCTAGTAACTGGAAAGAAGCTATCATTTTCCCTATTATTAAACCTGGTAAAAATAAAAATCTTCCTAATTTATATAGACCTATTTCTCTCCTTTCAACTCTAAGTAAATTAACTGAATACATCATTCTTAATAGACTTAAAAAATTCATTAATGATAACAGCCTAATTAACCCTAATCAATATGGATTTACAAATAAACTATCTACTCTTCATCCTCTTCTCAGACTAACAGAAAGTATTTCGGAAGGTTTCCAAAAAAAGAAGAGCACGGGAGTAGTCTTTCTCGATATCCAGAAAGCCTTCGACCGTGTTTGGATTTTAGGACTCACTTTCAAACTAATTACTTACGATATTCCTTCTCCCCTTATTCACCTCATCCACTCGTATCTCACCAACAGATCCTTTCGGATCAGAGTAAATGAATCATTATCTAACTCATTCCATCTCTGCAGGGTGTCTTCAGGGTTCATTGCTCGGGCCCCTGTTGTTCAATCTCTATATAAATGACATTCCCAGCTACTCACTAACAAATATTAGTCTCTATGCGGATGATACGGCCATTAATGCCACGTACAAAAACTTAAAGACTGTTACCTTTGCCATTAACAAACACCTCAAGCTGCTAGAAAATTATTACGACAGATGGAAAATTAGTATCAATGTAGAAAATCTTGTGCAGTCATCTTTACCAAAAACGCACCATTCCTCCCCTCTATTAATGTTCAATAAACAAATTCCCTGGTCTCAGAATACCAAGTATCTTGACGTTATTTTTGACTCACACTTAACTTGGAAACAACACATTTTACACGTTCGCGATAAGTTCCGAAAAATAAAGTTCAAACTTTCCCCTATAATTTCCCGGAACTCTCATTTAAGTAGAGATAACAAAGTGCTTCTTTATAGAGCCGTTATGCGTCCAATACTCGCTTATGCCTGTCCAGTATGGGGTTATGCTGCTAAAACCAATATTAATATTTTAAATACTCTGCAGAATTCATATATTAGAATGATTGTAAATGCCTGTCGCTACATGAAAAATGATCGCATAAATAAAGCTCTTAAAATCACTAGTTTTAAAGCTCATATTCAAAAATTAGCTATAAATTTTTCGATAATTTGCCAAATAGTAATAATGTAAATATGTTAAATCTAAACGATTACAACTGTAACGATAATACCAAAAGGCCAAGAAGAATCCTTCTGGATTCTTACAATCCGCCTTAGCTTTTTTATCCCTGCAATAATTTTTTAATTATTGCACCCTAGTAAATATTTTAAATTTTTTTTATTATTTTTCTTTCAATATTTAATCTCTACACCCCACTGGACAAGTATGTATTTATATCTTTTACCCCCATGGGCAGCCAGCCTGAGGCTAAATTCACTTCTACCCCCAACTTACTGAGAGCAGTCCTAAGCTCTCGAACGAACGAAAATAAGATCGATCGCGAGCGACAGCGAGCGGGCGCTTCTGCTCAGAATGAATGGCAAAGAGGACGGAGGCCAACATGAGAAAGAAGCCCAAAACTGGGGAGGGGCGGGGCAACAAGAGGAGGCAAAGCCAACCAGGACGCGACGTGGGCGGAGCCAAACACGAAACTGGGAGAAACGGTCAGAACGACAAACATATCGAACAGACGCGCAAAAAGCGCTCGCTGTTCATGCCATGCTTAAAAGGCTTATCTCCAGAAGGAGCAAACTTGCGATCCGGCACAAAGTTTTGCTCTACAAATCCATCATTCGACCGGTCATGTGCTACGGATCACAAATTTTTGGATCCGCCGGCATGTGTCATCTTAAGAAATTACACACGCTGACAAACTCATTTTTGAGACAAATTGTTAATGCTCCCTGGTTCATACGCAATGAAGTCATCTATCGTGATTTAAAAATTAAGCCGTTTTTACCTCACATAAAGGACCTTTCTAAAAGGTTCTTCGATAAACTTCCTTCCGTTCCCAATGAACTAATTACCAACCAGCCTGCATATGATCCCGCAGTGCCATCGTCTCAAAAGCGCCCCAGAGCGCTTCTCGAGCACGAATTTATTAACTTCCCCCAAGCCAAAAGGCTTAGGGTTCAAATTTAACTTTTGTTCATTGGGAACTTATTTTAAATTAAAATTATTTTTATTTTAAACTTAAGCTTCCTATTTTAAAGTTTATTACTCTCATGTTAACTAGTAATTCCTAGCTCCGCGCCGAGAGTCGCGGAATTAATGTCTTTTCGAAGCAGCGATCACCGCGGTCAGAATCCGGGAGGGTGACCTCCTCGGATTCAATTGTGCGGTGTCGCGCTTCAAAATCTTTTCGGCCACCAGATGGAGGCACGATTCTATGCTATCTAGAACTCTTTTAAAATTTGCTTCATGTCCAGCAATCATTAATTAAATCGTTCCTTCGAACGACCGCTAATATTTTTGAGAACTGGACATTTCACATCTATGCTATCAATTATTTATCATGATTATATCACATATATGACTTCATTGCGTTTTATAAATCCTTATACCGCGTCTAGTCCTATATTCTCTTATTTTTGGTCCGTTCCCCCCTTTTTATTCATTTTTATGGCAATGTGCAAGTAGGTTCATTTAAATTTTTCAAAATTTGTTAGTTCCCTTTTACTTTATGGAATCTGGATTTTATTTTAATCTCAAGATCTCCTTGTTCCGGGTCGTTTATTTCCGGATCGACCCAATCTGTTTCCACGCCCACTTTCTGCGTTGATCGGTCTCGACCAATCATATTGCAGCTTGCAGGGCAATTCTTTCATCAGTGAGCGGACTTCGTCCGCTACTGTTTTTTCCAGCAGGATTTGTCCTGCCCATCTTTTGTTTCTTTTAATTTACTCTTATGTCACTTTCATTTAATTCAGCTCTATTTTTATTAATTCTGATGAGGAGGTACGTCCCGTTTCTGGGACAGGAACTCCGTAATTTCCATGCCACTTGCCACTTGTCAGAACGACAAACGACACGGACGAGAGCGGACGGAAGCAGGAGCTGCAAAAGAAGGGAACAAGGAATCGGAACAAAACAAGATTAGTATGGTTCACAGTTCATGAGTGCATGAGAAATAGACTAAAATTGCAAGAGGAGGGGGAAGGCGAGAGCTGGCTACGGGGGTTTAAGCGGTTGAGACCACTTTGTCGAATTGTAGGCAAATTTGTGTTTGCTATTGGGGATAGTGAAAATTGTTTGTGCCTGAATTAGTGGATTTGGATGATTCTCGATAGTCCTAAAGACGTTACGTGAGAGTTTTGTGATGTAATCCCCAATAGGGTCTATCTTTAAATCGTGATGTAAAACACTGTTTCTGATGTACCAAGGCGCATTTGTCATGATACGAAGAATCTTATTCTGCATAGTTTGGACTTTTTTGATAGTGGTAGGGGCCGCCGCTCCCCAAACGGGGGCGGCGTACGTTAGCACTGGGCGGAGAACTTGCTTATAAAGCAAGACCTTGTTTTTAAGTGAAAGCGGTGACCTTCTTCCAATCAGCGAAATGCTGAGATGGATTTTGGTCCAGAACTTATCACAAATATATTTGGTGTGTTGCCTGTATGTTAGAGAACTATCTAAGAAGAGGCCCAGGTAACGTACCACGTTAACCCACTCGATATCTTCGTCGAATAAGGATAAAGTTTTAGGAATTATATTGCGCCTGTGTTTTCTAAAAACAATTGCTTGTGTTTTGTCGACATTTATCGCTATACGCCAGTCTGTCAACCAAGATTCAAGAGTGTGAAGGTATCGTTGGAGTGTACATTGAGTGTATTTAAGGTTCGCTCCTTGGGCGAGGACCGCAGCGTCGTCTGCAAATAAACAGATACTGACACTGGGATGATGGGGAAAATCATAAGTGTAAATATTGTATAGGTAGGGCGAGAGACAAGACCCCTGAGGACATCCTGCCTCTGGAAAGCCCTTGTTCGAAAAGTCAAAATTAATTTTGACTCTGAATGACCTGTTTTTGAGAAAATTGTGTATAATTTTAACTAGGTACTCAGGGAAGTTTAATTTAATCATTTTATAGATGAGCCCATCATGCCACATCTTATCAAATGCTCGTTTGACATCGAGAAAGACCCCTACAGTGAAAAACTTATAAGTGTACCCTTCATTAATTATGTTTGTGACTCTAATCAGTTGGTGTGTGGTAGAGTGATTGTTTCTGAATCCACACTGCTCCGGAGGGGATACAATTGATTGTATCACAGTGCTGTTTGATTCTATTAAGAATTATCTTCTCATAAATTTTAGCCGTGGCACATAGTAAACTTATAGGACGATAATTTTGAGCAAGCTTATGATTTTGGTTAGGTTTAGGTAACATGATCACATTAGCCGATTTCAGAGTGAAGGAAAAAATCTATGCTTAAGGCAGGTGTTGATTATTTTAGTGAGGTGTGTAATAGCATTAAGTGGCAATAGCTTTAAGGCATAATTTGGAATATTATCTGGGCCGGAAGCTTTTTTTTTTGTAATTTATTGATAATTTTAGAGATTTCAGCTGGACTGGTGAGCGGTGGTACTTGCATACTGGAGTTAGCAAGGAAATCTGAAGTTTCAGACTCTACTAACTCTATGATTTGGTCGTTGTAAGGCTCCGCATTTTCTTGAAACGTAGCCTCGAGATTGTTTTTAAATTCTTCGGCTTTTTCGTCGTCCGAATAAAGGATGCCGTTCCTGCCAGCCAGCGGGGGATAATAGTCGGCTTTTTAACAAGCTTCCGTTGGAGGTTGTAAAGGGAGTTATCTTCGGGATGTAAATTAGTCAACAAATTTTGCCAAGAATTGTTCCTATGCTCACTAATTTGAGTTTTAATTTGCCTCTGCAGGGAGTTAACTTCTCTCTTAAGGAGAGGGTTCCTGGTGAGCTGCCATTGCTTACGAAAACGGTTTTAATTTTAATTAACTCCCTGATGCGGTGTGGAAGTCTTAGGTGTGGGGTACTAATAACTTTAGTGACAGTGGTAGCGGAGATAGCACTAGTGATCATGCCAGTGAAGTTGTTAATTGCATTATCAATATTGTTAGTATCAATGATAGGGTTACCAGGAATAGAGTTAAAAACTATTTCTTGAAATTTAATCCAATTAGTAGACTTGAGGGTACGGAGATTTTTAGGTAAGGAATTATTAAGAGCTAGATCAATTAAAACAGGGTTATGATCGCTACTTAAGTCGTTAACAGAGTTAATATCTTCCAAGATTAGATTTTTAGCAAAAGCAATATCAAGAATAGAGCATGTGCCACGGGCTGCATAGTATGTGGGAGCAGTGGGTGCCATGATTTCAGGGCATGGGTGCTCGCCCAGTTGTAAAGAGTGTTTCCATGAGTGTTTGGGCGCCCTGGGTTCCAACATGGGTGGTGAGCATTAAAATCACCAAAAAGCATGACCTTGGGACTGGCGTTGAGAATAGCATCAAGCTCCGACGTGTTAATATGATTCCTCGGAGGCTTGTAAATGCACGACAACGTGAGGTGAGTGTTGTTTCCTAGCTCGATCCTAACAGTAGTGTTTTCAAATGTGCTTGTATTGAAAGAGACAACGTGATGCCTGAGTGAGTTTCTGACAAAAATGGCCGTACCACCTCCCCGGTGGGATAAACGGTCACTGCGGTGACAAATATAATTGGGAAGCTTGAAGGAATCAGCGGGACCCAGATGAGTTTCCTGTATACCTATAATATCTGGGTCTTCGTCACACAAAAAATTCCTCAATTCTCCTAACTTGTACTTGACGCTATTGGCGTTCCAGCTCAGAACACGAAGAGAAGAATTATTGGGGTTAGAGGTATTAAATATTGTCGCCTAGTTTGTTCATGATTTTCTGGAACATAGTTCCGAACTGGCTCATCATCGTAGACATCTGCTCCATAAGTACCTTGGTTTCAGAAAGCGATTCGCTACTGTTTTTGCTTGAACTTTCTTGATTTTTTTCATTTTTATTTTCATTTTCAGTTTTTTATTTTTTTCCTCAAAAGCTTTCGCTCGCTCATGCCAAACATTTTTGGTAGGGGGCTTGCTGGGCTTAAGGTTTTTGGGTTTTTTTCACACCCTGAAAAGTTCGCCGGGTGGGGACCACCACAATTAGCGCACTTTGCCGGGGCATCGGGTTTTTGTGCAGTCTCTCGTCAAATGACTTTGACTGCATTTCAAGCATTTTGGCTCCCTGTTACAGAAGCGCGAATGATGGTAGAAAAGCTGGCACCTGTAACATTGGGCTGGCATGGAATTTTTATCAAGGGGTTCTACTTTGATTTTATAGTACCCTATGGATGTAACTTGAAAAATTGCTTGGTTAGCTGGGCATTTCCTCGAGACTACCAAAAACAAAGGCATGTTCTTGTTCTGTTTGCGGTTTCTCATGACCGAAACGTGCTCTGGGGTGATGTTATGAGTACCCAGTTCTTGGATGATCTCATCAACATCAAAATCACTGGGTAGGCCCCGGATGACAGTTTTGAGCTGCTTTTCGCCCGCCATTTCGTAGGTATGGGATTTTAATTTCTTAACAGAAATAAAATTTTGAATTTTCCTATGGGCATTTGCATCTTCGGGGAAAACTTTAAGCTTTCCGCCGACGATCTTGCCCATAACTTTTTTTGCCTACGACTTCACTAATTTCTAAGAGCAATCCAGGGGTGTTATATTGCTCATCAATAACAATTGGCGGGGTACGTTTTTGGCTGGGTGTCCTTTGTGGACGAGGAAGTATGCCCACCAGCGTCAACCGCTAACGGAGACTCATCTGGACTTTCCTGTTCATTATCAATCATGTCTATATTACAGGGGTCCTCTACAGGTGCCTGGGGGATGCTATCTTCTTCCTCAGTGCCCGGAGCAGTGTCTACAACATTGTCCTCATTGAGGTCCTTAACATCTACTTCTAAATGGGCAATCGCAGAGAAGGAGTTGCTCAAGGCAATAACTTCCTCGCTCGGCTTTGCTTTCTTGGCTTTGCCTTTATTAGGCGACTTAGAAGTGCGCTTGCACTTGACTGGGGTAGTGAATTCATTGCTGACATCAATTTCACTACTCGATCTACTAGGCGTCGGGGGTTGCTTGGCAACCATTGCCTTGATCGCTTCTTGGTGCTCTTTAATGAGTAAGGTATTTGTTTTCCTGGCGCCTTTAATACAAAGCCAGGAAACATTATTTATTATTTTAAGTTCCTCTAACCCTAGAGCAGACTCATTATTATTACAAGATTTAAAAATTAACTCCTCTAGCATTTCCTAAGCTCTCAGCACCGCATAAAACTTTAACTCCAAGTAGTCATCTCTAAGCCCCTCCTCCCGGATTCCACAGCCAATCGCCGACATGTCACTCCGCAGACTGTGAAAACCAACGAAGTCAAGTCCTGCATCAAAGACATCATGATATGGGATTGAGGACTGTTTATCAGTCCACGTTCCCAAAAATAAACTGTCATCCACTGTCATCCACTGAACTGCATCTCAAGTTCTTCAAAGCGCGAATTGAAGAAATGATTCAAAATAATCGACGGATAACTCTGAGTGCAACTTCGTCAGAGCTGGGACTGAGCTAGGATAGCGTGCAGCATATTGTTTCTGATGTGCTGCGATATTCCATAACAGTGCTGTGAAAGCATCCGCCGAGACCTTACTCAATGGACATGAACCTGATTTCTACCCAGATGGGTTAAACAAGTTGGTTGTGCGTTCTGATAAAGGCCTCAATAGACTAAGTGATTATGTTGAAATGTTACAGGTACGTATGCCTCTTAATTCCCTTTTGTATTTTCTGTCTATTGTTAATGAATATTTCTCTATTCAATTTGCAACCTTTTTTTTTTCTAATTAACTCTCGTACTTTTACTTGATAAATTCAATTTTTAATATATGTAACATTTTACCGATAAGTGCAAATATTTTAATATTTTTACACAAAACAAAGGAATCAACTTAAAGTAAAAATAAAGAACAATTAATAAAGACTTTTAAACTGAAAAATTTCAGAAACAAGTTAAATAAACATATGCAGATTTTTACTCAAAAAACGGAGGACTTATCGAAAAAACTCATTGAAAATATTTTCTATTTGACTGCTGTTTTAAATCTAGTTTTGTATAATCTTACTTAAACCCCGTTTCAAAGATCCTTTTCGTGTGATTATGTTTGCTATATAAAATTAAAGTCAAACTTTTAGTTGGAAAATGGCGTATAGAAGAGAAATCAATATTGTAAGGAAATTCGCAGTAAGATTATTTAAAAGAGGAAAATCTTATCTTGAAATAGCTGAAATTGTTGGCAGAAGCCGCACTTCTGTCAAGAAAATCATAATTTTAAAATAATGGACAGATAGAGAAAATAAATGCAGAAGGACAAGTATTCCGAGTGATGTCGCAAAAAGAAATTTTTTAAAAGAAATCAAGATTGATTCTGAAGTAAGTGTAGTCAAACAGGCTGCAGAAACTTCTCGAATCCTATACAGTGGGCCACAAAAGTGTTCGTACACTTGCAATTTTCAATAAAATTTAATGTTTTCGGCAACTAAAAATTAATGCATCGGAATTCTGATTTTTTAATGCTACGATCAATTTGCTCTTAATGGAATAACATAATCAATTTTTCAAACATAGTATAACTTTT
Organism: Trichonephila clavipes; assembly: GCA_019973935.1. Classification (NCBI taxonomy): domain Eukaryota; kingdom Metazoa; phylum Arthropoda; class Arachnida; order Araneae; family Nephilidae; genus Trichonephila; species Trichonephila clavipes. Next base: position 71,626 of record BMAU01016984.1, on the reverse strand, counting down.
ATTTTAAAAAAATTAATAAACAAAAAACTAAAAAAAACATTATGCCACAAGTCTTTGCACACTTAACAAAAATCTCAAAATAGCTTTAAATATTGTACTTTTTTCTTAATTTAATACGTAGTAGGATATCCTTTAGCATTCATTACAGCATTTAAACGTTTTTGTATGGATTTCACCAGTTTTTTTTGTAATTTCTGCATCCATGCTCCTCTATTCTTCTGCGATTACAGTTTTTAGTTCCTGTTTTGTTTGTATGTTATGTTTTCTGACTCCAAGTTCTCTCCAAATATGTTCAATTGGGTTCAAATCAGGTGACTGGGGTGGTGTTTTCATAACTTGGGAACAGTTATATAGACACCAGAGGCGTACGTTGAGAACAGTGTGTTTGGGGTCATTTCTTGATAAGAAATGAAATCGTCTCTGATACCCAAATTTTTGTCAGATAGTTTCAAATTGTTCTTTAAAATACTTAAATAATGTTCATGATTCATAATTCCACAAAAAAAAAACCAAACTACCTAATCCTGAAGCTGACATACATCCCCACACAAGAACACCTCCATCTCCATGCTTCCCTGTTCCAATTAGATGCTTGGGATTCAGCTCCTCGTTTTTTCTTCTCCATACTATTATGTGCCCGTCGGAGCCAAAAATGTTGAATTTGCTCTCATCTGCAAATAGGGAGGGTATTGCTCCAATACGTTTCAGACCTATTTATCATGGATTTAGCGAAGGAAAGTCGAAGCTTTCTATTTTTCGCACTTACAAAATTTTTTCTTCGAGCACAACGACTGTGTAATCCGGCTGATCGAAGTACTCTTCGAAAAGTTTCTGATGAATTTGAGAGAGGTAGAACATCTTTCAACAAATTCTGTAGAAACTTTTACAGCACTTAAACGTGGATTTTTGAGGAATTTTCGAACAATAAATCGTTGATCCCGTCAAGTTAGCTTCTTTGGGTGTCCTTCCTTTCTTGGCTTGCTTTCGATTCTATTTTCTTCTTTAAAACGCTTTATTACACATTGCACCGTCGAATGAGGAACATTTACTAATTTAGCGATGTTTCGAATTGATTTAAATGAAAAATAATCAATTCTAGAATGATTTTTGTTGTCTCTTTACGACTACAAGCAATTTTCACATAATATAATAAAATAAAAAATTAAATATTTTTTAGAAAACCAGCTAAGATTTACTCAAACGATTTTTTGTATGTCGCCACTATGTAAAAATGAAAAAAGTGACAGAAGATATTTTTATTAAAAGAATTTATCCCAAAATATTTGGGTGTACAAAAACTTTTGTGGCATAATTTTTTTGTAGTTTTTTGTTTATTAATTGTTCAAAAAAAGTTATGTTATGTTTGAAAAGTTGATTATGTTATTTCATTAAGTACAAATTGTAGATATTATTAAAGAATTACTATTCCTATATATTAATTTTTAGTCGTTGAAAATATTAAATTTTACAGAAAATTGCAAGTGTACGAACACTTTTGTGGCCCACTGTACAAAAGTGTAAGGGCTGAAACTGTACGAAATGTAATTAGACAAGCTGGATATAAAAGTCGAGCTGTTAGAAGGAAACCGTTCATCAGCTTGGAAAATAATAATAATAAAAGTTTGGAGTTTGCAAAAACTTACCAATCGAAGACCAATAACTTTTGGAAGAAAGTTATATTTAGTGCTGAAAATAAATTCATCATTTTTGGCAATGACTGCCATCGCGCGCGCAACGTATCTAGAAAGCCCAATTCCTGCTTTGGATAAAAAAAAATTACGTTCTACAGTTAATTTACAGTGGTGGCTCTATCATGGTTTGGGGTTGTATGGCTTCATACGGGGTAGGAAATTTAGTTTTTATAGATGGTATTATGAACCACATGGTTTACTTGGATATACTTCGGAACAATCTAAAGGAAAACGTGAAAAATTTGGGTTTAGATGGAAATTTCACTTTCCAGTAGGGCAATGACCCCATAAGCACTGCACGTAACGTCAAAATGTAGTATCTTTTTCATTGTAAACAGTTACATACACTCAGCACGGTCCGCGGCATATCAATGACAAAAAATCTATGGGCCACACTCGAGACAGTGGTCCCCAAATACAAAATTAGAATCAAAACCCATTTAAAACAAGCGTTGAAAGAAGATTGGTTGAAAATATCTTCAGTTACCACCAAAAGGTTGGTCGAATCGGTGCCACGACGTTTAGAGGCCATTATAAAAGCCAAAGGACACGCAACTAAGTATTGACACTCTTTTTTTGTATGCGAGATACACTGCAAACATTACATTGGTATATTCTCAAATTTTTGAGGTAAATATTTGCTTATGTTTATAGTTGAACTTATCAAAAGTTCTTAATTGTTTGAGCAACTGTGGAAAGCTTAACATTTTTTTTAAACTTCATAAATCCTGTTAACTTTATTAAATATTATTGCCAATTAAAATACTGTTTCTTTCGCATCATTTATGAACTTATTGAGAGTAGTTTTGGGCTTAATAATTTTCTATGAAAATTTTTAGAAAGTTACGGGTTTAATTTCACAAAGAGCTCAGAGCTATCAGATTACGCTATCGGTCATGTTCAGCGTCTTTTTTTTTTAAGAATTTTCAGAACACCCTAATGTATTTATATTTTTCATTTTACTTTTATGCTTAATAAATTCAGCTAGAAATAATATACTAATCTATATAATAATTCTCAAGTTTTTTTAATTTTAGGGAAATTTTTATCAAACTTTGGAATTTTTTCACAGATGTTTTACTTTAAGAATATTTTATATTTTCCCAACACAATTACTAAATTAGAAAAATATTATTCAACACTATAAAACTTTAAATTGCTTTTTTTATTTATTGTTAGAACCACTCAAAGTTTTAAACTAGGAGTTTTCAACGATTTTTCATTATTTTTAGAAAAAATTCCAACTATAACTTCACTAAAAATTATGCAATTTTGGAGTTTTAACATACCTTAAAATACCATTAAAATTATACCCCCCATTAAACTGATACTTACATACCATTAAAATTATTTGTGTAAAATTTCATAGAAGAGTATTTCCTTTCATTCTTGACATCGCATTTGAATTATTTTCTACTTGCCAAAAGCACAGTATTGAAGAAAACGCTTTTAAACTTTGTGTGTTCATAAATTGTAATTAAATCATAAAATCAGTTAAAGACTGATTGATAAAGCCAACTGCTTAAAATAAAGCAAAAACAGTATCAACTGAAAATCATTTTTTTCCCTATGTAGTCGCGAATACCTTGAAGATAAAATAAGTTAAAATCTATCAATTTTTTTTATTTTTTTATTTTATGTTTTCTCTTCCTTCTGTATTATATACTCGTATACACACTTTATTTCAATTTGAAGTATTTATAGGTTCAGCAAAATGTTTCCGAAAATTGATTGATGCACAATTTCAAAAGGATTTTGAGGTAGGGGAAAAAAACATACACATGATATTGAGCTGTGAATTTTTCCTCTCCACTCTGTTTATTTAGAGACATTTTATACATTCGTCACATCGCATCCTTTCCTCCAACGTTCGAATTCTAGAAAATGATATCGGATGTTATTATTTCCTCGTTGATCCATATCGAATCGATTAGGCGCTGCTGCAATGAAAATAATTGCTAAAAAAAGATGGCTTGTTTGTTTATATATTTCACATGTGTCGTACTCGTCGACTTCTGTGTTCTGTCTAGCACAACACAGTTAATCTTGATTTGATTTTTAAGATTGTAGCTTGGAGACTCGGTTGTTGCCGCTCGGTTACGGTCTAGTGGTTACTTACTTACTAGTGGTTACAGTCACAAGTGTGGTGTCATGAGTGTGAGCCTAGTAGAGCAGCGCTTCTCAAACTTTAAATATTTGCGACCCAATTTTCAATCACAATTTTTATCGCCCACCTCCCCAGCAATAACAATGCATTCAATGCAATAATAATGTACTTGGATGCGAAAGCTGTAATGTGTGACCTTAATTATAACCCGTACAAATTATCAAGATGAGTAAACTTCGTATTTGTTACTTTTAAGTAATATATATTTTAAGTAAGCTACTTTTAAGTAAAATAAAATATATAAGTATTATGTTACTTTTCTTTTCTAATTTTTAAACTGAAACAGATTGTAAAATAATTTTTAAATAAATTGAATATATTTCTTCAATCATTTATGTCTAATCATCCATTTACAACAACCTATCTTTGTGAATCCAGATTTTTTGCCTTGGGAAATTTTAAAACAAAATAAAAATCTCAGCTACATATAGAAAAAGATTTTACAATATTAATATCTAATATTAAACTTTCCTTTCAAAAATTGTTTTGCAAGACAAACCTATGGGGTAGTCATTAGATAATATTCAACTTGTTCTTAATTTAGTATTGTTAAATTAATTATCAAATACGTTGTGCAGTACTGATGCATTTATATTATCTTAGTGTAAATGTGTATTTTGTTTTTATAATGGTCAGAGATTATTCCGTTTTGCTTCTTTTCAGTAAATTAATATATTTTTTAAATGTTTTATTTTCGACATGATCGCGGCTTCCACGAAGGGTTATCACGTTCCCTTAGCAGGGGTGGTGCCCGACAGTTTGAGAAACGCTGTGGTAGAGATTAATTCTGTCGAGGTTCAAACATCCTCCCGTTGGTGTGGTGTGAAATTTAGGAGAGGGAATTACCAGTTCTCAGGTGTCGTCTTCTTCGCTTGACCGAGGTTCCTCACCAATAGCCCTTTTGTTGATTAAAAACGCGATGTTAATATAACTAACTCTCTCACTGAGCCGGCACTCTACTCTCCAAACATCCATAGTACGGCAGCGGGAGGACTTCGAGTCTCGACAGATTTAACGCACGTCAGCTCCTCTTCAGTCAGGTCTTCAGCACCACTAGGTGGCGACTCGACATCTCCAATCTATATCAAGAAACCTGTCGGTTTTGGATTACTATAGCAAGATACGATTGTAGGGAAGTTTGTAAAGGTCATTTATACATCCTCCAAAGCAGAATTAGAAGAGACAGTTGAAGGTAATTTGGATGCAAAGGTAGAACACGGTTATCATCGTCAGTGAGTGAGTGCGAGTTATGTTAGCGTCTCGCTAATAAAGCTGCAGGAGGGCTATCGCTGACGGACTTCGTCATTTTGAACCATGGTCAAATGACAAGGACGACACCTGAGCTGGCACTCCCTCCTCTAACTTCCACTTCACACTAACAGAAGGATGGTTTAACCTTGACAGATTTAGCGTGCTTCAGCTCCTTTTCGCGCTGGGTCTTCAGGGGTACTAAGCTCGAACTCATGACCCGCCAGCTATGAGTCTATGATCTTGACTACTAGGCTACCGCAGCCACTGTAATCATCGTCCTAATAGATTAGGGGGTGGTCGAATTGAAGAGGGTTCGGTTTTCAATTGGAACGGTGAAGGGAGATTTAAAAAAGAAATTTAAACTGTTAAGCAGTCAATTTGAGTAAAATTTAAAGTAGATTATATATCTTTATCATTGATACAAAACCAATGCGGTGAAAATATTATTTACCAGTCGTACTTAGTGAGGGCCACGAAATAGGAAATGCAATTCTTTTATTTTCACTCTTCATTTTGTTAAGGAAGTTGCAAAAACTTTTTAGAAATTAAATTCCTCTCAGTATCCAAACTGTTGAGCTAATTCTTTTGTAAGTATTCTAGATATTTTTAACGAAATTTAAGACCACACATGATTGTTTTAAATACTTCTCTTTGTATACGATCCTACTTTCAATCATTCTTTGCGAAACTGAAATGAAGACTGATGTCTTCTTGGAAAAGTTAGAAAAGCACTTTATTGAAAGAATAGATTTTACTTCTCAACGCTATCACAAACCTTTTAAGAAATTTAATTTAAAAAAAGTACGCGCGCTAATTTTTTTTTTCGTTACAAAACCTATTACATTTTAGAGAATAGGTTTTCCGCTAGGAAATGTTATCTGCTATAAACGCTTAATAACCACTGCTTGGAATCACATATCAAACTGCACACTATACTTCTGTCTGAACGTATGGAAAATTTTCGGGGATCGGAGTATTATATAAACACGATAAGTTTGGGAAATAATGTTTTGGAGCGTTTTGCGATGTTAATTTTTTATGATAAACTACATATTTTTCGTGGAGGATATAACTAAAATAAAAATAAAAGTAAGATAAGTGTGAAATATATTACATCGTGAAACAGAGCAAATTAGTACTTCCGTTTTCACCAGCAATCTAATCTCCTTGTGTCTTTTACTATGCGTGCGGCATTCGTAGCTGTTTCACTTCTTTCATTGGAAATTGTAAATTTTAGACAAGACAGCTGTGTTGGACAGTGTCTGATGCTTGCTGAAACAAAGCGGAAGCAATAATTTTAAGGGGACAAAAAAATGTCATGTTTTAAAACGATGAGTGCACAGCATCCGTTCTAATGGAGATGACATTTTGAACCTATTAAGAATTCTCGTTGTAATTCTCGAGGAATTAAATGCAGATTTTTAATAATGTCTTTTCTAAAAGAATCGCAGCTTTTCATCATTCAAATCCTGAAGTTTAGGAATAGAAATAAATAACTAATTTTTAGTAATAAGTAGAAATAAAATATTTGAAAGAGTTTTTAATAAACCTACAATACGATTTAGTTATTGAAAATGGCAAAATTATAAAACGGTCTAGTATTTATTTCACTGTCTAAAATTATTTTTTTCTCTCTCAAACAACAATGAAGAAAGAACGTCTTGTTGCGAACTATTTATCTCTGTTTATCTTATCCAATTTTTTTTTTTAAAAATTCTGTTGTGACTCTAACCTTTCAGATTTTTTTTTTCTTTCTTGCATTTCTCATACTATGACGAATGAGAATTCAAGGACATTGTGGGATCGGAATAACAGTACAGGCAGAAATTTTAAAAAAAAAAAAAAATATATACTGGGAGTTGTCTCCCTAACCAAATTCTAGTAATATACAGGGTGGTCATAATTATAGTTTCATTTTCAAAATGTTGTAAAAAAAAGAACCATTGCTCACACACACACAATGACTTCAAATGAATATAATTGAGAAAAGGGGGAGAGGGTATAGTATAAGAAATAAAAAAAATCATTGGCGTTTTCGTAGTTGCTTTTTATGCGAGTTTTGTGATAAGGACAATTTAAGACCGATTTTTCTCATCCAATCCTTACCTTGGTAAATGGATGAGCGTTTCACTTCCAGTGCAACAACCGTTGAAGGACTGGGACAACCGAAACAGTCGTGCATATTGAACAGTCGGTCGGTTGAATGTACAACGCATGCCAAAAGAGTCGTAATTTCATTCATAATGCCACTTGTAGACGAATCTGTTTTCGTCGTGGCACTAACAGAACTACGTATTGACACACTTTGGAACTTTTTCTTCTATACCTACTACACCTCATCGCTCGAACCTCTGTACCTTCCGGGAGGATTCGGGACATGAAAGGAATCTCTTTCAGAACGTAAGGAATTTCTTTCAGCACCGCTGTCAGGCCTGCCAGAACGACTTCTGGTTGTAATATTGAAGACCTGTTGTAGTACAACCTTTCAAGGAAATGTTTTATGTTTCATTAATGTGTTGTAGTTTCTGTTCTTTTTCTTTGCTTTTTTGCACCGTAGCTCACAACTGCAGTATTTGTGACCCAGCATTCCTCTATGATTCCGAGTCGTTTTTGTACTCCCAATACATCCTGCAAGTTTGTCGGTCAGGTAGCAAATCACCCTCTTTATGTAGAAAGTTGGGAAAAAAGTATTAGGGCTACATAAAATCAGTTATTTATAAAACTCCTAATAATCTAAAAAATTCCCCTTATGCATTTAATTATTTTTGAGGTCATAGAGTTGAAAAACTTTTTTAAAGTATCCTGTCAGATATTTTTCCTATTCTTTTCAGTGACCATTTTAAGCTCATCTTTGGTGATGTAAGTTTTAACATTTTCGTCAATTTTCGGATCAAAATGCCCCATAAATTTTTCATTGGGTTCAAGTCAGGTTCATTGATGGGCCTTCAAGAGGTTGAACATTATTAGCTTCATACCAGGATTTTGTTAGCTTGAATTGTGTACGGAGGCATTGTTCTGCAGGAGTACGCTCAGTTAAGATTTTATCAATGGCACCTTTGACTATACATTTTGTACAAGAATGTCTTGGTAACCTTCTGAACAAATGTTTGCTTTCAGATAGGCAACATGTGTCGTTCCATTAGCGCCAAAAACACCATAAATCTTCACAGATAGCCCAATATACTGTCTCTTCGAGAATTCTGGATAATTCACATGTCGGATTTATTATGTCAGTAATATCTAAACCTCTCTGGTTCACATCGAGATTAAACTTTTTTTTGCATATGAAAAAAAAAACCATTGTGCAACTGATCCTCCAAAACAACACGTTTCTTTGCGATCTCTAGGTTCTCCATTTCACGTTTCTTATAGTTGGTTGGAATTTAATTTAACGAAATTTTTAATGAAATAGGCTAATAATGACGCTCATTTGACTCACAATGGCTTTCATTGGACGAACAGCCATTGAAGAGAATGGCTTGTGCTCTTCAGCCTTATTGTTTAAGAGCTCTTCGCCCCAGTAATCGATCTCTGTAGAATCTTTTAATTATCTGAGAACTGAAACCACATTTTTTAAAACCACGCATTCTATCTTGTTCAATCAATGCTAATTGTTTGCATTTTCTCATAAACTGCAGTTTCTCTCTGGCACACGGTCTCCTGCTTGAAGATTAAAATCCGCTGAAAATAAATAAAATAATAAACGTTTAATATTGAGGTCGTCATTATCATTTTCCCCAGCTTTTTGCTTCTATGAAGGCAAACATTGAATTTTTAAATTTAAAAAAAAAGCTATTTTGCTATAATTATTTTGATAGGAATAGTTAAAACTGTTATTTTCCGCACCATGCTGAAATATGTGTAAAATTAAGATGCATAGCTGTAAAAATAATGCAGATTTTTGTCTAATTTTTTTCCAGCTTTGTATGGATATAGGTATTTCACATAAGATTAAAAATAATCGATATTAAGTCAACTTTTTCAAAAAGGAAATGTTTTTAATTTCATAAATAAAAAAAATTTCTCAGAATCCAGATTTACGATTACAGGAAATTGTACATTTTATTGATTTGAAAATGAAGGACAATGCTTTTATTTGCATGATGAAGTGTATGGTAAAAAAAACTATCTGTGGTAAAATAAAGAATTGACCAGGAATTCATCCGTAATGATAAATCACCCTGACCATTAAGAACGAAAAAAAGACGGAGGGGGGAAATATCATCTGATTTTTAATTTACAAACAAGATACAGGGAGTTGATAACCTATAAAAATTGCATGATACCTTTCAGTTGTATTAGTAAAACGTATTTATACTTTTATTTCTTTTATGGGTTATTTTCAAAAGAAAAGAGTAAAGAAATGAAAATAGTACAAAAAGAAGTTATTTATAAAAACAATTAACAAACATTTATGAATAACATTTTTAAAAAAGTGTACAAGCTATATCAAATGGATTCATTCAGTGATGTTTATCAATACTATATTTCCGCCCATCTTTTTCATAAAAATGTTGCCCCCCCCTCTTGTCCCTTAAAAAATGTTTATATACATCGAAAATATTTTTATTAATTTCACCGTCTTGCATATAAATAAAAGGAAATGCAATAGGATATTTTATTTAATGATTCTTGGTCTTTTCTTGCGCACAAAGTTTTCCATTTCGTGGCAGCATCGGACACGGAAAAGAAATTTTAGAGGAAGATTGTTTCGCCATCATTCTACTTGAGGGCGAAAGTGCTCTACACCAGGGGTGTCCAACCCAAATGACCTGGCGCGCCACTTAGGAAAAACATTATAATCTCACGGGCCACGCATTTATATCAGATTTGGAAAAAAAAACGTTTATATTGGAGTGAAAATTTAAAACAAAATGAACTATTATTATTGTTTTCATTATTTTTATATATTCAGACATAGATAATATAATAGAGTTTATATAATATAATAATAAAATGATCAAATATTATTTAAAATATTACAATTGCCATTTTCTTGAAAATTACGGAGTTCCTTTGAATTGATCTTTCGTTACTAATTGTTGTAATTTGATTGTGCTGTCATTCTCAAACGATTAAGTATACATTGCCTTTTATGTTAACCATTCTGAATAATTTTTTTAAACTTTAAAAAGCATCTCTGACTGCCTCTTGCTTTTTGGGCACTCCAAACAGAAAAGGAGGAAGAGAAATGAAAGTCGCTCACACAGAGAATCATGTACCATCCATAGTGAAGGATATGCATAAAATGCAATTGGAATTTATTAAAAAAGTAATTTTTATTATAGTAAAATCAAACGTAACTGTTTGATAAAATATAAATCTATTTTATTCTATTATCAAAAAGGATTTATTTTAAAACACGAACAGTTAACAGGCAATTACATTGTAGATTTATATATACATATAAATTTCCCCTTAAATAAATTTCAAAATGAAAAAAAAAACTTTAAGAACCTGATATTTAAAATTTTTTTAAAAAGTCGGTGGGCCGCAACTTACGTGCTGGTGGGCCACATGCGGGCCGCGTGTTGGACACCCCTGCTCTACAATACCAAATAGATTGCGTCGCACTCCCGTTGCAAAAATCTCAAAGCTCTCCATAAGTACGAAATCATCCTCTCGTGGTTGTCAGCTTTGTCAAAAAAAAAAAAAAAAAAAAAAAAAAAGAAAAAAAAGAAAAGCGTTCACAACTGTTAACTATTTTGCACACTACTGGTTGCAAAGTAGTAACACAAGCTATGATCGAAGTTAATATTCATCGATCTTGAAAATTTAAACATTTCCTTACTTGACACATTTCTTCTCACATTTAAAACTGTAGATACTTAAAAAAACCCCGAATTTTAACTCGTGAGACTTTTTATCTACTATAAAAACCTTAATTACTATTTTTTTAAGAGTACAAACATAAGTATTTAATAGGGGGAAAGAAAGAAACCTAGATAATTATCACATTTTTAGATATTTGTAATTGTAAGGATGTGAAGGGGATTTTTACGTGACTTTCTACTAATAATCCTCTTGGGGAATCTTTGGGCCAGCAATCGCCTTATTTTACAGCCATCCCTCTCAAGAAGAAACCATGAGATGCAAGTATAGTTGAAGCTTAATAATCGTGGATTAGAAGGAAAATGAGTGGAGTCGCTGAAGGCAGTGGTGACGCGGTAAGAATCAGAATTACGCCGCGTGACTAAAGGACGGAATAAATTAGAAAAGTTAGAACTATTAAGACAGCATTGATTAAAGTTAAACTTATTCACATAAGGTTTGAGCTCTCTTTATATCACTCCAAAGGCTCCCTTTATAGATTATTTGTTCTGGAATATTATTTTTGGTAATAATAAATTAGATTTATAATGGTTAGTCTGGGTCACACACATCCATCTTTACCTCCTACAGATTTAGGTCGATTAGATGACGAGGAAGCGTCCCCAGGATTTAGGCCTTTACAATTTACGAATCTAACTTGATTCATGTATAAGCTCCGAAAATCTCCCGAATGAATCAGGCCCGATTTTTTGCTTAGGCATTCTAGGCACATGTCCTAGGCGCATAAGATTTCGGGGAGGATATGGAGGGCGAAAAAGAGAAGAATTTGAAATTACAATGCGAACGTATCATCACCTAATGAAACATAAGAGAAACATTTCTGCCCTTGAGGGAGTAAAGACTGAAATGAGATCTACTATGGAAAAAAATGCTTAATAGTTTGATGTTGTTATGTACTCAAAATGATATTGCAATGGATATATTAATTACAATGATGTTATTAACGATTTCGCAATGATAAAAACTTGGAGAAAGCGTTGTTGTTGTGGCTAATGCCACCTGTCTGACGTAGTCAAAACGAGGCCTACTAAATTCATCGTGGCAAGGGGCTAGAAGTACACCTGTCGTTGGCTTAGACCTTGAGCACCATACAGGTGACATTACGAATTAGCTCAGCGAAATTCCCTGAAGGGACAATAGATGGTGACACCACCTATCACCACCTCCACAATTTTGCCATGATACTGGAGAGGAGGGAAATATTCTCCAGTCCCCTGCTCTCGTGATTTAGCCCATAAGACTTTCGAACCCACTGATTTGACGAGCACGTACTCCATGTGTTCTCGGAGGGTATTTGGTGGCATTGGGCATCGAACCCAGGTCTTCCGGTCTAGAGTCCGATGCTCTAACCACCAGGCTACCTCCGGTTGTTTGAACCTTTGTTGTACAAATACAATGACAGTGACTCAACAAAGAATAAGGATGTCTAAAAGTAAAATTATAGTAAAACGATAAGCGAAGGAAAAAGAGAATAAACAAGTTGAAAACATTTCACACAATAACATGCACTCTAAATTGTAATCGCAAACGATTTCATTAATTTGCTGTACTAATTTACAAAAGGAGGAGGGTCCGTGCAGCCATAAGGTAAGGAATGAACAAGAAAGGCAAAAACATGTCACTGCCCTTTCCTGCCCTAGCTGGGTGTCGTAGTTGGTTTGTGGCTGCTGGCCTTGTACGCCTAAGGTTGCGCATTCAGCCCAAGTCGGGGGATTTTTATGATGCAGAAAATCGACAGTGGTCATGTTGTACGATTATATAAAAGATATCTCGAGTGCCTGTTTGGCTTAGGCGCTTTCGGCAAAATTCAACGCCTAAGTACGGTTTCGCATCTCCAGAGATCAAATGCCCCTGTCTGGGGGAGAAGTTGGGCGTAAATTTACTTACGGCGATTGGAAACCGCCTATATGAGGTCGCACTAAAAACAGATACCAGCTCCCGTGGAATGTACTTGGTCTACTATGGTAAAACACCAACCCGCAGCCTCATTAGAAATGACCCTTTCCTTACGGCTGCCGGTTACCAGTCTAAGACACGGTGGATCCATAGGTGGTGTATAGCGAAAAGACTCTCTAAAGAGCAAAAATAAATAAAAGAGTTTGAGCAAAGGGAAAATCCCTCCCGCACCCAAACTGGCATGTGCTCTGGAAATTAGAGGGGCGGGGGCGTGCGTAACCAGTGGTGCACACAAGGGGGTCCTGGGGTCCGGAGCCCCCAAAGCCCTTGATTTTTTCCCCGATTGATTGTAATTCTAAGTATATAGAGTACGTAAAATTTAATTACTTGCTATTAATGATTAATTTTATTAATTAATGCTAATTATTTATTCAAAAACTAGTTTTTTGCTGTGTTTTGTTCCCCCAAATCGACAAAATCAAATGGAGCATGATACAAGAATGGTGAACTTTCGACTCCGGCCAACCCCCCCTTGAAAAATTCCTGTGTGCGCCACTGTGCGTAACAATTTAAAATGCCTAAGGCACCGGTGAGGTTAAAACGGCCCTGTAATGAATATTGATTACCTGTAAGTAAGATGATTTATTAAAAGTTAAGTGAGACTCTACCTGTATTACCGGTAAGTGGAATGTAAATGCACCGTAAAGCTAAAGGAATTCAAAAATCTAAAACATCTGTGATGAAATGGAGTAGCGATGTTCCACAACATCAGAATTGTTTTATACGCACTATCCGTCTGGCTGTACTACAAAAAATGTTTTCTACTGAAATTGCGTGGAATTGTTGTGGAAAAACTTCATGTTCAACGACTTCACGTGTTTTATACAGTTGTGTTTTCACAAAATATTTAAGAATTAAAAGAAAATTAGCATTTTAAACAAAAAGATACGAATAATACATGTGCTCTGAAGTGTATGATAGACAATTTGGATTTAAAAAAAAATATTTACCTACAAGAAATATTTACTACATAGTGTTAACTATATCTGTATGTATTGACACGATTTCTGGAAAAAGAATGACATGTCATGGAGCAGCAGGTGGATCTGATAAATCCTGGGTAAGCAGCTGGGGTTTTAACTAACATTAAAACGGATTTAGTACTTATGCCTACTTATAAAAACACTGAGAAGTATCTAGAAATCTTTTGCGTACAATTTTTAAGCATATTACTCATCTTTAGAGTGTCGTAATTTTATTTTTCAGCCAGATGGAGGCTCTCTTGTTACGCTTCTAAAACAGAAAAAGATGGTTTGTGAAAAAAAACATCGGAACAAATTTGATATCGGAGTGCTAGACGCCAAGCAGAGCTTGTGTTCGAGTGATATAGAATTCAAGATGGCGGCCTAGCGGTAACAAATCGTCAAGAAAAAGCATTTTAAAGAACTTCTTGGAAAACAAATTGAAATATATTTCAAACAAAGAATATAAGAATAGATTGAAAATAACCAAAATCAATCAATATTTAATATCAATATAATACAACCTTTGACAATAAAGTTCGATGAATGAAGTCAGAACTGCCGATCTGGCAACACTGGTGAAACAAAACGCTGCACATGCGTAGTGGTAGGTGTTCACCATCTGTCCCCACCGTTGTTCAGTTGAGCGTCTTTTGTGTTCCATGTAAGACACGTTTTACAAAGTGCTTGTTTAATGCGTTGTTTCTTAACCGAGAACAGGAAAATGAACGAATAAAAGATCAATTTAAAGTTTTGTTTTAAGTTTGACAACACACGGAGACAAGCATGCGATGCTTGTACGTGCTTATGAAGATCAAGCACTGTTCATGAAGTATGCGTACGAGTGGTTCGCCTGTTTTCGAGAAAGCCGTGAAAGTGTTTCTGACAACCCCCGTAATGTGAGATCGGTGACCTCCGTCTGGGACGAAAACATTGAGAAAGAAAAGAAATTAAAATCACGATCGATCGTCGAATAACTGTGCACATGAAAGCTGACGAACTGAAAATAAATCGTGAATCCGTGTGACAAATCGTTACCGAGAACTTAGGGATCAGAAAAATGTGTTGACGTCATGTGCCACATCACTTAATTGATGATCCAAAGCAGGCACGTTTAGAGATTTCACACGATTTTTTGAACTGTATTGTCATTGAGGATGGGTCCTGGTATCTCAGGAAAGACTCTAACACGAAACAGCAAAGCATGGAATGGCGTTCTCCTGCACCGTCTCCTATGGCGTTCTCCTCCTATGTGTCGGAAAAAGGTCAGAGAAGAAAATTCGCGCATCAAAACGATGTTCATCCCCTTTTTTGATAGTCAAGGCATTATCCACAAAGAATTTATACCTGAGGAAACGACGATGAATGCTGAAAGGTACATTGAAAGTTTGACCCGTTTCATGAAATGTCTAAGCACGGAGAACGACCCCAGTACGCACAACAAGGTTCGTTCTTTTTTGTTCATGAAAATGCTCGTCCTCACACAGCCAATATCGTCAAATAGTTCCTGGCAAAAAGGAGGGGGAGGGTGCAAATTGAACATTTATCATACTCGCCAGATCTCAATCCTCCAGACTTTTGCCTATTCCCACGTCTCAAACTCGCTGTGAAAGGAAAGAGATTTAACGATATTCTTGACATCCAACGAAACGTGACGAGGTTTTTGAACTCCATCCCAAAAGAAAACTTTTTACAAATTTTCCAGGACATGTATAGCGGATCTCAGTGGTGCGCAGTTATGGGAGGTGACTATTTCGAAGGACAGTAAGGTAATTTTCATTAATATTTCGTATACGTAAATGTTACAAACTATTAACCGGACCTTATTGTCAGAGGTTGCATAATAATTATTATACACTCAGGAACATTGAAAATAGCGAACCAGGAAGAAAGCATCGGATTGAAATGAAATTTAATACGCATGACACAGATGAGAGATTCACTTGATCTCAAAAACAAGACAATTAAACGAATATAGGGTGTGCAACGACACAAATACTGGGCAACTGCAATAGCGCGTTGGACCACCTCCAGCTGCAATACATGCCGCAACACGGTCCGGCATTTAGTTGATTAGACACCTTATGTTGTCCTGAGGCAGATGGGCCCACAAATCTTGCACAATCAACTCTAAATCATGTACAGAGTGACACGATGGTATCTACCATTTTAGCTGATCCCACACGTGCTCTACAGGGGACAAATCGGTGGAGAGGGCCGGCCATGAAAGAGTCTGAAAATGACGTAGGAAGTCTAGAGCAACTCTTGCTGTATGCGGACGAGCATTATCTTGCTGGAAAATTGCCCCTGGGAGACCATTTAGGAAAGGCCCTACATGGGGTCGAAGAATATCATCAGCGTAACGTTGGCCCGTTAAGGTTCCACGCATCACAATTAAAGTGGACCGGCTATCATAGGCTATGGTCCCCCCAGACCATTACTCCAGCTGTGCGGCAGTGTGACGTAGAACAGTGTGGGGGAATTGTACCACTCACCAGGGCGTCTCCACACCCGTACAGGGTTATCATCTGTCCCCAAAACCAACCGGATTCATTACTAAACACAACCTTTTGCCAATCTGTGACATTCCACATTGATCTGGCTTGGCACCATTGTAGACGCAGTTCCCGATGTTCCAGTGTTAAAGGGAGTGCACGGAAAGGGCGCTTGAATTTAAGATTTGTTTCTGCAAGGTGTCTGGAAATTGTTTGTGGAACAATTGCTACGCCTACGTCTACTCGTATCGTTGAACGAGTCGCTGTTTGGTCCACAAGTGCTTTCCACACGATCCTTCAATCCTCTCTCCTCGTGGTCTTCCTGGTTGCTCCAGACCCAGTTTTCAGCGTCCCCTCATGTCCAATGCTCCCAACAACTTCTAACGACACACTCCGAATGATACACTTGGCCAGCAACACGGTGCGTCGACCAGCCTGCAGTTTTTATCCCGATGATCAGGCCTCTCTCAAACTCGCTTAAACAGTGAGAAATGTCTTCTAGCACGTTTACCTGGCATGTTTTGCTTACCAAAGTCTACCTACAATAGGCGGGTAATCGTCACGTTTATGAATCTTCGAATTTGAGCTGATTTATATAGCACCCTTTTCCTGATTGTAGCGCCACCTCGGCGTGTATGAGTATGCGTATTGCCACAAAACTGGGATCATTTGCATATCACATTACGCTGTACTTATTTGCAAAGTTTCGCGATTGTACTTAGTTTTCTTCTTGGGTCGCTATTTTAAATGTTCCTGAGTGTATATAATAAGTATATTATGTGATATCCAACAATAATAAACAATACAGAACATGACAGTACAATAATAATTGTATTACATAATTATATTTTTTATATATAAAATAATGATATGTATATTAAAATTAATCAATAATGAATATAAAATAATTATTGAAGATAACTTTCAGTATTCCAAAAACTTTGTTTTTCTTTAATGAATTTCATCGAACACAAGGAACGTTTAAAAATGCATTATTTAAAAGTAAAATAAAGGAATGGCAATTCGCAGCAATAATTAAGAGCACAGCTCTCATATTCTTTCAAACAAACAAAAATCCTGGTACTCACGAATGATATAAGAAATATACATATTCGAAAAGAACACAAGATACAACAGAAGACTGAAGCAGTAGCTTGAACAATGATTTCAATGAAAATGGTTAAATTTTCAAAGAAATCGAATTAAAATCGTCTAAAATTATGAGCGAAAAAAGCCCAATAAAAATTTATTATAATATTGTTACAAATTTTGTGTAAATAATGTAAATGGTTTGTATTTGAGTGTTTAATGCATTTATATTACTCTATGTTATATTTATTTCATGTAAAATTGTACTATTCACAAGCAGTGCCGCCCCTTACGTTATAATGGCAATTGGATGAGAACTTGGCGAAATCTTGGTGGTAGAGCCAAGTTGGCATCATTTTTGGTGACCAAGTTGGTGGTCAATGTGGTGACTTTGGCGACCTTGTTGGCGAGTTCGGAACTCGCCAACAAGGAGTTCTAACTGGAATCTTCTAGAAAGTAGTAGATTTCTCCACTAGTGTCACGTTCAATGACACGAGCGGTTATATTTCTAGAAGTTTCTGTCGCGCATATAAAAAGGATTCTCGCCGGTACGGCGAGTAGTCTTGATTAAGCCAGCGAGTAGTGAGGATTGTTTTGGCTAGCGATTAGCTCGGCTGTGCTTGTGAATAATCTTTACTTGCGTGTATTTTTAAACACTGTTTATTGTGTTTGATTGTTGTTGAAGGTGTGAAGACCTTCAGATATTTACCCTGTTAATATTGCCGATGAATCCTGTATTGAAAGGGATTGGATTTTCGATAATACATTCGCATCGCTCTTAAGGAACTGATTATTTTTTCTTTGTAATTGTTTTTGCATAAAATCCTCAAACCCTCGGATCTACGTAACAGTTTGGTGTCAGAAGTGGGATTTTATGCCAATAACAAGAACTATGGATGATCAACTGAAGGCTCTGTTGGAAGGCATCAATACCTTGAAAAATGGCCAAGAAAAAACTAGGCAAGAAATGCAGAAATGTCTGTATGATACTAAGAACGAGTTAAAGGACAGAAATGAGAAAGGCCAAGAAGGGACTAAGCAAGAAATGCAGCAAGGTCTGGAAGATATGCAGAAGAGCCAAGAAGAAACTAAAAATGAGTTAAAGGAAAGAATGGAGAATATGCAGAGAAGCCAAGAAGAGACCAAGGAGCGAATGGAGAAAGGTCAAGGAGATCTGAGAAATACTTTAGAAAAGAAAATCGATAGCATGGAAGAGAAAATAGCATTGAAAGTTGAAGAAAAGATTGTAGTAGTTGAAGAGAAAATAGCATTGAAAGTCGAAGAAAAGATTGTAGTAGTTGAAGAGAAAATGGAAAAGAATGTAGAGGAGAAAATAGAAACGACCAGAGAAAAATTGGCTGGAAATTTTGGCCTTATGTCACAGAGAGTGGAAGATATTGAAAAGAAGCTTCTAGCTTCCGGAAATGCGACGAATGAAAGCAAGTTTGTCCCTGTTTCTTCAGTACATGTGCCTTCTTCTGCATTGCCTCTGACTTCCTCACCAGTTTCAGTAAAACTGTCTATATATGAAGGAAAAACGAACTGGGAAGTATACAAAACACAAGTTTCAATAATTTCGGAAGCCCATGGATGGACTGAGGGGGTCAAAGCTTGTCAGCTAGTAGCATCTCTTAGAGGAGAAGCCGCCGAAATACTGCAGACTCTTCCCGACACAGAGCGACTAAATTTGAACTCCCTATATAATGCTCTGGATCTTTTCGGTTCGGCCAAAAATACTCCAAGGACTACGCACACCTGCAAATGAAAACAAGACTCCAGAAAACCGGAGAAAGCTTGCAGGAGTATGCCTCCGAAGTAGAAAGGCTCGCCAACTTGGCTTTCTCCGACCACCCAGCAACTGTGCGAGAAACAATCTCCTTACAGTATTTCGTGGACGGCCTAAAAGATGGGGAAATCCAGAAGGCTGTGAGAATGGCAGATGTGCAAGATCTTAAATCTGCTCTGTTATATGCCCTGAAATTGGAGGCCGCCACTCAAGCTAGTCACCGAGACCGCCAATCCATCCGAGGAGCTAGGGTGACCTTAGATGTTCCCTGTGAATCTCCATGGAAAAGTGACATTGAGAAATTAAGAGATGAATTCCAAGCTTTTAAGCATCAACGTCAGAACCAAGAGAAACACAACTTCAAGTGCTGGGGATGCGGTGTAACTGGACATCTGAGAAGAAACTGTTTCCGATCAAGGAAGGATGAGAACACCGTCTCTTCTTCCAAGCAGGAAAACTAATATATGGCCATCTCGCGGGGCGGAGGTTGCCAGATAATGAAAAGCCGCATTACCAAATTTTTCAGATTACAGCAATAAATGGTGGCGACAAGGGACTTTGCGTAATAGGACAAATTAATAACATCTCGTGCCGTATGGTTGTTGATACTGGAGCCAACGTGTCTATAATTAGAAAAGATTTGGCTCAAAACTCACAATTTAGTATTATCTGGACGCCACCCTGCAATCCCTTGTAAACAGTGACGGGTGACAAGATTCATGTTCATGGGAAAGCTAACGTCACTCTAAGGTTTAGAAGTATTGACTATCACCATACGGCATATATAGCAGATATCACCGACCCCTGTATTCTTGGACTGGATTTTCTGAAGAACAATAACTTTAAATTGGACTTTGAAAATAGCAATATGCATTCAAAATTTGAAGACATCACTCTTTTTGGCTTACAATCTCAATTTGAATCCAACGAGAAAATTATAGCAAAAACCACTCTTATTATCGCCAAGAACTGAATGTATAATACCCGGTTTAGTAGCCGAAAATAGGAAATTCTGATTCGGCCTAATTGATTATCCTGACCCAGACAGTTTAAAACTGATAGCCAGTACTGATAGCCTCGTCGGTAGTAGACCTCTCGAATTCAGTCATACCAGTGAGAATCGCTAACATCAGTGACAAGACGAGGACTATACAGGAAGGAGAGGTAATAGCAGCTTGTGCTCCTGTCACTTGTGTAGACCGGAAGTGAAATACCCAAGACCTTTCTTCGGAGGATCTAGTCGAAGATTTACTTCAAAACACGGACTTGAACGAGAAATAAAGATGTGCTGCAAGAGGGTTGATTAAAGAATTCTAGAGCCTCTCTATTTTCAAAAACATCTGAGGACTTTGGAAGAACAAGACTAACGAAACACCGAATAGATACAGGGGAGCATCCTGCTATTAAGCAGCACCCCCGACGACTACCATTCGCTAAACAGGAGGAAGTCCAAAAACTCATTAAGGACATGAAAAATAATGATGTTATTGAGCCATCATCAAGTCCTTGGGCATCTCCAATCGTCTTGATCAGGAAGAAAGATGGCTCAACCAGATTCTGTGCGGACTATCGTCGGTTGAATAACGTCACCAAGAAGGACAGCTATCCTCTGCCAAGGATAGATAACACGCTGGACACACTTGCCGGAAATATCTGGTTTTCTACCCTAGATCTCAAAAGTGGGTATTGGCAGGTAGAACTCCACCCTGACGATAAAGAGAAAACTGCCTTCTCCACGGTACAAGGACTGTGGCAATTTAAGGTTATGCCTTTCGGCTTGTGCAATGCACTGCAACTTTCGAGCGCCTTATGGAAACAGTCCTCGGAGGGCTTTCGTACGAGGCCTGCCTAGTTTATCTCGATGACATTATCATCGTGGGGTGCTCCTTCGAAGAACATCTGAAAAATATCAGACGTGTACTACAAAAGCTGAAAGAAGCTAATCTGAAATTATGTCCATCCAAGTGCCACCTATTCCGGCCTGAAGTTACCTATATCGGATACATCATTTCGGCAGAAGGTGTACGAACAGACCCGGAAAAGATCTCGGCTGTGAAAGACTGGAACTGCCCGACGGATGTTCACCAGCTCCGGAGTTTCTTGGGCTTATGCACGTATTACCGGAAATTCGTGAAAAATTTCACAACTATTGCCGGACCACTCCATAAGCTGACCGAGGCAAAACAGAAATTCATGTGGACGGTTGATTGTAACAACGCCTTTAACAAGCTTAAGGACGCACTAACATCTGCTCCAATCCTGGCATATCCTGAAATTGGGAAACAATTTATTCTGGTTACGGACGCAAGTCATGAGAGTATTGAGGCTGTATTGTCTCAAGAGATAGATGGTCAGGAGCGTGTCATCGCCTATTTTAGCAAGTGTCTGCCCAAACCAGAAAGAAATTATTGTGTGACCAGGAAGGAACTGCTCGCCATATCGTAAAAGCTGTGGAGCACTTTCATCCTTACCTCTACGGCCGAAGGTTCCTGCTGCGAACAGATCATGCTTCATTGACCTGGCTGCTGAATTTTAAAAATTCAGAAGGCCTAATAGCTAGGTAGATACAGAGACTACAGGAGTATAATGTAGAAATTCGCCACAAAAAAGGATCAGCACATGGAAATGCAGACGCCCTTTCGAGAAGATCGTGTCCTGAGAGCTGCAAATACTGCTCGAGAATCGAAAAGAACTTTGGCGTAATAGTTCCAATACTCCGCCAAGTTACAACGCCATCAACATCGGCATTGGACCCGTGGAGTGATGAGAGCGTCCGAAAAGATCAACTGGCTGATCCTGAAATAAAACCAATCATAGAATTCAAAGAGTCGTCTGACGAAAAGCCCAGCTGGCAAGACATCACCCCTTTCCATCTTACAACGAAGCGTTACTGGGCTCTTTGGGACTCTCTCCATGTGAAAAATGGTGTTTTATATCGAAAATGGGAGTCTGACGACGGAAAAACATTCAGGTGGCAATTAATACTCCCAAAGACAAGAATTTCAACAGTCCTTAAGGAACTCCATGGCAGTCCAACTGGAGGTCATTTTCGTGTTATGAAGACCTTACAAAAAATTCGTGAGCGTTTCTACTGGAACAATGTGCGGAGTGACGTCGAAAAGTGTTGTCGCATATGTGATCCCTGTGTGCACGCAAAGGTCCCAGAAAACGCACTAGAGGAAGACTGCAGCTGTATAATGTGGGAGCGCCTTTCAAACGAATAGCTTTTGACATCCTAGGTCCACTTCCGAGATCGTCAGATGGCAACAACAACATCCTGGTTGCCATGGATTACTTCACTAAGTGGCCTGAAGCTTATCCTATTCCCGACCAAGAGGCCTCAACTGTTGCAGAGGTTTTAGTTCAACACTGGATCTCACGATCCGGGGTCCCTTTACAACTGCACTCCGATCAAGGGAGAAACTTCGATTCTGCAGTTTGCAAGAGACTGTGTGAAATACTCGCCATTGACAAAACCCGGACAACAGCTTTACATCCTCAGTCTGACGGCATGGTGAAGAGGTTCAATCGGACCATCCTGAACAGCCTATCTCTCCCTGGTATCCAGTAATCAACAGGAGTGGGACAAGAAATTGCCCTTTTTCCTGCTTGTCTACAGGAATGCCGTTCACGAGACCACCGGCTATTCGTCATCCCAGATGCTCTTTGGACATGATCTTCGTCTGCCTGCAGATCTTCTGTTCAGCCGGCCATCAGATGCACCCTTGGCGCCTGAGGAGTATATCGAGAAACTCCAGGCACGGATGGAGGAAATGCATCATCTGGCTAGGGAAAGAATCGGCATGGCTTCCGAGAAGATGAAGACCCGATACGACGCAAGAGCAACCGGACACGACTTCGTGAAGGCGACAAAGTGTGGTTATGGAATCTGAAACGTCGCAAAGGACTCTCTCCAAAGCTGCAGACAAACTGGGAAGGTCCTTACACAGTCCTAAAAAGACTGAATGATGTTGTGGTGCGGATACAGAAATCACTACACTCAAAACCAAAGGTAATACATTACAATAGGCTAGCCCCTTATCTTGACTAAGATTAATAAGATCCTTAAGTTTAGTCGATGGTCATTAATTATTTTGTACACAATGTAAATTATATTTCTCATTTCTAATTCCTTAGTTTTATTTTAATATTGGAATTTATGTTTACATCTATTCATGTTCTTTGAATTTATTTGTATTGTATATGCTGTGGAACACTTTTGTAACTTTATATGTGAGTATTATGTGAGTAGTTTTCCTGTAAATAGATGCCTCTTACTCAAGGATTGTACTGCCCGGAACGTGCAGTCTTTGAGGAGGGGCAGTGTTACGAATTTTGTGTAAATAATGTAAATAATTTGTATTTGAGTGTTTAATGCATTTATATTACTCTGTTACATTTATTTCATGTAAAATTGTACTATTCACAAGCAGTGCCACCCCTTACGTTATAATGGCGATTGAATGAGAACTTGGCAAAATCTTGGCAGTAGAGCCAAATTGGCATCATTTTTAGCAACCAAGTTGGTGGCCAATGTGGCGACCATTTTGGCGTCATTGGTGACCTTGTTGGCAAGTTCGGAACCCTCTGGAATCTTCTAGAAAGTAGTAGATTTCTCCACTAGTGTCACGTTCAATGACACGAGCGGTTATATTTCTAGAAGTTTCTGTCGCGCATATAAAAAGGATTCTCGCCGGTACGGCGAGGAGTCTTGATTAAGCCAGCGAGTAGTGAGGATTGTTTTGGCTAGCGATTAGCTCGGCTGTGCTTGTGAATAATCTTTACTTGCGTGTATTTTTAAACACTGTTTATTGTGTTTGATTGCTGTTGAAGGTGTGAAGACCTTCAGATATTTACCCTGTTAATATTGCCGATGAATCCTGTATTCAAAGGGATTGGATTTTCAATAATACATTCGCATTGCTCTTAAGGGACTGATTATTTTTTCTTTGTAATTGTTTTTGCATAAAATCCTCGAACCCTCGGATCTACGTAACAATATAAAGAGTGTTTTTTTCCCCAGGTATGGAAGTTTAAGTTGGCATTACTTTCCAAGATGGCGACCGATTTAACAGCTGTCAAGTGATTTATTCTCAGTTTGGTTTGGCAATTCATCAAACGATCATCAAGCAAGGCGTAGATTCGTCGAATGGGCCCAAAACGAGATTGCCGTTGTTCCCGATTTTCATAAGCGAATTTTGTTTAGCGATGAAGCGCATTTCTGGTTGAATGGCTACGTCAACAAACAAAACTGCCGCATTTGGAGTGAAGCTAATCCACAAGTGTATGTCGAAACACCGTTACATCCAGAAAAACTGACTGTTTGGTTCGCTTTATGGGCTGGTGGAATCATTGGTCCGTACTTCAAAACCGATGAAGGGCACAACGTTACAGTCAATGGTGATCGGTATAGAGCCATGATTACTAACTTTTTCATTCCTGAATTGAACAATCATGATGTCCAGGAGCTGTGGTTCCAACAAGACGGCGCAACATGTCACACAGCTCGTGCCACAATCGATTTATTGAAAGACACGTTTGGTGACTGCCTAATTTCACGTTTTGGACCTGTGAATTGGCCTCCAAGATCTTGAGATTTAACACCGCTAGACTATTTTCTGTGGGGCTATGTAAAGTCACTGGTCAATGCGGATAAGCCACAAACGCTTGACCATTTGGAAGACAACATTCGCCGTGTTATTGCCGATATACGGCCACAAATGTTGGAAAATTCATCGAAAATTGGACGTCCAGATTGGACTACATCCGAGCCAGCCGGGGCATTCATATGCCAGAAATCATATTTAAAATGTAATGCCACAAGATTATCTTTCGAATAAAAAATTCATGTCAATCGAATAATACATTGTTGTTTTATTGCAATATAAAGTTCTATACCTCTAAAAAAACACCCTTTACATCATTCCCTTGGCAACCACTTTACCACAGGATAAAATTATTAAGGTTGTTTTTCTCATGGGAACGAGAGCATAAGCTGAACGCGGAGCATATTTTTTGGATAGAAAAAATGCCTCCAATTTAGTAAAAACTTGTGACATTGTAATTCATGTATTGTTTATAATATGGTGTTGTAAAAATTTCAAAATATTTTATAAATAATTAGTTTTTCTTTTTAAAATGTCAAGGGATAGTTCATTTAACATTACTTTCGGCTTGGTTGAGTTGAGTTGAGTGTGGGGTTTAATGGCGCAAGAGCCAATTTTGGATAAACTGCGCCAAACAAACTCTTTAAGCATTAAAAGTATAAAATCAGTAATAAATTGTATAGTTAAAAAAGTAAAGTCTCGGATTAAAAATTTTAAAAGCTAAAGCTAATAAATTTTGGTGAGGTTTTCCCCACCAAATCAGAAAAATATTTAGTTTGTAACCAAATTTTTTAAAAGTAAAATGTTATCTTTTGCTGTTAACACGGTTTTTCAATCGGGTTTTCAAAGTCGTACCATATAGATGCACAATTATGCCCTTTTACTAACTCTCCCATGTAAGTAAGAACATACTTTAGATTTAGCTCAAGTATCATCTTCCACACACACACATCATATATTATCATATCTTCCTCATCCGTTGAATACTTGGTAGGTGCTGATTTTCGAGGTCTATGAGGAGCTGTCTTAATTTCTATTTTTGGTTTTATAGTGTTAGATTGGTTTTTAGGAGGACGTTTTTTCCTACGGGGTTTTGAGGTTTGAATTGTATCCTGGATGTAGTGGGTATGGTATTGGATGTAGTGGTGGTCGTTTCAAGAACAGAGCATGCTGTGGATGAGGAAGATGCGGTAGAGATAGATAAATTATCAGAAGCTGTGGAAACAGTATCTATTACAGAATTAGAGGAGGTTGAGATATTGATGGCGATGTTACCGTGACAGAAGATGTGGATGGTACAAGTTGTGCTTGAGTTGATGTAGAAGATTTAGTAACTGCAGAGACTGAGGAAGACATATTTGGCTTCGAAATGGTTATTAATGGTACTAGCAATTTTAAATGTGGGCACACTATTTTTGTAATCGTTTCATCTGTTTGTGAGGAACTATTAACAGTTATGGATTTGGCAACCTGAGCGTAAGTTTGAGATGGTTGTGGGGCTATAAATTTTCGGGCTTCAGTATAGGATATGTTTTTGTTGGTTTAATTGTTTGTATCTCTTTTTCTATTTTCCATTTGGGACATAGTTTCGAATCAGTGGAATGAGGCTGTGAACAATTGGCGCATTTCTGCTCTAGAGTGCAATCTGAGGAAACATGTCCAACAGATGCACATCTAGAGCAAGTCAATTGTCCACGACAGGCAGTTTGAGAGTGTCCGAACCTTTGACACTTAAAACAGCGCAAAGGATTCGGAATATAAGGACAGCTTTTATAGTTTTGGGTAAAGTATGGCTATTAAATGTTAAAATTAAATGTTTTGTAGGAACAATTGTAGAGTTTTTTTTTATTATGATTCTTCTGACCTGAGTGACACCCTGATCAGAGAAACCTTCAAGTATCTCTGAATCAGAAGTGCCCAACAAGTCAGGTTCAGATATAACACCACGACTGAAGTTTAGAAATCTGTGAGGAGTAACTGTAAGAGTAGAATCCAAAAATGTTTTGTAGATAGATAGGATTTAGACTGAATAGCTGATTTTGTCTCCACAAGTAGGTAATCGGATCGCATTTTTTTAACAGATTTTGGCTCGCCTATAGCTTGGAGGGCTTTGAAAATTGCAAAAGGTGATTTTTTTGACATTTCATTGTCGGGTAATGAAAGAATAAGAAAACGTGTAGTACTAGCTATCTGATCAATGGTATGAGCATCATGAGTTTGGTAGGGTGGGTTGGGGGTTTTAAAAACTACGTTTTGATTTTTTTCCTTATTTTTATTTATTTTGAATTTTTTTTTTAAGGAAAGAGGAGGAGAATTCCTTTTGATTTTCAGAGGACCAGTTTGGCAGGGCTAGCCCTAGATTCAGCAACCAGTAGTGGCCTCTGGAGAGCCCCCCACTCTGCAATACAGGACCCCATCCAGGCACCACCTGAAACTACAAGACAGGCGGGATTATGCACCAGATAATAGAGCAGCCAGGATATGCTGGTTAGGCTGCCCCGGGCTCCTGTACTATCTGACGGCCTGAGATGCAAAACTCAGCTTTTCTCCTGTACCCTCTACATGGCCGCTTCCTCCAAGACCCCACCTCACTAGTCCAAAGGTCCTCAAAAGTTCAAAACCCCGCTCCAAGTGCCAGTTTTCCCAGGGAGCAGTCCATTGTGTCATCATACCAATAGTGAAAACCCATCAGACACAACTTCATTCCACTCAGTCCTGGTCTGCCACAGGACTTCGTGGCAGAAAAATAAAGATAATAAGCTGAACACAAAAAAATCAATAATCGAACATAAAAGAAGCAACAAAATAAAAAAATATGGAAAGAAATTTAAGAAAATCAAATTAAAAGAACGTGATAGAAAATGTAAACCATAAGAAGGTAGTAAAAAATATCAATTTTTTTTTACTAGAAAAAAAAAAAAAAGTTAGAACAAAGTTCATTGTTTAATATAGGTGTGTGGTCTGGACGGGAAAAGAAGAAAAGGGAAATTTGAATGGCAAGAAAGAGGGCCGAAAATAGAGAAAGATCACTAGGGTTCCCCGGGTTCGTGAAGCCCGTGTGTACCAAAGACAGTAAACCCCTAGGGAAAAGGAAAAGATCACTAGGGTACCTCGGGAGCGTGAAACCTGCACTCACCTAAAGAAGGTGAGCCCCCTGAGGGTACTTTCGGCTTGGAAGAAGAATGGTGTCATTTTGCTTTCCACTGGGCCTCAGTAAGATCATAATCAGATTAATTTTAACTGTCAAATCTTATTCCCTGACATTCTATGAAACTTGGCGAACTGGCTACAATGCCATGACTTCATGTCCGTGGTCCGAGTCTAAGCCTACCACCATACACTATGATTACTCATTTAATCGAAAGGCGGCAGTTAGTTTATGCCTAGCTTTGTGTGATTGGGAGTCATGCACATTTATTTGTTACGGGTCACCATTTGTACGAGTATTGGTCAACGTGTGCTACATACCGTCTGCTCAAAAGGGTCGTAGATGGTACCAATGGTGTAACGGAGAATGTTAGGGCCTCCGTGTCTTACAAGGGATTGCAAAACCAGAATATAAAATAGGCTTTGGGCTCCCTAGTATACTGCCCTCGGCGACGCAGAGCTTGTGGGGGTGTACATTACGCCAGTTTTTGATAGCGGATCAAGGCCTCAAAAAGTCTTGAGAAGTCTTAAAAACACAGGAAATTTTTTGGTTTGTTCAAAATGCGTACGAAAATGGAAGACAGTATAACTAATTTGAAGAGCTGGTGGATGATATCTATGCAGCATGGGATAATGTTATTCTTGAATGTTTGAAAACACTTGTTGAAAGTATGTCATACTGTAACATCACCTCTCGAAAACACCAACATCTAGTCGGCTTTCTTTGTGGACCCGACCCCCACACGTGCATCTGTAGCTGCAACGCAACCCCTTTTTGACCCCCGAGGAATCTAGCTCGTCGACCGGAAGATGAGAGGAGAGATGCTTTTGAACTTGCACGGGAGCGGTAACCAACGAATCCTCCTCTCACAAAATAGTGGACTCGAACAATCTATAATTAACTTTAATAACTGTAATGTATCATTTAGTAAATAATTTTCAATAGTTGTGACGTAAATAAATTCCATATTTTAATTAACCAAGAATACGCTACCGTTATTCTTTCAAACGTTACAATACCTAATGATTCATTGTTTCACTGAAAAAAGGCGAACTTACAAAATATAAGCTCTGAGAATTACTGTAAAAATTGATAAAAAAATTTAACTGTACTAATACAATTATTTTTTAAGTTTGCTTTTATTTTATCGATAAAGAAATGATTGAACTTTATAAACTGAGTGAGTGTTTGGTTTAATGCGCAAGAGCCAAATGTGGCCAAGCTGCGCCAAACATATGGTAAAATACAAAAATAGTTGTTAGGACATCTAAAATAATGACAATACACACAAACATTAAAATATCAAAACATGTGTAAAAAGGTATTCTAATTGTAAAAGGAAACAATTTTTGGTGGGGATTTACTACCACCAGGTCAATGAAGATCTTGAAATAACTAATAGGTTTAAAACAGAGTAATGCACTAAGCAAAAACTAAATTTAAATACTTCGAAATAAAATGTAAAAATTTGATTTAAAATTCTGTTCAGTTCGTTACCATTTTATTTAAAAGAACAATCTGGAAAGAAATAGTTTGAGCTATTTCTAACACGAGTTGGGTTCATGCTTCCCAACCCTCATTTTGCCAGTATTCTGCTGATAATCTTCTAACAATAGACTTCGTTGATTCTACCTCTTTTATATATATATGTCGTATACTATCATATCTTCCTCATTCGTTGTGTATTCTACTGGTGCTGGTTTGTGAGGAGTCATCTTAATTTCTATTTTTGGTTTTATACTGGTAGATGTGTTTGTAGGAGGACGTTTTTTTTACGGGGTTTGGAGGTTTGTTTTGCATCCTGGGAAGTAGAAAGTATGGTATTGGATGTAGTGGTAGTATTTTGAAGAGGACTTGCTGATAAGGGTGTATACATTGATATTGTGGATGAGGAAGATGCAGCAGAGGTAGATAAATTATTAGCTGTGGAGGGAGCAGTATTTTTTAATGGAATAGGTGGTTGAGATTTTGATGAAGATGTAACTATAACAGAAGATGAGGATGGTAAGAGTTGTGCCTGAGTTGATGTAGAGGATTTTTTTAAAACGGACGGGACTAAGGAAAATACAGTTGGCTTTGGGACGGATCTCAATGGTTAGAGTAATTTTAAAGCTGGGCATACTATTTTTGTAATAGTTTCATCTGTTTGGGTTGTTGCCGCTGCAGTTGATGTTTTGGCAACCTGGGTATATGTTTGAGATGTTTGGGGGACTATTAATTTTGGAGCTTCAGGATATGAGATATTTTTACTGGTTTTGATTTCTTGAATTTGTTTCTCAATTCTCCACTTGGAGCAGAGTTTTGAATCAGCGGAATGAGCTAGAGAACAGTTAATACATTTAGGCTCTAGAATGCAATCTGTGGAAGCATGTCCAACAGATGCACATCTAGAGCAAGTAAGTTGACCGCAACAGGAAGTTTGAGAGTGTCCGAGCCTCTGGCACTTGAAACAGCGCAGAGGGTTCGGAATGTACGGGCAAATTTTGCAATTAAGATATCCAGCTTTAATTGAAGTAAGTAAATTCGGGCTATTAAATGTTAAAATTAAATGATTTGTAGGAAAAACTGTAGTATTCTTTTTTATTGTAATTCTTCTGACTTGAATCACACCCTGATCTGAAAATCCTTCAAGGATTTCAGATTCAGAAGTGGTCAACAAGTCAGGTTCTGAAATAACACCTCTGCAAGAGAGTAAAGTTTGTTTCTAATCAATGGGCACGGAAAACAATTAAGAAAAAAAAAAACCTGGCATTTAAATTTTAAAAATTAAGGTTTATTAAAAAAGATTTAAAGAAAACGGTTATTATACAGTTAGCAACACTCGGACATGACTTCACTCCGTCGTACCCAAAGACCGAATGCCTGCCACTTGCCATTCCACATTCCAAGGGGGAGGAAACTACCCATTTCCCTTAGCTGGTGTCAATGGGCCTTCCCACTCCTACACCTCCCCTTAAAAGCTCATCCGTCATTCCAGGACGATGAAGCTGAAAAAGAAACTATAAAAAAACACATGCACACATACATGGCAAGAAACAAGATAACGAGAGAAATTTTTTTTTTTTTTTCAGGTATCATGTAAAAAGAGCTTTTGCTAATACAACTCCCAAAAAATAGATTTACAAATCACATTAATATGCTAGAAAATTAATATCCGTACAAGTTTTAACACAATAATACTCAAAAAAAAAAAATATTAAAATATAAAAAAAGAAGTTACCAAAAATATATCACAAAAGCCAAAATTTTCATCTTTAGCAGTTCCAGAAATTACTACACATACAAAAAAAAAAAAAAAAATGTCAAGCGATCATCTGGCTCGAATCTTATTTAACTAATGGGAATAGGCAACCGGGATAATGCATCAGCATTTCCATGTTTAACGCCCTTCCTGTATGAAATAGCAATATTATATCTTTGGAGGGCTAATGCCCATCGAGTTAGTTTGGCACTTTGAGGAGTTGTTAAGGTTAGGTACGTCAGAGGGTTGTGATCTGATATCACCTCAATTTCGGCCCCGAAAATCCAGCTATCGAAGCGCTTCAATGCCTCTATAACGGCATAAGCCTCACGCTCTATGGTTGCCCACCGAGTTTGAGTTTCGGTCAGTTTCTTACTGAAAAATGCAATTGGGTTCTCTTTACCCTTTTCATCGTTTTGAGACAAACAAGCGCCGATTGCAGTCGCTGAAGCATCCGTGTATAGTTGGTAAGGTTTTGATAGATCAGGTGTGTACAAAGATGGTGCTTTTACCAGTTGTGCCTTTAATTTTGTAAAAGCTTGTTCGGCAACTTCATTCCAAGGGATTATATTCGGAACTCGGTTCCTTGTCAGTTCTGTTAATGGCAAGACTAAAGAAGCAAAGTTTGGGATATATTCCCGATAGTAGCTAGTTAAACCCAGGAAACTTCGTATTTCTTTCTTCGTTGTTGGTACAGATATATTTTTGATTGATTCAACCTTTCCGGGATCTGGGGAATGTTGCCCTGAACCAACAACGTGCCCTAAAAACTTCACACGTCTTCTTGCGAAATTGCACTTTTTAAGGTTAATCGTGAACCCGACCTTTTGAATCGTTTGAAATACTACACACAGATGTTTCATGTGCTGTTCCCATGTTTTGGAGAAAACTGCTACATCGTCGATATATGATCGACAATATGCCCGGTGTTTCACTAGCACCTGATCCATAACTTTTTGAAAGGTACTCCCGGCGTTCTTCATCCCGAAGGGCATAACACAAAATTGGTAATGACCATGATGAGTCACAAAGGCTGTGTAAGGCTTTGCCTCCTCTGCCATTGGAATCTGCCAGTAGCCCTTTGTTAGGTCTAGAACGGTTATATAATTAGCTTGGCCCACTTCAAACAGAAGATCCTTTGCATTTTGCATAGGGTATGCGTCTGCAATAGTGAAACTATTCAAATGTCTGTAGTCAACACATAGTCTGATACTTCCGTTCTTTTTGGATACACAAACAATTGGATGCGCCCATTCACTTTCACTCGGTTCGATGAGTTTGAGGTGCAGTAACTCATTGATCTGACGATCGACTTCTTGCTGCAAAGCAATAGGTATGCGGTAAGGGTGCATCTTTTTTGGGGTGAAATCCGGTTTCAGTTTTAAATTATGTCCCTTTACTTTTGCTAAGCCAGGAAGTGAACTAAACAAACTGGAGAATTTTCCAAGAGTATTCAATAATTCCAGTCGCTGAACATCATCTAATTCTTGGCAATCACTGCTTATGTGATCCGTAACATCCCCCATAGATGATACAGCCATATCTGTTGGAGCATAATGAAGGTCCCCGAAATCTGAGTCTTGATCGAAGATCAAGCCAACTTGTCCCACTCTTGCTATGTAAGGACGTAATTTATTGAAGTGTAACTCTCTTATGCCCCCATCATCTAATTCAACTTTCGCGGAATACGGTCTAGTTATTTCAATTATCGTAGCTGGACCTATCCATGTTTTCATCAATTTATGAGTAGAAGACGGAAGTAGTACCAGAACTTTATCTCCTACCTTGAATTGCTTTTCCCTGGATCGTAAGTTATAGTATGATGCGTAATTATTTTGAGTCGCTTCCGCCGTCTCAGCTGCTATTTCATGAGCCTTTCTTAACTTTTCTATTAAGTCTTCCAGATACTTTTCCACTGAACGGGAGAGAGTAGTTGGGATGTTTCTTTCTCCTACCCACACTTCCTTGAGAAGAGATATGGGTCCCGAAGGCAAACGTCCGTATACTAATTGGAATGGCGACATGCCTGTTGTACTGTGGGGTATTTCCCTATATGCGAATAACAACAAGGGAAGATGGAGATCCCAATCGGACCCATGTTCTTGAACATTCTTACTTAACATGTCCTTCAACGTGCGGTTCCACCTTTCCACGGCACCCATACTTTCAGGATGCCCTGGAGTAGAAAACGTGGTGAAACCCCCATAACACTCAGAAACATTTCAGAAAGTTTTGAGGTGAAATTAGTTCCTTGGTCAGAACAGATCATTTTCGGAAAACCTGTTTGTGTGAAAATTTTCAGAAGGACGTTGCACGTAGTCTTGGCGCTTATTTCCTTGACAGGTATGGCCTCTGCCCATCTCGTGCATAAATCAACTGCGCAAATAATAAAATGATGGTTCCTTCTCGAAGGAGGTTCCAACGGCCCAATACAGTCCACACTCCATACTTCAAAGGGTATTTCGGGTCTGACCAATGGTTGTATTGGAACCCGATCTCTGTAAGTGATAGGCTTCCGAAGCTGACAGATCTTACAACTTTCACAAAACCGTTTGACATCTTGTTTTATTGTCGGCCAATAAAATGAGTACTTTATTCTTTGCCTAGTTTTCTGCTCCCCAGATGTCCACCAAGAGGGACGTCATGCGCCATTTTGAGTACTTCTTCTCTTTTACATTGTGGTAGTACTACCTGATCGATGTTCTCTCCACAAATATATTCAGAGTGTACCAATATTCCGTTATGTATTTTTACTGAGTTCTTTTGTTGTTCTGCAAGACTCCAGAGTTTCTTTAATGTGTCATCTTCCCTTTGCATTTTTATGAATGTACTACGCGTTTCCCTTCCCTCCGAAAGTTGTTCTTCCTCATTTGCTTTGCTCACAGCCTGTATGTAAATTTCAGAGGGGTAAGTTTCTCGGGTCATTTCTTGGCTGGAAATTGATTTCGGATCATCTGCAGTAATACCTTCAACTGCCCTTGAAGATACGTAGAAGTTTGCGGGGTTGTGAATAAACTGCACGTTCTCTAACAGCGCTTCATAAGCAGACGAACAGACTAACATGTCGTTAACTAGCCTTTTAGAAACTGCACACATAATGGGTACTACCCCGTGTCTGAGTCGTCGATTTTCAGGTTGAAAATCTTCAATTCGGTTACTTCACGTTCCCCAAACGCCGACATTATTTGGATTGTCCCTCCACTATCGACGCTCTGTCCCTCGACGACATCTGCTCTTACCACGGATATCTGGGCACCTGTGTCGATGACAGCCTTCAGAATTTCATTCCCACACTTAATGTGGACAAACTGTAACTCGTCTATTTTCTCGTTCTCCTTGGCAGGGGAATATACCGGAATCGCAACCTTAGCCGTTAAAATTGCAGATGATTGTTCTTGAAAACGTTCATTGGTCTCCACAGCATTGATCTGGCGAGTAGGGGAGGTTTTCTTATGATTTTTAGCATGACACACCCTCGAGGTATGCCCAACTCTTCCACACGAATAGCAAGTAGGTTTAAATGTTGGCTGTTTAGGTTCTTGTTTGAAGGGCAATTTATACCTTTGACTCTGAATATCATTTTTAATTATTGCATGTTCTTTTTTAATATTAGATCGTGAATCTGACGTATTGCTGAGGGACATTTCAGGTTGACTCGTTTTCTTGACACTCGACCGAACACTTTCGTAGCCGTCCAATTTATCTGCCAAAACAGATGGTTCATAAAATTTGGCCCATTCATCCACGAAATGCTCTCTTATCTCCCCGGCACGCGTTTTTTGAGCTGATCAGTTATTATTAAATCTTTCAATGATTTGAAATCCCTTACTTCCATTCCATCGAGCCATTCTTCGAAGTAACTCGTAATTTCGAACACAAAATCACGCCAAGATCTAGCAGGTATGCGCTGATGTTTCATGAATTTTTGCCTGAAGGTCTCTGGGCTCATCTTGAACCTTTTTAATAACACTCCTTTTATGTAGTCATAGTTGTCAAATTTATCTTCTGACTCTCTGGCTATTAGCTGAGTAATATCGGGCGGCATGCGTGCCAAAAGAGCCGATACCCAATTCGTTTTCTCTACTCCAATACGTTTCGCTTGTCTCTCAAACAGGGTAAGGAAAAGAACGATATCTCCATCCCTTATGTCGAAATTCGGAATGATTTTAATTAAATCACTAACACTTGTTTTAAGCGGGCTTAAATTTTCAGGATCGAATCGCGATCTTTCGATTTCCAAGCGCATTTTCTCTAACTCGAATTCGCGTTGTTGCTGGATTTTCTCCTTACTTTCCCTTTCAAGGCGTTCCTCTAAAATAACAGATAACTGATCTCTAACGAACTCTTCTTCGTAATCTTTGCTACGGATTATGATATTCCTTAGCTCTATATTCGTCATTTTATCTGATACCTTCTGACCTAACTCCTCAGCCAACAACACTAAATCTTGCTTTTTAGCCTTCCCCAAGAATGCCATTTGAAAAATTTTTTTCTCTTAAAATATACTCAAACTAACCAATAATAGGACGAAAATAACACTAAAAGGAATTGCAAAAAATTAAGTACCACACATATATCCTTCATTAAAACCCCACAAACAACGTCCGCTACGCTAACTCAATACTCGATGAACTGGGAAGAAAACAAAATAATAGTCATGTGTTTCACAATATCCAAAAAAAAAAAAAAAAAAATGTACTTAATACTCTATAAATAGAACTTAATATATTACTGATTATTCAATAATCACTTAAAAATATTACCTATACACAATAATCACTTAAAATATTACTAATACACAAGAATCACTTGAAATATTACTGATACACACGAATCACTTAATATATTGCCGATATTTAATAATCACCTACAATATTACTGACACACAATAATCACTTAAAATATTGCTGACACACAATAATCACTTAAAATATTACTGACACACAATAATCACTTAAAATATTATTGACACACAATAATCTCCTAACCTATTTCTGATATACACAATATAATCACTTAAAATATAACCGACATGCACCACTTAATCTATTCCTGGCTGGAATAATAGAACACTACAAAATATATTCGGTAGTTTTTCTCCAATTTAACTGATAATATATTTTTTTTCACATTAATCGAAAAATACTATGCGTAACATAAGCACAAAATAATTTCATTGACATGAGATTAAGTATTATTCTTTAACATTAATTTTTTTTTAACAAACCCAATTGCTATTCACTGACGTGAATTTATTACCGTGTACATTACAAAATAAATAAATATCATAAAGAAAAAAAAAAAAACATACAATCTTTCCTTAATTTATAGAACTGATGTTCTAAAAACACTTTCCATTTATATGGAACAATAATAAAAAAAATATATATATACTGATGTATATAATAATTCCCAATTGAACTGGCGTTCAAAAATTTTATAACTGCATGTGGATATGCAATAAAATAATATACTGAGAGAATTAATGATTTTGAAGTTTTCCTTAATTCATAGAACTGATGTTCTAAAACTTACTTTCCATTGATATGGAACAAGAAATAATAAAAAAATATACTGATATATAATAACTGAAATTTGAACTGGCGTTCAAAATTTTATAAATAACTGCATGGATATGCAATAAAATAATATACTGAGAGAATTAATGATTTTGAAGCTTCTTAATTTTTAGAACGGATGTTCTAAAACTTACTTTCCATTGATATGGAACAAGAATAATAAAATATATATACTGATGTATATAATTAATTCAAAATTGAACTGGCGTTCAACAAGTTACAACTGCATGGATATGCAGAGCAAAAAAAAAAACGTACACTGACGTATACAAAAAATAAAATCAAAATTCTCTCTAATAAATGGATATTAAACAGTATAATTTTATAAATTTCTCTCGTCTTACATTACAGGGAGTTGCAAGCAAAAACTCTTACCTGATTCATTTCCACGCGGGAATCCAGAAAACTCGAAATTTCTGGAACGTTCTTCCTGTGGGGTTTTCCACTAAGACTCGATCATTAACGGCTGCGCCAGTAAAGTTTGTTTCTAATCAATGGGCACGGAAACAATTAAGAAAAAAAAAACCTGGCATTTAAATTTTAAAAATTAAGGTTTATTAAAAAAAAAAGATTTAAAGAAAACGGTTATTATACAGTTAGCAACACTCGGACATGACTTCAAAGACCGAATGCCTGTCACTTGCCATTCCACCCAAAGACCCCAATGCCTGCCACAAAGAGTTGCCATTCCACATTCCGAAATAGCGGAATTACTTTTTATTAGTAGATCCCCGGAAACTACCCATTTCCCTTAGCTGGTGTCAATGGGCCTTCCCACTCCTATTCCAATAAGGGCTTTGTGAACAGCAAAAGGAGCACAGCAGCATTGGATCCATAAATACACGTAAAAAACTTCATCCTGGCGTGCCTCCACCCACCACGGAGTCCAACAAGGGAGGCAGTGTGCCGGTCATCTGGCAAAAAACCAGGCACGGCGCTTACCTAGAGTACACCCAGAATATAATGCTACAGCATCAGGCGAGGATCCAACGGGCAAACCCGACACCCGTTATCTGCAGCACTAACCCTACAGTAGTGTCTCTTCGGGGACACCGAAGAGAGGTACCACCAGCCGATTGACAGGAGCGGGGTCACTCCTGCCACCCGTCTACAGCGAAGCGTGGGCCAAAGGTATTCCCAGGACACCATTTTCCTCCTTACGGGACGCCGCACACGGCAATCATGCGGGTCGGAAAACCATCGTTGTTAGTCAAAAACAAATAAAGCAACACAAATCAAAAGATTTAAAGAAATATACGAAAAACAAACTAAATTAACGTAACACAAGATGTAAACCAAAATATGTTAATAAAAAATAGTAAGTTTTTTCACTAGAAAAACTAAATTTGAACAATGTTCGTTTTGTAAAATGGGTCTGTGGTCTGGACGTGAAAAGAAGAAAAGGGAAATTTGAATGGCAAGAAAGAGGGCCGAAAGTAGAGAAAGATCAC
Source organism: Trichonephila clavipes (assembly GCA_019973935.1). Classification (NCBI taxonomy): domain Eukaryota; kingdom Metazoa; phylum Arthropoda; class Arachnida; order Araneae; family Nephilidae; genus Trichonephila; species Trichonephila clavipes. The sequence goes on along the minus strand of BMAU01016984.1, from coordinate 33,372 downwards.
TAGGGTTCCCCGGGGTCGTGAAGCCCGTACTCACCTAAAGAAGGTGAGCCCCCTGAGGGGGAACTTTATAAACTATTGACTTGATATGTTATTTTAATAAATAAAAAGTATACTTATTTCATCAATAGTTTCAAGTGTTTTATTAAAATAAAATAAATTCTGTGCCCTTATGAGAAACAATGTAAAGAGAGTGAGTGCTTCACGTGAAATTTATTTATGATTAAATAAGTTGTTTGAAAGGGTGACAAATTAGGAAACACAGTATTAATTAGGCGTCTTTCTTGTGACTGGAAATATTAAAACTGAGTATGTCTTTTTCGAGGTCTGTCTAAATTATAATAACACCACAACGCTTATGATTCCTGGACAGTGCAATTAATACTCCTATTCTGGAAATGTAATACTGTCATGATAAGTTGTAAATTAATGATTACTATTAATATACATATATGTAGCATTTTTTTTTCTTTTTCAAAAAGTCTTTTTATATTCTGAAATTATGGAGTTTAAAAATCGTGTTTAATACTTCCCACAACTGAAACATTGAAAATAATACTTTACTTAAAAGAGCACTGGAAATGGGAACTAACTAATTTAACTAATAGAGAAAAGTGTTTGGTATGAAAAGAATACATTTCATTTTTCTTCACATTCTCACACGCATCCAATAAAGAAAACTCTATAAATTCTTTCTTCTTAAAAATGAAATTGAATTGAAAAATTGTATTTGATTTACATAAAAATGTTAGGCTTGAATTATATAAAAATTTCAGAAAGCAAAATGTTGTGTTTTCCAAGGAATAAAAAATTTACATTTAGAGGAAAAATATTATGTGCACATTATAAGAAATTAAGCTCACTGATATGTGATCCGCTTTAAATCTGTAACTTCGTAGCACAAACAAAGACACCCCCGCCCTCATGAATCTCAGCAAGAATAATAGCGTTTTGAATTACTAATGTAATAAAGTAGCTAAAAAAATCATGTATTCTCAGGAGAAGGAGGACTTTTAAACAGCGTTTCTCAATTTGTGGGACGCGCCTCCTAGAGGGGTGTGATAACCCATCGAGGGAGGTGTGAGCATATCGAAAAGTTGAAAACAGAAAATTATTTAAAAAATACATTAACTTACTGAAGGGAAGCAAAACAAAATGCACTCTGACATAAGAAATAAAATACGTATTTACACTGGTATAATATATCTATAAATGTAACAGTACTGCACACACAATGTATTTCATAATTAGTATTTGATAATTAATTTAACAACACCAAGAACAAGTTTAACAATTACCAGTGACCCCATGGGCTTGTCATGTATAAAATTATATAAGAAAATAATACTTATCTTGATAGTTTTTACAGTTTATAATTAAATCCGTATTGTAGCTTTACGTCACTTTTATTGAATTCAATACATTGTTATTGTTTGGAGGGGGGGGGGGCGTGAAGAAAATTTGACTGAAAATTGGATCGCAAATATTGAAAGTTTGAGAAGCACTGCTTTAAAGTGGTTACTTGTTTGAAAAACGAATGCAAGAAAAGACGTCCTGCTGCCATCTATCGTCGATAACTTCAACAATAAACCCATCTTATTTTTAAATGAATGAGATTTATTTCCCTACCGCAAGGAAGGGAAGAGCTACTAATTATATATTACTGTTCTAGAGTTATTTTCGTTATCGGTTTATGTTTTTTTTAAACGAAATTTCTACTCGTTATTTTCTGTATTATTGCCCTGCTAATAAGCTGTAATTTGAAAAGTTCTTGATAATTCAGAATAAAAATATTTACATGAAATAGCTTTTTGCTTATCTGTCGAAAGAGACATTCAATAGTACTGAAGAAAAAAAAATGATTATTTACATTTAAACGATTCATTTTAAAAGGCATATCGGGCTTCCTACTTCAATTAATCTGTATAACGTTCGTTTAATATACCGTAAAATCTGGCGTAGAGCGCGCACACATACTTTCCAGCTGCATTTTTTAATGTTTCGGTCTATTCACCGTCTAACGCGCCCCCCCTTTTCGACGAGTGCTGGTATGTTTTGAAGCCATATATTCGAGGCATTATCCCAGGATGTTGAAAAATTGTATACTTTCAGAATCCTTGAATTTCATTAGGTACGCAATTTTTTCAAATAAACAGTATTCTGACCTATGTAGAAGTCGATTTTTTTCTGCTTTTTATATTTTTGAAATTATCATTTTTCATCCCCAGCGTCTAACGCCCCCTTAAATGTCGATCTTATTTTTTGTGTTAAAAGTGCACGCCGTGGTATTGTGATTTTTTTAAACATTCACATGTTCTGCAGAAAATGCTTCTTTTCAATAAATCAAAGTAAATGTTGCATTACAAAGAAAAAAAGCTCTTAGAATAATGAGTCCAAACAGAGAAATATTTGAGCTTTGTGGTGCAGCTAAATGAAAATACAGGTGCACCAAGAAAATTATTTACCCAGCATATTATCACATATTCACACTTATTCAAAGACAGTTTTAATTAAATCGTTATACTTTAGTTAAGTTCTATGCAATCGAATTTTAGTCATTTTTTCCTAATTCTAATGCAAAAACCAAAAAATTTGTGCAAAGGTGCTCTCATGTTAAAGCTAAGAAATTCATAAAGCTGCACCAATTTGAATGGAACATCAACAATATAAAAAATATGCAGTCATTTTAAAAATAACAGAAAAGATTTTGGTGTCCGAGAATTTGTTATTCAATTTTTTAATACGCGAGCAGTCGATGAGTTGCACCATATTTATTTTATTTATTTGACATTCACTTTGTAGAAACACGTACATATCGTTACGAATTCATCGAAAATAAAAAAAAAAGTAATCTCACGATTTCAGGTTCTTCGAGAAAATATTCTCAAAAGAGAGTGTTTCGAAAGTGTGGCCTTTAACAATTCAGAAGGCTCGATATTGATACGAACAATAAAATCATTTTGTAAGATTTAGAACTTGCATGTGTTTGTCGTTCTCATGTAATTATTTCTTAAAATAAATAAACAATGACGATACAAGTGTTTGTCCATTTACCTGAAGAATTCTTCGTTCCAGATAATGTAATCAAGGTTGTTACGAAGTTTTCAAGAAATATCATAGGTGTAACAATAACTAAGAACGCACCTTATGAGCAGATTTTTGTAAATATAGATATCAACTAGTAAACTTAAGATATTAACAACAACAATTTTTCTAAAAATGATCATTCATCTAAATTAATTTAGGAAATAGATAATTTTCAATTCTTAAAAAAATAGTAACACTTTGATTCCTTTATATCAAACATAAATATGCATTGTTAATGTTTATATGTTTATTAATATTTGTATGGGTCGACAGCCTTTTATCTGTGGTGCACCAAACCAATCTAGCAATATCATTCAGGATGCCACGCAGTAGAAAATATTCGAAATAATTCGATTTCTGCTACAATGCACGCAAAGTTAGGGGATGGAAGTCAAAGATACAGTTTTGGAGTTTTATTATACAAGGTATCTACAAATTAGTTCGGCAATTTCGCAAGCTAAGAACTTCTCTCCGAAATATTAAAGAAAGAAACTCATTCTGAAAGTCACTCTAGTAGGAATATATCCTAAGATTATTCACAGAGGATAATAATGCAAGATTTTGGGGGTCGGAAAATCTTTATGCCGTCCTAGAACACGAAAGGAATAGTCCCAAGATAAACGTGTTTTGTGCCTCGAATGTTCTTGGCCCATTTTCCTTCGCTAAAAAGATTGTTATAGGAAATATTTACCTGGACAGGTTTTCCTTGAGCCAATCATCAAAGAAAAAATAGCAGGAATTTACATTTTTCAACAGGATGGCGCACCTTATCTCTACCTCAACGATGTTACATCTTATCTCAATTCTGAGGTACCAGTTTGGATAGGTTGTGGAGGAGTTACTTAGTGGCCATCAAGATCACTGGGTCTTTCCCCTCTGGATGTCAGTGTATAGAGGTTTTGAAAATGATCAAGTGCACACTCAACCATTTCCTGTATCCATTCCTGAACTAAAATAAAGATTCACTTTCCTATTTAATTTGATCGACCGAAACATGTTGACAAATCTATGACACGAATTGATTTACCGATAAGATATTTGCAGAGTAACCAAAGGAAACCTCATCAAACTTTTTTGATACTGGTGAACTTGTGGACTATTTTTTTTTATCTTATAACAACAAGTGCTTTAATTTTTTCCCCTGTAGACTACATGCAATAAATCATTTTTTTACTCAACTAATTTGTAGACCCCCCCCGGAATATTAATCATGCATCATTTAAAGATATTTCTTAACATAAAAATAAGCGATAAAAATATAACTAGTCTTTCAACATAAATAAAAAATTAAATTTGTAAATGTATTATGTATTTTTTAAGAATGTGTTTCTTGAAATAAGCAACAGAAAAATATAAATATTTCTGCAACAATGAAAGAATTAAAATTTTAATACGAATCTTGTTCCTGTAAAGCTCTACTTAATAATGCAATATATGGAACATAATTAGTGACTTTCAGTTTGACGCATGGTTCTGAATGTTCAAATGTTAAACTTCTTTATGGACTTGAAAATATATTTCATATGAGAAAACATTTGTTAACATATATATGTAGAACCAAAAGTTGAAAGCAGAACAAATGCAGTTTTCTTTAAATAATTAGATCGCTCCGGCAATAACGTACAGCAATTTAGAATAGTTGTCGATTTATCGATAAAGTTGTCTCTTCGAAGTCTTTTTAAAATTCCATAAATTTTGCTTTCAATAATTGTGCAGATTTTTTTTCCACGACGCAGCAATATAAGTGATGTTTTCATTTTATAATTATTACACAAACATTTGGATTTGAATTAAACATTTTACGCCAAGAATGACTCACGTTTAAACAGAGAATGTTGGGTTTTTTTTTTCATAAATTATACAAAATATACGCAAGCAGATTCAGCAAAATTGTTTTACGACAAAGAATTGAAAGCCAGAAATAGTCTTTAAATTAAAATGCGGGAGTGTAGAAGAGAAAAGTGACAAACAACCCAACTTCATCTCATAATTTTGTAGAGAAGTGCAGTCTCATAAATCATGCATGCCATAGGTTGCCAACCCCTGATGTAGTTTCAAAAAAAAAAAAAAAAAATGTTTTTCTTAACGAATTCAATATTATTGAATATTTGGAAAAATACCTTTCACTAAATATTATTTATAAACTTTTTATTAATTTGAACTACAGACAACATTTCTAATTATGTCCTTCATTGATTTAAATATTACAAAACATCCTTAGCCCGTAGGATTTTTTTTCATGGTCTGGCGACTTTGCATTTCAGCACAGAAACAAAAATTCAATTCTTTTATCAATAAATTATATATTTGACTAATGATAAATGGTATGTTCCCGTAAAATCAAAAATATTAATGAAAAAAATTAAAAGCGTTCAAAATCACGTGAAGAAACTTACAACTCAATGTATAGAATTAATAGAAATGTTCACGTAAATGACAACTTTCTTTTCCGAAATTTTTATCATTTTTCTATTAACCACAAGAGATAGGACCAAGACTATAGTTGCCAGATCTGAAGCAATCGAGTTGAAAGAGTTTTGTTAAAAGAAAATTCAAAAGAGGAGTATGAACGTATATTTGCTTCAAAAAATCCTCATTTACATATAAACTCGAATTTTTTAATGCAAACAGAATTTTACATAATACGTAAGGAACTTTTTTATGTCCGAAATCAGCCGAAGATAATTCGTAATATAACGAGAATTATAAATGGTCAATAATCCTTCGCATTCAGAAAACATCAGGTGGAACCGCGACATTCTAGTGTTATGGCAGGCGGTGGACATGGGTTTAATCCTCATTTCTACAAAGATCATCATTCGGACCCTATAGTTGATGCGGGTCCCCCAAGCTACAGGGCCCACCAACATGTATAACGTTTTCTTACTTCCAAATAAGTTTTATTTTAGTGCAATTATTTTTATTTATTTTCCAAAAGAGAGCTCCCAAGGAATTTTGATACAGGCCCACTCAATAACATCTACGCCAGCGTCTCATATGTTAAAATGGCATGGTTAATAGGTTATTAGCATTTTTCTTTGAAGCCGCACGAAAGACGTTGGTCACAGCTCTCCTAATTTTGAATCTTAGTTAAATGATGAGGATGACACCTGAACCAATATCACACTCAATGAACTTCCACACTACTCGAATGTTAGGGTTTTGATCCTAGAAATATTTAATGTGCATCAGCATCTCTACAAAGCGTATTCTTAGAGGAGCCAATACATGAATCTATGACTCAATAGAAATTATACCGACCATGGCCACTCGGCTACCACGGTCACTCAAGAGATATGGTAAGGAAAGGCAGTATAGCGAATTACAAATTCCTGTACCATCCTAATCACTTGATCAGGGCTCAAAATTCAATGCTAACGCAACTGTGTAACAGGAGTGTCCAATTCACTTCAGTCACAAGCCATGATATAATAAGAGAAATTCATATTAGACAGACAATAACGGCTTTACTCGCCCTCCTCTTCACAAATTTTACATGCATTTAAAAAATATTTAGAGAGAAATTAAACTTAACAAGTAACATAAAAAAAAATTTTAAGTCGATTTCTTCATAGATCACAACAAAGAAAATTTTTATTTTAGTTACTTTTTATTAGATAATTACAATTACTGTATATATATATATATATATATATATATATATATATATATATATATATATATATATATAGGACAGAATCACAACATTAAGTGGTAATTCATTTTTATTAATTATCATTAAAGTATCGTATTGTCATCCGAAACAATCGTGTCTATAAGATTTCAGTTCAACTGAATGCCTTAAAACGTGAGAAAAGAACCTTTTCAAGTTTTGACACAAGTCGCCAAAAGGGTCGCTAAGTCACCAACGGGGCTGTATTTGTAATTCTTTAAATAATTAGTTTTAATCAATTAATTTTTATTCATTATAATTAAAAATTATTGTATTGTCATCCAAAATAATCATGCATATAAAATTTCAGCTCAATAGAGCGCTTTAAAATGTATTTTATTAACGATTAAAAATTCCACCAAGATAAATAAATAAATATATGTAGAGAGAGTGTGAGCTAATAGTAGGAATTGAATAAATGAAAAGCTAAATGTTTGGCCCCGCTATCGACAATGAAGTTTAAAAAAGTATTATATTACGCAACTAATGTAATAACGAAAAAAGATATGCAATCGTAAAGATGTAATTAATTGACAAATTCGCTATTCCTCCCCTCCTGTGGCCGTGGCAGCTGAGGGGTGCGAACTCGCGGATGGTAATAGTGCCGATGCAGGTGAAATCTGTTGAAACTCAAAGTTGCCCCATTGGCGTGCACTGGCAGAAGGAGAGGGCATTTTAACTCAGGTCTTGTTCTCAACAATTGACCAAGGCTCAAAACTACCCTCAACAGTCCATCGCGTGAAGGGCTATGATTTTATTTTTGAGGCATTTTGTTAAGAAATAAGCATTTTCCGAAAAAAGAATTTCTTGTTATGAATATTAAATTGAAAGATAAAAAGTATGCAACCGATTGCAAAGAGGGCGCTGTTTCTGTTTTCTATCAATCTTAATAACCCTTATTTGTGTCTTGAGTAATTTCAGTGCAATTATTTCCGGGGATCGTAAACATTTTGGGTGCTTGAACTCATTTCGATCAAGCTATTTTTGTTCACCTTATAAAATGCTTGCGCAATCCTGTTGCAAGTGGAAAGCATAATATCGGCTGTGTGGAATTGAGTATAAATTGTCTAAATATGCACTTAATTCATTTCCACATGTTCTAGCACTTGATTTAGAGATGAGATGTCCTGTTTATTTACGTCCCATTTTTATTGATATTAATTACGGATGTTTGGCTTCATTATTTAAAGGACAATTACCGTTTTCAGACATGAAAAATACATTTTTCATGTATTCATGCTTTTTAATTTTTAAACTCACGAGGTAGATAATTATTATTTTTTAAAATATGATTATACATATTCGCGAATTATTAGCATTGGACACGTATGTAAACATAAAAACGATAGTTAAAAAGAATATATGAATTAGCAGTAACAGTTCATGTTTTTTTTAAGGGATGTGGAGCTAAACAAAGGCTATTATCCCCTACTAGCTGCCCCCAGAGGGGGCTCACCTTCTTTAGGTGAGTGCGGGTTTCACGCTCCCGAGGTACCCTAGTGATCTTTTCCTTTTCCCAAGGGGTTTACTATCTTTGGTAAACACGGGCTTCACGAACCCGGGGTACCCTAGTGATCCTTCTCTATTTTCAGCCCTCTTTCTTGCCATTCAAATTTCCCTTTTCTTCATTTCACGTCGAGACCACAGACATTAATTTCAAAATACATATGTGTATAATTAATTGATTTGTTTTAATTAGATTTCTCAAATATAACATTTTTGTATTCATTTTGCATTGCGTTAAATTAGTTTAATCCTTTCGTAATTTTTTCGATTATTTATTTTGGTATTTGTATTACTTCGATTTCTTTAAATGTTTTTATTATTTATATTTGTTTTTGACTAACAACGTTGGTTTTCCGACCCGCATGTTTGCCGTGTGCGGCGTCCCGTCAGGAGGAAAAGGGTGGATCCTTTGCGTTCCCTTTGCCTACGCTCCTCCCGTTTGGAGGAGATTGGTGGCCAAGGGATACCTCTGCGTTCCCTTCGGCCCATGCTTCACTGTAGACGAGTGGCAGGAGTGAGCCCGCTCCTGTCAATCGGCTGGTGGTACCTCTCTTCGGTGTCCCCGAAGAGACACTGCTGTAGGGTTAGTGCTGCAGATAAGGGGAGGTGGGTTTACCCTTTGGATCCTCGCCCTGATACTGTAGTACTATATTCCGGGTGTACTTCAGGTAAGCGCCGTGCCTGGTATTTGCCAGATGACCGGCACACTGCCTCCCTTGTTGGACTCCGTGGTGGGTGGAGTCACTCCAGGATAAAGACTATCTCACTCTTCATGGATCCTGAAATTTTGTGCCCGGGTAAAGGCCTTGTTTTACCCAACATCAACATAGATACCATTGCCACTAACTCACGGTTTTTAATATTGTCACTACCAAATCATGAAATGTCCCAGAAGTCTCTCTTTTGCTATTCAAAAAGCTCTGAAAGGAATAGGTGGAGATCCGAAATCAGTTAAGAAGTTACGATCCGGAAACTTACTAATAGAAGCTGTATCCGCTCTACAAACGAAATCATTCTTATCCGCCAAAGTATTTTTAGACTGTCCATTAATAGTAACTTCTCACAGATCACTGAATTCCTGTAGAGGTGTCATATCTGAACCAGACCTTTTGTGCGCCTCCGAAGCAGAAATCTTGGAAGGACTTTCTGATCAAGGGGTTACTCAAGTCAGACCATTAAAATAAAAAAAGACTCGTCACTTTCCCCAACGAAGCATTTAATATTAACTTTCAATAGCGCAAAACTACCGTCTACAATAAAAGCTGGATATCTTAATTGTAAAATACGCCCTTACATTCCGAATCCTCTGCGCTGCTTCAAGTGCCAGAAGTTCGGTCATTCTCAAACATCTTGCCGCGGTCAACTAACATTCTCTAGGTGTGCAGCTGTAGGGCATTTTTCTACAGATTGTACCCTAGAACCGAAATGTATCAACTGGTTACAGGCTCATTCCGCAGATTCAAAACTTTGCCCGAAATGGAAAGCAGAAAAACAAATACAAGAAATTAAAATTAATAAAAATATAACTTCAATAGAAGCGCGAAAGTTAATAGCCCCACCTTTAACACTGACCTACTCCCAGGCCGCTAAATCATCAATAACATCCACTTCTACACAGACTGATGAAAATATCACAAAGATAAAGTGTCCACCTTTGTAGTTGCTTCAACCAGCCTCATCCAGCTAGAAACAAAATAAAACTACACCTATACCTACAGTTTCTACATCATCTTCTTCCACTCAAGCACACCTATTACGTTCGACTTCTACAATATCAAAATACCAGCCACCTATTCCTAAAATTCCTATATCTAATGACGTACCTTCCACCACCATTCCTTCCACATCTGCAATATTACCAACAATACAAAAAGAAGCTTTGTTACCAATACCCATTCTTACTTCTACTACTACTTCTTTCGCTTGCAATAGCTTAAATACTTCCGCTTCATCTTTAAAAACCGATACACGTTTATTTCCTACAACTTCTCCAATAAATTTGCAGCACTATCAACTGAAATTCAGCCATCAGTTTCCTTATCAGGATCAGAAGCTACTGCATCCAATAATGAACCATCTAACACTTCCAAAATTTCAAAGCGATTAAAACGAAACTCAAAAAATAGAAAAAGGCGTGCAAAAGAACAAAAGGCAGAAATTGAAGTTAAAATGACCCCTCACACACCTAAGAAAAGCTACATTCATTATGACTCAGAAGAGAAGGATATGATTATACACAATGTAGATGAAAAACTAATGGATGATCATGTACGGTCTGGTTATTCACATTTCCTGACACCTACTAGAAATCGCAGAAATTATAATTAAAATTAAAATTTACACTCTAGATTTCAATCGCGTTTTAGACCAAGATATAATGGTTAATATTTTAAACTATTTTCTATGTTTTTTATTTCACACTTTTGTCATTTTAATTAAATGTAACAATTATTCATGAATTTTTAAACTTTAATGAATTTTTATGCTTAAATTTTTAACTGTTTTTTAAATTTTTTTTTTATGGAAATTAAAACAAATGTTTGGCGCAGTATAGCCGCAATCGGCTCTTGCGCCAATAAAACCAAAAATCAAATCAAATCAAACCCCCTACTAGCTGCATGGCCCGGCGTAGCACGGGCTTTCTCTACTTTTATAAATTTTCCCTTTCCTTCACAAAATCAGAATTTTTAATACTCTTTTTCAAAATGACTCCCCCCTCCCACCTCCACCACTTAGCCCAGCGTTGCTCGGGCTTTCTCTTTTCCTCATGACACCAGCATTTCTGTCTGTGTGTTTGTACGCGCACAGTGTGAGTGATTTCCAAAATTGTGTCAAAAGATTTCCCTTTTTCGAAATTTGCACCATTCCAGTTATTTTTGATTTAAGACAGGTTTCTTTCTCCCCTCTATAGCCCGAACACGGTTTTTTTAGTGTAAAATTATTGTTCTATCTTCCTCTCCTTCTCACAGATAAGATATAGCTTCAAATTTCGATGAATGACTTATAAAAAAAAATATTGCGTTAGAATTGAAAAATTATTAATGTGAAGTAATAAAAAGAAAACGATTCTGATGCTAAGAATAAAACAAAAAATGTTCATCATTTTTTAATAATAGTTATTTTCTAAGAATCTAAAATAATAAAATAGATTTCAGATTTTCATGAATCAATCAATCGTTACATATCGTTAGCTTAAAAATATCTCTAAAATGTATTTTGATCCAAAATAATAGACGATGTACTTTTTAATTAACAAAGAATTCATTTAGTAATGAAATAATAGAAATAATCTTTTTAAAATAAACATATATATATTTGTTAAAATCAAATTTCTATAAGAAATAAATAAAAGAAAAATTAACAGATAGCTATTGAAACGATTGCTTTTTCTGAACATTTGATTAAACATATAAATACATAAGTTAGAAAAAAAACAGTATGGGGGATAGCCTATATATACATACATGTAATGAAAAAAACATTTAAAACAAAAACCGATTTGATAAACACATTTTGATACTTTAATTTATATAAACCTTTTTCATTCCACTAAAAAAATTTAAAACTTTAAGAAGTAGCGTAATGCGAAATGGTATGTCTCTTCCTCTTCAGTTTCGAACCCGGGAGCTACCGTTTTATAAAGCAGCGGGTTAAACAACCACGCTGTCAGTTCCTGCGGAGAAGAGCAATACAAATTCCTTTAAATATTTCAATTTCTCATTTCGTTATTTGTTAAAGTAATGCTTCATTTTTAACTTAATGCTTTCAAACTTGACTCGAAAAAACAACGGTAATTTTTAAACAAAAAAATTTTAAAAGTAATGTTTACATATTTCTTGCAAAAGGGGAAAAAAAATGAAAAACACATTTTTTTTAAACCGTAATTTTTAAGATATTTTATCAATCTTTGTACAGATTACGTATAATATTGTTCTACACACAGAAAAAAGGTTTCGTGAGATTATTTCTATAAATAAAAAAGTTATTAAGTATTTAAATAAAATTTTGATTATTTTTTGAAAAATCGTAAAAAAAAACAACAGTTTTTGACATTAAATTTTTTAAATGACTGATTCTAAAAGAGAAAAGCATGAACTTTTTTAGTGTAAAATATTTTTTTTCATTAAGGTGAAAGAAAGTGCAAGCGGAACCATTTAGAAATCGTATTCATAAAAATGCATCGATTTCGACTCATTTTAAAAAATTCGTAAAAAATACAAAACATAATTATTTTGTAAAATAAATTTTATAGTATATCGTGGCGAAATAAATGATCTTTACGAATCTGTAATTATTTTTTGTGTGAGTCTCATGTAAAAATTAGATCGCGTTTTAAAAATGTCTGAAAAAAAAGTTCCGATTTTTCCCCTGGTGGTCAAAAATGGTACTAATTATGCATTTTAAGGTTTTTAATTAATATCTTTTTAACTAATTGGAATATCGGAATATAAATGGTCAAAACGGATTCCTCGGATCATTCCCGAAATTTTAGTACCTTCGGCGAGTTTTTGCGTCGTGTGGTTCGTGAGAAAATTGGGTCGCATAGATGAAAGGATAGATGCGTTTGTTTACCTTCGGATTTTAATAGTGTAGAAGATGAAGCAGGTAATGGAGTGCTTACAGTTTCAATTTAGTGGGATATGGAGCAACAGAGGATATAATATCCACAGAGTGTTTTCTGTTTCCCATCGAATAAATGAACAATTAAAAAATTTGGATCACTGTTAGATAAAAACATTTTGCTCAAGTCTTCTTTTAATGATGATCATGTTTATAATATTCAGGGGTTTTGCGCTCACCAACTCTGCCTCGCAGCATTCCTTTCGACGTCTCATCTGTCAACCACGAACTACAATCAGATGACGAAGTTAACATCTGAATCGATTCTTCACATTTAGGGCTGGCCAAATGAGCCCTGATGCATCAGTCCCTTTACACTAGGGGCATTCAACCTATTTTTCTACCGGGCCCGTTACATATGGACCCGTGCCGCAAAATCACGATTCATAGGGGATGACACAGAACATTTAAAATGTTGAAAATTCCTATTTTGCCTTTAATTATTATCATTTTTTTTTCAATTTTTTATTACATAATTTATCAAACATTAAATTTGATGCAGTTAAGAAGACTCCTTCTCAATATCTGAGTCAATAAATGTGGTTTCATATGATTATCGATAAAGTAACAAATTTCATAGGATACCTTTGTTACCGCTGTGACATTATCACTGGAAAAACACTTTGTTGCTGTTGCAAAGATTATTCAAGAACGTCTATTGATCGCTTCTTCAAAGAGATCGTCGAGGCAAAGTGTCATTGAACAATTCATTTATATTGGCATTTTTTGAATATAACGTGACAAATCAAATAATTACTGATCCATCTTTTTTTTCTTTCACTACAAAATAGTCAACTTCCCAATCGTCTTGAAACAACCTATTTTCTTCGAATATTTTTCGCTTGCAAGACATGAGGAATAGTTAACAATTAGTTCTACCCATAAAATGCTCGCTACTTCACAGTTGTCTGTTACCTTTAACCATTACAATTGCAAATAGAAAAAAATATTAATTTGAACCCCTACAACATCGACAGAAAGAAGGAAAATTGATATATCTGATTTCTTGACTGAAAGAATTTCCCACCAAATTTTTAATACATTGTTCTTAAATGAATAAGCTTCTAAGAGCAACAGACCTTGACCAGGCTATTTAAAAAGGTCCGGTGGGCCGCAGATTGAGTATCACTGCTCTACACCGGGTCCGTACCAGAAACATTAAATTATTACTCTTATTTACTGTGGTATATTTTTCCTAGGTTTGGGCTACTGTTTATGAAAATCACTTAATATTCCTTGTTAAATCACTTTATATTCATTCTTTGGTGTGTAACCATATTTTATTCAGAAGTCACAATTAAATTAAAATTATTAAATCAAAACAGTCTAAAATATAAACATTGAGCGTCCTCCTCTGAGCGGGCCGCGGTAAAATTAACAAACGTTGCGCGGTCCGCGGCGATCAAAAGGTTGTGGAGCACTGCTCTACACGATGGGTTGAGAACTCCAACCCTCCGCTCGTCCGAAGTATTACCGGAGATGATCTTGATGCCTCGACTACAGTCTTGAATCAAATGATGTTTCTAGGAAACATAAAGAAATAATATAACCAATATTCCAGTCGTGAATCATTTTAATGCAAATTTTTGTGTACATACCCCTCAATGCTAATTCATGGCTGAAATTAACTTTTAACCCTGTGTTGAAAAAAATGTAAAAATTCTTTCACTATCTGGGTCTTAATCATTAGGAGGAGTCCGGGATGTTTGATGAACCTTTTAAAAACGATAGTAAGTTTTCTGTAGTAATAATTAATGTTAAAAAAATGAAGCTAGTTTCTAAAGAAAGATTGATTACGTGAATGGATTCCTATTGTTATGTTACGCAATTTTTTTACTCTCCTCCGAAAAAATGTGAAACAAATTTGAAGTCAGGCTTAAATTTAGTTTAGATGTGGAAAATTATAAAATCCTCATGAAGACCAAATATTAATAAAAATGAAGTTTCAGAAATATTATTGGAAAAAATAACTAATTTATATTTCAAAATCAATCTTTAAACCAAAATTTATGATATTTTTGAAGTTATTTAGAAGTTTATCACACAAACCTCTTTTTGCTTCATATTATTTAATGAAAGTAACGCAAAATATAAATTTTCAACGACAATTTTAAACGTAACGGTTAAAAATTATTTTGAGGTTTCTGTCAATAATAAAATGAATCAAAGAAAATTAAGAGAAAACTGATTGGTCAAAACTTTTTGACTACTTAAAAATAAGTAAAAACTGCAATCCTAAAAACACGCCTTAATTAAAACTTCAAGAATTCAAAACGCAAAAGTGTAGTAGGAAAGCAACTCTACGATCAGGACATTAGTCTATTAGCCATTCAATATAATAAAATTCTGAAGATAGATAATCTCATGTCGTCAGTTCCCACATCTCATTCGAAAAATATGTGTTTTTTTATTTTAAAGAAAGAGTTATAATTTGAATAATACATTTTCACAGATATCACAAATGTTTTACTTTTACATGTACATTTGCCATTCTAGAGTCAAATAGAATTATATCATTTGGAGTTCATGACTAAATATTTTTGGTATAAAAGGGGGCCCAGGGTATGGCAAATTTCGGAATCAAGGGTTTAGAGAAAAGATGATCAAACTTTAAAAAAAAAGGAATTTTTTACCCATCTTTTTACAAATTATTTATCTATTGCTACGAAACACTACAGCCAAACATAATTTTTTAGTGTTTGAAAAAAGGATACACAATACGCATTTTTATATAACTGGGCACAAATGAAGATGGAGAAATAAAAGACTTTATATAAATAGGTTCGCGCGCGAATATTTCCGCTGTTCAAAACTCCGTGTATTCTCTGATTTAAAACCCTGAAAACCCCCCAAAATTTGTGTATATTGTGTGATATAATAATTATATTTATAACAGTAGGAATCATACATAATATTATAGGAATGAATAAAATAGCAAGTATAAAAGTTTTTTTTTATTTCTAACGGGCTGCGGACTGGTGTTTTACCATTGCAGACCTAGTACATTCTCGGAAACTGTTACCTCTTTTTAGTGCGGCACCCTATAGGCGGATGCCAATCGCCACAGGTCATTTTGTCGCCCAGTTTCCTCCCTAGAGGGAAGCACCTGTATTAGGATTTAATTTTGCCGAGAGTATCCAAGCTAAACAGACACCATAGAGATCTTTTACATGCCATTCGACATGGCCGCTGTAAATTTTCTTCTTCATGAAAATCCACCGGCCGGGGTCGAACCTTAGATGCAGAAAGCCAACGACAAACCAACCACGCCACCCAGCCAGCGTACGGATAATAGGGGGAATAAAATGCGTCATATTACATTCTTAAATAATTTTTTAATATAAGAATCTATATGTCGCAGGGAAATTAGGAACTTCATCCAATCCCTAAGGGAGAGGTTAAAAGAACGTCAATTCCCCGATCAAAGGAAGGAATTTTATCAAATCCCTGAATTGTCAGGGAAATGAACTAGTGAGGATTTGCATTGGCAAAGTGCTATACAGGGGGAGGTAGTACTATCGATCCCCTAAATCTCAACCTCATATCTTTGAAAAAGATGACACCTTACGATTAACATAGAGATTGATATTTTAGTGCGTAAGCAACCGAGAGGAAAGATGTTATACGTCACAAAATACCTGCCTAATTTTCTAATTATTTGTTAATTCGTTTCGAATAAATAATTTGTATTTTATTGATTATCGTTGTATTACTTATTTCTACGTTTAATAATGCGCCCTATTTGTTAGAAACAAACACTTTTAAATTCTTTCATCCTTTCACTGAAGCAGTTCAGGGATTTGTTCAAATCCCTTACTTTCATAAGGGAAATGACCTTGAAGAGACGTTATTTTAACCTCTCTCTTAGGGATTGGATGAGATTTCTAATTTCATCATTTTCCTGCGACATATAGATTCATACTAAAATTGAACATTCAGCAATAAAAAAAATAAATAAAATTGGAAGTTGTGATCAACCTTTTACAAAATAATTTTTTTTTCTGCTAAGGAAATTCAAGCGCGATTTCAGCTGCAGTTAATTCCCACCGCAGGTGTGTGCGTTTCTATCGAATTTTTATACCGTCCATTGAATCTCCAACTGGACCAGGAGTATGTGCGTGCATTTGTTGAGTGTAAAAGTTTCCCCTCTTTAGCAAAAATGAATAAAAGTTTCGTCTGGCAGATGAAACAATTGCTTCGCAAGCCTGAGAGAAGCGCCGAGTAAAATTCGGGTCATTAACTTTTGAACTCCCCGGGGTTTGGGATTCAAATGGTTTTTGAACTGCGTGAAAGAATCTTTCTCTTTTCCAAGGACAAGTTAGCGTTGAAGCTCTTTGCAAACGACCTTTTGTTGACGAACTGAAGTGAAGAAGAAACCGTCATTAGATGCTTTATTAAAAGGGTAGGATAGAAACCGAGCAAGGCATCTGTTCTGTTAATGAGCTTCATTTGGCTAAAATTTTTTCAACGATGTCTTTATGAATTAATTCTAAGAATGGCCGGTAACATAAACTCGGGGAGAAGAATGTCGCTTTCGCAGAATGAGAGAAAAGGCACAATTTTTTCCCCCTGAAACCTGAATGCGCCCTTTTTGATTCGTATTTTTTACTACTTTTTAGATTTTCAGATGTAGATAATTAAACTACTTTCGACAAAGCCAAAGCTATATTTCAAAGTTCACTTAATATTTCTGAAATTTGTAATTACTGTTAAATGAGTGTACGAGGAATTTTGTTCGTGCTCATTAATTGTGAAGTTAAAAAAATTTCTACAAAATTAACTAATTGATATTGTTTGCTCTCCCCCTTCCTTTTTTAAAAAGAGGGACCAAGTACTTATTTTGTGCACCACATGAATACCGTTTCTATCGAGAGATTTCAAAGTGGACCGTTTTTTTTAAAAAAAAATCGAAAATAGACATTGTGTGTGTGTTGAGCACTCGTTTCAAAAGTTTAAAGAAACTCAATAAATTAGCTTGCATATCTGCAACACTGGCGAAATTGGTCTGTTTAAAAACATTTAGATCTCTCTGATGTTGCAAGAATCGTAATTTTGTGACATTTCGTTCAAGTATTACGTAATAATTTTAAAAAAAAATCTGAAGCAAGTATCTGAGATATCACTTTGGGATGAACATTTTTATCGCTCAATGGCATGGGGCCGAATTCGCTCATGGCCGAATATGGGACTTTACAGGGAGGGCATTCTGGGGCATTTTCACCCAACAGAAGGTGCCTGTGCGTAACACGAGTATGACCAATGCGAAGTCGAGTCAAGCGGACATCATGTCTTCGCACTGGTAGTGCTGCCCAATAAGATGTGGAAGGATGAATGCTATGAAGTTTGTTGAGGTTCTGTTGATCCCAAGTCTCTTGCCATATATGATGGATATAGTTCTGTATATAGGTTTTTAAATCCTGGTAACAGACAGGTTGCTGCATGTGATCAGACATAGATCGTGCAGCGTTATCAGCCTGTTCATTACGAAGTATGTCCAGGTACCCAGGAAAAAATTATATCAAAACCCTTCCTTTCTAATTTTCGCAGAAGAAGTATTTCTATCACAGTGGGGTGTTATGCTCTGTTAAAAGGTGTAAGGACTCTAGAGCACTCATGCTGTCAGTGTACACACAAAAATGACGATGGTTGGAAATTAATATATGTTCAAGTGCGACAAGAATGGCAGTCAATTCAGCACTAAAGACAGACATGGAATTGTGTAAGGAAAAAACTAAGAATGGTATTATTAAAAACAACACCCAACATGTCCTGCAGTCTTCGATCCGTCCGTGTAGACTGGTATGTATTTAGAATACTTACTGCGATGGTAAGAAAAGAATTGCTGATAAATGACATAAGCAGTGCCTGCTTTGTCATAGCCCGAAAAGGGGTTACGATAGTTAAAAATTTGGATGTCCCAGGGTGGAAAAGCAAGGATATTATTTTCCTGGATATTTATGTTATTTAAATGGGCGTCATTTAGAACAGCCTTTGCTCTTTCTGAAAAAGGTTTGATGTTAAATGAACGGGTGAGACCAATGGCAAGAGAAAAGGGTTTTAATGGATGAGAATGAACAGCCATGGCACGAATAAAGTAATTGGCACTTAATTGCCTCCGCCTTAGTTCTAAAGGTGGTTGATGGCATACCACATACAAGCTGGTAACAGGCGAAGTTCTGAAGGCACCAGAGAGCAGATTCTCAGAGCATAATGATGTATTGTTTAAATCGTTTTAAGACAGATGCACGAGCAGAACCATACACTACACATCCATAGTCCAAACGTGAGAGGATTAGTGCTTGATATACTCGGAGTAACGAAATTCTATCGGCTCCCCATAAGGTGTTTGACAGTACTTTTAAGATGTTGAGGGGTCGTTCACACTTCTTCCGCAAGTAAAGGACATGCAGAAGGAAAGTCAATTTACAGTCAAAGAGATTACTCAGAGGAAGCGTACCTCACTGACTACAGGTATTTGAATATTTCCTATATGAATAAAAGGATCTGGGTGTAGGTTACGTTTTCTGCAAAAATGGATACCGCTGCTCTTGGAAGGAGAGATCGTGTGTCCATTCTGATCGCACCACTTAACTAATCGATTGACAGTTATTTGCAGCTGTCGCTGAATTAGTCGCAAGTCTGAACCTTGACAAGAGATTTTCAGATCGTCAACGTAAAGCATTCCCCGCACTGATGGTGGGTGATGTGATGTGATTGTAAGGTTTAATGGCACAAGAGCCAATTTTGGCTATGCTGCGCCAAACATTTGTTAAAATGATTGAAAAAATACGTAAAAATAAGGGCAGTACACTTTAAAAAAAATTATCTGGTTTCTGTACTTTTGGGCGCTTTCTTCTATTTCTGGACTTCCGTTTGACAAATTGTTGGGCTTCAGCTGCAGTAGAATGTTCACTATTGGATTCATTATGGACAGACGCAGATAAGTTTTCAGTTGAAACCGAAGTAAGTTTAACAGGAGTTGTAGGAGAATGGGTTTCAGTTTCTAAAGGTGAAACTAAAGTATTCAGGATATTGCCAGGGTAAGGAGTTGTAGTAGTAGTAGGAATGGGTATTTGTAATAAAGACTCACTTTATATTGTTGGTAGTATACCAGATGGGGAAGGAAGTAGATTGTCTTGAGTAGAGGAAGATGACTTGGAGAAGGTAGAAACTGAAGACGAGGTACTAGGCAATGGATTTTTAGAAGATATGGGTGTTAGGCATTGTAAAGGTGGACAGATTATGTTTGATAGATTTGGATCTGTTTGGGTAGGTAGCTGTGGATATAGTTGAAGGTCTAGCAGCCTGAGCATACGTTTGGGTTAACTGAGGAACTATTAATCTGCGTGCTTCAAAATAAGATATGCTTTTATTGGTTTTAATTTCTTGGATCTGCTTTTATAATTTCCATTTTTGGCATAATTTTGAATCTGAAGGATGAGACTGCGTACAATTAACACATTTTGGCTCTAGAGTACAATCCGTGGAAGAATGCCCAACGGAAGCACATCTAGAGCATGTTAATTGGCCGCGGCAGGAAATTTGGGAGTGACTGAACCTCTGGCATTTGAAACAGCGCAAAGGGTTCGGTACATAAGGACGGATTTTACAATTCAGATATCCAGTTTTTATTGTATTTGGTAGGTTGGGATTATTAAATGTCAAAATTAAATGTTTTGTGGGAACAATTGTAGAGTCTTTTTTGATTGTGATTCTCCTGATCTGAGTGACACCGTGATCAGAAAAACCTTCAAGGATCTCTGAATCAGAAGTGCCCAACAAGTCAGGTTCAGAGATAACACCGCGACAGGAATTCAGGCTTTTATGCGGACTTACTGTTACAATTTAAGAAAGGATTTCGGTTATTAAGAAAGGATTTCGCAAGAAGAAAGGACTTCGCTTGTAAAGCTCACGTAGTTTCTATTAGCAGATCCCCGGAACGCAATCGTTTGACGGATTTCGGTTCACCACCAATTCCTATTAGAGCTTTTTGTATAGCAAAAGGCGATTTAGATACCATTTCATTATTTGGAAGTGCGATAAGCAGAAATCGTGTATTTAAGGAAATCTGTTCAATGTTCATGGGCTGAGTTAAGTGAGTTGGATAGGGTGGGTTGGGGGTTTTAAAAAATGCGTTTTGAGTTTTTTCTTTAATTATATTTATTTTGATTTTTTTTAAAAAAAGGAGGAGGATAATCCCTTATGATTGTATGAGGACCAGTTTGGCAGGGCCTGCCCTAGATTCAGCAACCAGTAGTGGCCTCGGGAGAGCCCCCCGCTCTGCAATGCAGGACCCCATCCAGGCACCACCTGGAACTACAAGACAGGCGGGATTATGCACCAGCTGATAGAGCAGCCAGGACATGCTGGTTAGGCTGCCCCGGGCTCCTGTACTATCTAAAAGGGCCTGAGACGCAAAACTCAGCTTTTCTCCGGTACCCTCTACATTTCCGCTTCCTCCAAGACCCCACCTCACTAGTCCAAAGATCCTCAGAAGTTCAAAACCCCGCTCCAAGTGCCAGTTTTCCCAGGGAGCAGTCCATTGTGTCATCATACCAATAGTGAAAACCCATCAGACACAACTTCATTCCACTGAGTCCTGGTCTGCCACAAGACTTCGTGGCAGAAAAATAAAGATAATAAGTTGAACACAAAAAAATCAATAATCGAACATAAAAGAAGCAACAAAATCAAAATATGGAAAGAAATTTAAGCAAATCAAATGAAAAGAACGTAATATAAAATGTAAACCATAATACGGTAGTAAAAAATATCAAATTTTTTACCAGAAAGAACAAAGATGGAACAAAGTACATTGTTGAATGTAGGTCTGTGGTCTGGACGGGAAAAGAAGAAAAGGGAAATTTGAATGGCAAGAAAGAGGGCCGAAAATAGAGAAAGATCACTAGGGTTCCCCGGGTTCGTGAAGCCCGTGTGTACCAAAGACAGTAAACCCCTAGGGAGAAGGAAAAGATCACTAGGGCACCTCGGGAGCGTGAAACCCGTACTCACCTAAAGAAGGTGAAGGCACTGATGGTGGGAGGTGATGAAGTATGGTACTCATATGAATATTAAAAAGGGTAACGCTCAAAACGCTACCCCGAGGAACACCTTGATCTTGCATGAATTTATGAGAAGATGAGTGACCAATGCGTACATGAAAATAACGAACAGCTAAAAAGTTAAAAATAAAAATGGAAAGATTTCCCCTTAAGCCAAAATCATACATATTACGGAGAATCCCATAACGCCATGTTCGGTCGTATGTTTTCTCTATGTCAAAGAAAAGAGAAACCAAAATGGTTTCTCCTAACAATGGCATCCCTGATTTGGGATTCTAAGAATACAAGGTTATCAAGAGTGGATCGGCCCTTGCGGAATCCACTCTGTAGAGGAGAAATAAGTTTTCCTTTCTCTAAAACATACACCAAACGAGTATTTACCATGCGTTCAAAGGTCTTGCAGAAGCAGCTCGTCAGAGCAATGGGACGGTAACTCAGAGGATCTGTTGCCACCTTGCCCGGCTTAAGGATTGGAATCACAATGGCTTCTCTCCAGCTGGAGGGAAAGCAATGCTCCTTCCAAACTCTGTTGAACAAAAAAAGAATGTTCGTTATAGAGTCAGGATTTAGATGACGAAGCATCGTGTATGTGATTCCATCTGGTCCAGGGCTTGTATTGTGCGCTTGTACGAGTGCTTTTCTTAACTCGGTCATCGTGAAGTTACAATTATATGGAAAAAAGGAGCGAGTGGAAAAGTTTATCGGGGTACGTTCTGCACGCCTCTTATTCCCGAGAAAACGAGAATTATAAAAGACTGTACTAGATACACTCTGAAAAGTTTCACCCAGAATGTTAACAATTTCGACTGGGGAAGAAAAGACAGAGTTCGAGGTTTGTAACATAGGGAAGGAAAATTCCCGATACATCCCGTTTGCTGCCTTAACCTTTTTCCATAATTGTTTACTGGACGTTGACGAAGTGAGTGAGGACACATATCGAATCCAGGATTGCCTCTGACTCAGACGCCTTACCCTGCGAGCATTTGCTTTTGCCTTTTTGAACGTCAAGATATCCTCCGTTGTGGGATATCTACGAAAGATTCCCCATAACTTCCGCTGGTTCTTATACGCTGTCTGACAATTAGTATTCCACCAAGGTTTGTAATGTTGGAATGAATGACTTGAACTCTTTGGTATGGATAATTCAGCAGCAGCAATCAAAACATTGGTGAATTCTTGTACAGCAGTATCAACACTTTCTGTCTTGACCATTGCATCAGTTATCACAGCCAACTGTGTGAAAAGGGCCCAGTCTGCACGACCATAAGAATACGTAGGTGGGAAGGTTTTTCCACCCGTATCATAATCGTGAGAAAGGATAACAGGGAAGTGGTCGCTATTATAAAGGTCCTTCTCAACAGACAAATTTAAATGAGGTAAGAGTGATGGTGAGCAGATGGCCAAATCTAATGTGTGAAAGGATCGTGTGGGTTCGTGAAAGTACGTTGGTTCCTCGTGATTAAGCAGGCTGAGACAGTGATTAGAAAGTACCTGTTCAATCTGTCTGCCACGAGGGTTCGTCTTCACACTACCCCACAGAGTGCTATGTCCGTTGAAGTCATCAAGTATGACAAAGGGTACTTGCAACTGATCAACCAGGTTGTTTAAGTCATGTTGGTGGATAACAGTATTTGGTGGCAAGTAAAGACAGCAGACTGTGATTAGGCTCGTGGAGTGGATTCTCACGGCTACAGCCTGCAACGAGGTATGGAGCGGCAGGGCACTAGAAGGAACATCGAGGGATGTAAAAATACATACGCCTCCAGACACAGATGATCCCTCCGTGTCTTTCCGCACACAACCATACCGACGTATCTTTGTTGTGTGACAAGACTTCAAGAAAGTATCTTGAAGTGCTACACATACTGGATGATACTGACGTATGATGTCTTTTAGGTCATCTGTATGCGATCTATAGCCACGACAGTTCCAAGAAACCAGGGAAGTTATTTTTTGGGCGAAATTGGCGAAAGGGGCCATTTCAAGGGATTACCTGCCACTTTTTAAAATCAGCCTCTAAAAGGCTCTCATCTTCTTCGGATGCCAGACCTGTGACGTAATCCGTGTCAGAAGGATCAGCGTCTGTGTCCATGGCATCCGAAGTTTTGGAAGTTTTCCGTCTCCGAGATCTTTTGGAGACGGGAGTTGATTCATTGGGGGAATCTTGTTCCCTCGCAATCTTTACGGATGTGTTTTTTTGCAGGATTTTTCTTTAAATTTGTTGTAGGTTTTACAATTATTAAATATATTTTTTTGCTATCTTTTTGGGGACGGTGTACTGGAGATGGTTGTTCTTTAATTTTCCCTTTTGTCTCAGACATGGGAGTTGGTGGCTGAGGATTCGATATAGTAAATGTTTTTGAAGAAATGGAAGGTAAGAGTTGCGTTTGGGTTGAGGATGATGTGGTTACACCAGTAGGAATATTTGGTCTTTGTTTGGATGATATTGGTGCAAGTAATTTTAAAGGTGGACATTTTATTTTAGTAATATTTTCATCTGTATGGGTAGAATTATTTAAAGTAGAGGATTTGGCAGCTTGAGTGTATGCTTGAGATAACTGTGGGACTATTAATTTACGTGCTTCTGGGTAAGAAATATTTTTAGTTGTTTTTATTTCCTGTATTTGCTTCTCAATTCTCCACTTGGAGCAGAGTTTTGAATCAGCGGAATGGGCTAGAGAACAGTTAATACATTTAGGCTCTAGAATGCAATCTGTGGATGCATGTTCAACAGATGCACATCTAGAGCAAGTAAGTTGACCGCGGCAGGAAGTTTGTGAGTGTCCGAACCTTTGGCACTTAAAACAACGCAGAGGATTCGGTATATATGGACGTACTTTGCAATTTAAGTATCCAACTTTAATGGCTGATAGTAATTTAGGGCTATTGAAGGTTAGAATTAAATTTTTAGTGGGGAAAAGGGATGAGTCTTTTTTTATTGTAATTCTTCTGACCTGGGTAACACCCTGGTCAGAAAGTCCTTCCAAGATTTCGGTTTTAGAGGAAGACAAAAGATCTGGTTCGGAGATGACACCTCGACATGAATTCAATGATTTGTGTGTGTGAGGAGTTACGGTTAATGGAAAATCTGAAAAGGTTTTAGCCAACAAAAACGATTTACTTTGTAACGCAGATGTAGTCTCGATTAGTAAGTCACCAGATCGTAGTTTTTTAATAGATTTCGCTTCTCCACCTATTCCTATTATAGCTTTGCGGACAACAAAAGGAGATTTTCGTGCAATTTCATTGTTTGGTAAAGATAAAATTAAAAAGCGTGAACATTTCGCAACATTGTCAATGTGTAGGTTGGGTAATGCGAGGTCTTTACCCGGGCATGAATTCAAAGAATCCATGGGCCGAGCATCATGAGTTGGGTAGGGTGGGATGGGGGTTTTAATAGATGCGTTTTGGATTTTTCCTTTATTTTGAATTTTTTTTAGAAAGGAGGAGGAGAATCCCTTTTGATTTTCAGAGGACCAGTTTGTCAGGGATAGCCCTAGATTCAGCAACCAGTAGTGGCCTCGGGAGAGCCCCCGCTCTGCAATGCAGGACCCCATCCAGGCACCACCTGAAACTACAAGACAGGCGCTATTATACACCAGCTGATAGAGCAGCCAGGACTTGCTGGTTAGGCTGCCCCGGGCTCCTGTACTATCTAAAAGGGCCTGAGACGCAAAACTCAGCTTTTCTCCGGTACCCTCTACATTTCCGCTTCCTCCAAGACCCCACCTCACTAGTCCAAAGATCCTCAGAAGTTCAACACCTCGCTCCAAGTGCCAGTTTTCCCAGGGAGCAGTCTGTTGAGTCATCATACCAAAGTGAAAAATCATCAGACACAACTTCATTCCACTCAGTCCTGGTCTGCCACAGGACTTTGTGGCAGAAAAAAAAGATAATAAGTAAAGAAAAGCATTGCCAATCGAACACAAATAAAGCAACAAAACCAATAATCGAACACAAAAGAAGCAATAAAATCAAAAAATATTGAAAGAAATTTAAGAAAATTAAATTAAAAGAACGTAATATAAAATGTAAACCATAATACGGTAGTAAAAAATATCAATTTTTTACTAGAAAAAAAACAAAGTTGGAAGAATGTTCATTGTTTAATGTAGGTCTGTGTTCTGGACGGGAAAAGAATAAAAGGGAAATTTGAATGGCAAGAAAAAGGGCCGAAAATAGAGAAAGATCACTAGGGTACCTCGGGAGCGTGAAACCCGCACTCACCTAAAGAAGGTGAGCCCCCTGAGAGGCACAAAAGAGAGAATGAGTGCCTTACATGTTCCCATAAGAAATATAAATGAGCCCCATTGGATTGGTTAAATGGTATACCCAAAGGTAGCATCCTAGTGATTAGGACCGTCTATACTAAAACTGGCTAGCGAATTAGTATGCTGAAATCTAATTTGTGTATGTGCTTATCTTGTAATAATTCTGGTAAAAACTCTTACAGTAAATAAATGTTCAATTCAGCCATCAAGTCACATTGATAGAAGATAAGAGTATTTAGGGAATCGTTCTCAATGCGCTAACCTAAATATTCATATAGAAATGGTATGAATGTGTGTATATTCACAATGATCTTGCATGGACATACTCTTCCGTTCGTGCTGGAAATAACTGAAATATTTTCACACGAATCTGATGCAATCGCTCAAGAATTTTGTCTTTTAGCCTGCATCTATTCGGAAATCTTTCTCGATATGTCCTTGGTGCATTTTCTCTAAATAAATACTATAATGTTCGAATTAATTGGGACAAACCTATTTTTTTTTGTCTGAGTTGGTATGGGATTACCAGCGATGTCCCGCACTATCACAAATCTGTTACATCTGACTAGAGGTAATGTGACGGATTGACTACGACTATAATTTTCTCGTTTGACTGGTTTTGGTGCATCAATACTTCAGTAGGAGCATTTCGGTGCGGCAGCTGGTAGTTATAATTTCGCGTTCCGTGTAACACTTATTACTTTTGCTTGTTCAATGATAGATATTACTCCGAGGATGCGTTCTATAATAATCGCTCTTAATGAACACACACCAATGACTGTCAGATATAAATAGGGTAGATGATATGGGAAAATTAAGTTTTTCAAGAATTTTAAGAACATTTAAAGATTCAGGAAAATCCTCTCCAAAAAAAAAAATGAAAATGTGGAGGCAAGCGGAAGATTTCTCCAAGAACTGATAAAATTCTAAAAAGAAATAGCAAAATAAATCCAAGAAAGACAAGCACAGACTTTCTAAAGGATTTATTGGATTATGATGTTGAATTGAGTACCTCAATTGTATGCAAAAAGCTTTTGAAAGTTGGTCGTAAGGCAACAAGCGCGAGAAAAAAAAACAATTTCTAACTCGGAAAATGATGGAAAAAAGTTTAGCATGAGCCAAAAAATACCAATTTTGGGATCTTTTCGATTGGAAAAAGGTAGCTTTCAGCGACGAAACACATTATATTTGTACAGGAATACAAATCAAGTGCAGTATGACTAAGTGAAGGAGGAGCTCTGGTACCAGATCATTTCTAACAGACAGTAAAGCACCCTTCTAAAAAGATGTTTTGGAGTTTCTTCGCAACAAATGGCACTGTAAGCTTAGTTCCTCTTAAAGGCATAATGAATTCTGTCAAATACATAGAAATATTACGCAGTAGGATTGCTCAATTCATGGAAACAGTTGATGGAACATTTCAACATGACTTGGATCTTTTTCACAATTTGAAATTAGTCCAGACTTTTTAGCGGGAAAATAAAATAAAAAAGTTTGATTAGTCAGGTCATACACCAGACCTAAATCCTATTGAGAATTTATGGCATATTCTCAAGAATCGTTCAGCTAAGATGAATTGCACGACAACAGAACAAACGATACAAATTACTGTACAAGTGTAGTTCCTCGATGATAACATCAAGAACATGTGCGCTACACTAAAGGAGTCGATGTCAAAATGGTTTCAAGAGTTTATTTTTGCTAAAAAAGGATATACTTCGTACTAATATGAAGATTTTTCAGTCTAATTAAGATGAGTAATGATTAAAATAGTTGTTTTTCTTGAAAAAATCTTTTTTCTTAGTTTGTCCCAACTAATTCGAACAGTATAGTAAGAACTCTTTAAGCTTGATAATAATTACATTGTGAATTACAATCTGGTTCAAATGCAGCGAGTGAGCTATATTGACATCGCACTGAAAAAACACGAAGGTTATTGGTGACGGATCCTTAATTTTGAGAGGACGACACCTGAGTTGGCATCTTTCTCTCCTAACTTCCACACCACACCAACGGGAGTGCTCCCACACGTGGCCTAACTACAGCTTTAGTAGGCTCAAACTCATGAGAAGCCTGCCACGAGTTCACTACCTTGACCACTAGACTACCGCGGCTAATTCAAATGAAGGTCCGAGCTCTTGTTTATTCAGATTTCCATTTCGACATTGGACTCTATAATTTAAAATTACCAAATATCTTTGATAATTCAAACCTATGAAAATGTGATTAAACTTAATACTTAAAGAAACACACTTAAAATCTGAAATAAACAGCATCGTTACAGAAAAGAAATGAGAGGTATTTTATGTCAAAATATAATCACACGTCCTCAAAAGCTTCATCCCTCATTAAAACTTAAGTAAACATATTTTCAGAGTCGGTTAATAACAGGAAAGTATCTATTCTATAAATTCCGTGAATAGTCTATAAATAAATCTGCAGAAATTACTGCCGTTGCCTTTTTTTTCTTTGGTCATCCACAACTGTATTTGGAAGGTTTTCAGTTACCATTCACTTTTCATCTCTCTCTCTCTGATCCTAATGAGTAACGACGCACAAAGAAAGGTCCCTTCATGTCATCGGTTTTTGTGAGCGGCCTTTTTACTCTACCAGCAACATATCAGCTCAGTGTATCCATTTGTCATTTAGATGCGAATGAAATGATACTTGAAGTTTAAGGACAACTTCGCGGACAGAGATTGTCAGTGGTAAATATAACACTAAGTAAAAAAATATCTGTCCAAAGTTGCAGTTAGATTCAAAACTATACCCTCTGTACAGCGGGAAATATTTCAAGGTTATTAACAAAGTAACAAAATTTGATATAAGTTTGTAATTATTATTCGGGGTATTAGAACCGTTTCAAATTATTTATAAAATTTTATTTCGAAATCTTTTTGATTTAAGGCATTGATTGTTTAAAAACGTTGCACTACTACGAGGCTTCTTCAGGGCCATTGGTGAGATACATCTTAATTTTGAGCCAAGATTAAGTGACGAGGTCAACACCTGAATTGGCGCTCAGCTCTACGAACATTTAATTCACACCAGCGTGAAAACTTTATGCCTCAACAGATTTAACATTAATCAGCCCCTCTACTCTAACAGTGTTTAGAGGAACCAGGAACCAAACCCTCGACTCGACAGAGATGATACTGGCCACCAATTTGAGACCCTGACCACTCGGTTACCGTGGTCATCCTCTTCTCTTTTTTCTCTCTTCTCTTCCTTTTCAAGAATAAGTTCTTTTTTTCCCTATTTTTACATCACTTAAATTCCTCTGCTCTTCTGAACTGATTGACTGTTTATTAAAATCGCACCAGGGCAATTGGCATTATACCTCACAATTTGAATTATGGTCAAGTGACGAGGACAACACATGAGCTGGCATCTGTTTCTCTCAACTTCCATATTACACCTACTTGAAGACTGGGCAGATTTAAGGTGTATCTTTCCACTAACCGGCAGGGGCAGAAAGACTTGATCTCTCAACTTAAAGGCAATAGCTCTGTCTACGAGCTTAAATGCACCCTTTGTAGAAGGGCTGTTGTATATCATGTTTATTGAAGCACGGAGTTCCTATGTTGGCATGGTGTCAAAAATTGGAGAGGGGGGATGCCTGTTCATGTGTCTTCTTTGTGATTCAATCTTACTCCAAAATTACGAGATTTATCGCCAATTTCTCCCATAATAACTAAAGCTCGTCGTGCTTCTTCTCTCTTTCTATTGCTCTTATATTTTTATAGGCAAAATAATTCAAATAACATTCAAAATCTTATTTATCAGATCTGGAATCAACACAATAACATTTATTTTGAAAACATCCATTTAAACAATATAATCGTAATATTTTGCTACTTTTCAGTCCTATCTACAAACTGGTTTTTTAAAACACTTTTTTGCATTTTTTAAAAATTTTAAATGAGAGGATGTAAAGCAGCTCTAAAACTATTTCTGCGGTGCATATTTTTTCCCCGGGGACTTAGAAAATACTTATTTTTTAAAACTCAACCTGTCTGTCAGTTGGAGATGTCTTCAATTGGTTTCTTTGTCTTTTGGGCAGTATTTAATAGGATGTTAGAATTGATAAGTTTCATTATGTTAAAGCCATAATGAAAATTATTACAAAGAAATTGCAGAATACTGTGCTACTTCAAACGACGAAGAGACTGCCAATCGCTCCAACGTCTTACAAATGTTAGAGAGACAAACTTACCGTGTTTGTGTGATGTAATCGGAAGTTCCTTTTCCATACGTCATGAGCATTTATGATTAATTCAAAAAATGTTCCATTCTTATTTAAAAAGTTCGGAAAGATTTTTTAATTTTTGTTTATTCTCGTAAATTGATTTCAATTAAAATCTCACAGATAAACTCGATTACCGTTTCAATTAGTTATTGAAAATTACGCTTCTTCGTTCTCGTATTCAATATTAACAAATATTTCGATTCTAAAATTGAAGTTTATTTTCTAATTTTCAAATATAAATCTTGATAAATGCACTCTAATAGTGAATCATTACTTTTGTTATTTTCTTGTGTTTCACTGTTTACCAATATCAAACCTAAAACTGTCGCCCATCCGGTATGGTGGTTAGCGGCGCTGGCTGCTGTGCACTATCCCCAGGGTATTCTCCCTCAAAATCGGGGTGAAACCGAGCTAAATCATTCTGTCACCTGTATGATGCTCAAAACTAATGGCCAACGACAGACTTTACTTAGTCCTTTGCCATGATGAATTTCGTGGGCCTTGATCTGGCTTTTGCCGATCAAGTGGCATCAGTAACAACAACAAACCTAAAACGATATATTGGAAAGTCTTACATACACGTCTTATAAACTTTTTAACAAAATATTCAGACTTAATACTTCAGTATAATTATAATTATATAATTTTTTTAAATTAAAAAAAAATGTTTATAAGGAATCAAAGTAAAGATTTCTTCTCTCTTTTTAACATAATGTTATATTAAAAAATTTTTTAACGAAATATTTCTAAAATAAGATCATTAAATCATGTATGTTTATTGCCTCATGAGGGATCTTGATATAATTAAATTTGCTCTGAAGTTCTATCAATACGAGTTAATTTTTATTGAATACATTTCTATTATCTTCCCTTTGTGATTTTTTTTGTCTATGTTTAAAATGTTCAGTAATTAAAAATAAATAAATACAATATACACTGGTGTGCAAAAATTAAGAACGAAATCGAAAAATTAGCATATCAGCTGAACGAAGAGGCAGAGCGGACAGAAAGACCAATCAGGAGATTAAGTAAGGTGATGTACGGTAGCACATGCGCAGATATGCAGGTAGACGTAATGGGGGAGTGTCTGAGTAGTATAAAGCATGTTGTCGGGGTAAGATCAGTATTTCTGGCAATTAGATTGCACGCCGTATAGCAGTTAAAATCACACCGAGTTGCTGCCTCAGCGAGATATGGCGAATAATCAATCTGTTAGACGACATCTGGATGCTTTTATCCGACGTCGAATCATTGGGAAGTTGGAGGAAGGCCGCAGTGTGACAAGTGTGGCTGCAGAGTTCGGAATTGCTCACAGCATCGTTTCACGACTTTGGAGACAATTTCAAACTACAGGAACAGCTATCCGGGGGTTCAGTGGTGGTCGTCCACGAGGAACCACACCCGCAGATGACCGGTACATTGTCTTACAGGCCAGAAGAAACAGGCGGCAGACAGCGGGAGAAATTGCTAGACACACGATACAGGCGACTGGACGACCGATATCGCGTTTTACCGTGGCCAGAAGACTGCACGGTGGTGGTCTGTTTGCACGACGCCCTGTACGGTGTGTACCTTTAAAGCCTGCCCTTCGGAGAAGGCGTTCTCTGTGGTACCGGGAACACCGGAATTGGAGAGACAATGAATGGGGACGAGTACTCTTTACAGATGAGAGCAGATTCAGTTTGAGTAGCGATTCTCATCGCATACTCATCTGGAGAGAGCGGGGAAGCCGCAATCATCCCTCGAACATCATTGAAAGGGACAGGTATGGAGGTCGCGGTGTTCTCGTTTGGGAAGGCATCATGCTTGGTAGTCGTAAAGACCTTCACATCTTCGACGCAGGTTCAGTCAACGGGACCCGTTATTGTAACGAGATTCTTCTTCCATATGTGCGTCTTTTTAGAGGCGCTATGGGTCTGCAGTTCCTTTTCATGGACGACAATGCACCATGCCATCGCACAGTAGCTGCCGAACAGCTCTTAGAGAGTGAGGATATTGAACGTATGGATTGGCCGGCACGGTCTCCGGATCTCAATCCCTTCGAGCATGTATGGGAATTTCTAGGCAGACGCTTGGCAGCTCGTACCTTACCACCAGTAACGATTCGGGAGCTTCGATTGGCGCTGCAAGACGAATAGGCAACAATGCCTCAACAACTCATTGACACCCTCATTCTCAGCATGGGCAGACGCTGTGAAACCTGCCTAGTAGTCAGGGGAGATCATATCCCCTACTAAAGACCGGATGTTTCTTGCTGGACACCCATCACAGGGATGTTTCGGCCTTCAGTCGCATTGCGCTCCATGCTACTTTTTCAATCAAGCTTTTTTTTATCCCACTGATTTCTCTTTTAGTAAGTGTTGCTTACATTAGACATGTCCTTACGTATTGGGGATCTTACGGTATTAAATGTGTTGATTTGGAAAGCTTTTGTACAAAGTTATATTGAAAAAACCGTCTCGTCCTTAATTTTTGCACACCAGTGTATATGTGGGGCGCTGGTCAAGAATGGCACTTCATTTATAATTTATAGATTTAATTACTCGTACTTATTTACATGCTACATACAATGCAGATATTTATACAGACCGTCATTAACACGCGAAGTATTATCGTCTTCGTCTTAATCCATGTAAATGGCATCTCTGCTCTCCGTCTTTCTCAGTCCGTCATCTCGTCCATGCATACGTCTTCCTTCAATGGCGTCGCACCTCGTTCTCTTTGCATCGGCTCCCACCACGTCGAGCGTCTAACCACTGGCAGGCTCCCATAACACTCATTGCGTTCGTGAGCATGAGGAGTAGAATAACTGGAGTGGCTTGGAAATAGCGGCCGGCACCACACGGCCATCCTGGAATCTGCTGGACCTCCAGACGACACTGCAAAGATACAAAAAACCCTCAAAAC